>CAHIKZ030003422.1:1832500-1965000 GCA_903632075.3 Acanthosepion pharaonis
GCTTATATTTTTAACTTTTTTTTTTAATGCTTTCTATTTTTACTTCTTGCATAAACTAAAAGTGTGTATTTTTTTATCAATTTACATATAATTTCCTTTTAAATAAGTGAATATTTCATTCAATAATTAAAAGAACTTCTCTGAATAAAAACTGTTTTACTTTCTTCTAGTGATGAACTTTCTAATATGGAAATAAAAATGTGGAACCTCTGAATTTCATTGGTGTACTTACTTTCATGAAATGTAGTTAGAAAGTTACACTATTTCTTACTTCAAAACCTGATGGTAAGAAATGCAGAATTTGATAGACAAGGTTATCAAAGAAATTAACAGTTATGGTTTGATTTCATGAGTTCAAATTTCACCATCAGCTTATTTGATTCACTGGGACTGTTTCTAAATTAATTGAATAATCCAGTAACAAAATGATTTCTATTTTTATGCTTTTATAAGTTAGTACTGTAACTACAGAAAAAGAAAAAAGGTTTTCAATGAAAATAAATTAGCATTTTCTGATATATTTTGTATGAAGAGCCACATTAATAAAAACATTCCAAAATATTTTTTTAATTAAAGCTGCAGCCTATTTAATAAGCAGATTTTAATGTAAAGAATATTTTGTGCATATTCCGTAGTGCCTTGACTATATGAATTTAAGTCTGCTACTAGATTGGCAAGTAGGTCTCACTATTTTATTGTTGAACAAGCTAGATGCAACTGCTACTTGTATTCTAACAGTTTCTTGCACTTCTCACTTATGGAACTCCCTTCTGATTTCTTCCCTGTCACCAACAACCTTCCAAAATTTAAATGCAGTGTCAATTGCCATGTTCTGTCTTACTGAAACTTGTTCCTTTATTATCCTTTCCTCACTTCTCCTCACCAAAGTCTTCTCATTCTCTTTCACTCTTTGTAACCCCCTGTATCCTTGTTGCATTATTATCTTGCTTGTGGGTGAAATGATTAAAAAATATTCTTATATCAGTCAATAGTTATATAATTGTAAACCTGCTGTACTAAATAAATTGAATAAGTCTCTAATTTTTTTATTTTTACATAGCTGGTGTTAGTTTTTGAGAAATCAGTCTTTCTATTTATACTGCTTGAGTGCCCTGTATTTTATATCAACAATTGCTACAGTTTTATATAACTATTTAAAATCCATTTTTCTTTCTAAGATTATTATCAAGGCTCCCCAAACTTAAGTTAGGGTCCTTAAACCTTGTGGGTAGTAGTAGTAGTAGTAGCCAGTCTAGAAGAACTATTCTGAATTCAAAATCATAGACAAGGCAATGGAAAAAAAAAATTTATCTCCCCCCAAAAGATAGTATAGAACATTAAAGAAAACAAAGTTGTTGACAGCTATGATCCCTTACATACTGAATGGACATGATATTTAAATGAAAATTATAAAACTTGCTACTTTACTATGTTTAAATGCTTATTTTCCAAGAATATTCACTTAGTGATAATCAGATTTTTATAGCTATTAAACTGGCCACTAGACTAAGAGTTTTCTATATCCTAGTTTGAAATAAGAAATTTTCTTTTATCTATGTGAACACAGTGCATTAAAAATTGTCACTAATCTGACACTGAAGATAAAATATAAGTTCAGATGAATTTATTTGTAATAGTTCTAAATTGTACTGATCTTCATGAGTATTTTCCACTTTTTCTGCATCCCTTAAGCATATCTGTTACTGTTTTTTCTTGCAGATCTATCCTATTTATATTGCTCAAAGTTACTATTTGCCTCGTCTCATGTTCTTTCTTTTATCTACGATGAATGTACAGCACTTATCTACTTGTATACTTACTAGGACATGCTGGGTGGTGAGAGGGGATTTTGACCATTAGTGATTTGGAACCCCTAAGAATAAACATATTGGGTTAGTACATAATTATCAGGCATTTTGTAGGCGAGTTATTTGTTAATAAAAATTGCTGTCTTGTTTACTTTTTTTCTTTTCTTTTTTTTTTTTTTTTTTTTTTATAAAAATATTATTTTATTTTCCAGTTATAAAAATGCATGCCCTGGAATAATTATTTAAAAATGTTGTGTTTCTTTTTCCATAAAAAAATATTGTTTAAAAACACCTGATAATTATGTGCCAATCCAATAGAATCTTGGTTTCTAGTACCCATCTTCCAGGCATCACCTCCCCTTTGTTAAAAGATTTAATAGTGATGGATCCATCCTGATGCCTGCAGCAAGAATTGCTGAAACTTAACAATTTCCAGAACACCCACCATACAAAATATGGGTTCCTCTTTACAAGTATCATTTACCTAAGAAATGAGATTGCTGATCAATGATAGAATATGTTTCCTGATTTCCAATGCACATCTTACAAATTGAATGCAGGTTTTTTTGTTTTTTTTTAATCAACAGAAATATTTGGTTTGTTAATACAGAAAATGAAAAAGTAGGAGATCATTGAAGTAATAGTAAAGTCATTGGGCCTTGATAAGAAAAGCTAAAATGTTGCTCACATACACCTGGTTCAAATGCATTTGGTGCTAAGATACAACCGCCATTATTATTTCATATTTTTTTTCCCTACCACCAGAATTTATTGTATCACTCTATATTATAATCAGTGAATATAGTTATTTAATAAATCTTACCTGTGATATTACAGATTAAATAAAAAGCTTGTGTGTGGCATGTTTTTTTTTTTTTTTTTTTTTTTTTTTTGCTTCCTCTTTCATAGTTGAGGTTTTTTACATGTCTTAAAAAAAAATGTCATGTATCTATATGCTTCCCCTTTTCCCTTTCTTTTTTTCTCTGTACATCCAAATTCCTTCATATCTACATATCCTCTCTTTTCTTTCTCCAAAGCCTTTTATCTATTTTGTTCAGAGATATTCTTTCATATTTTCCATAAGTCTTTTTTTTTTTTTTTTGTTTTTTTGCACTTTATTATCTCTCTGTCTGTAAATTTAATATACCTTTGACTCACATTCTCTGCAATGATAATTTTTCAATCCAGACAATTTCTGTTTGTACCTCATTTTGTTCATTTGTTTTGCTGGTCAACTCAATTGAAAAACCTTCATTCTTCTCTCCTCCTAATTAAACTTCTCTCTCTTCCCATCTATTCTGCTTGGATGTTCATGCCACAGAGCCTTCTTTCCTAATCATATATTGGACTGCACTTCTTTGCATTATGTACACATCTAATTACTTCCGGCACAACTTTGCACATGAGTCACATAATAATATTGCTGCTGCTGCTATTGTTAGCAACATAACCTTAAACATCACCAACTACATACAGGTAGACATTTTGTGTTGCTGATGATGATTAATGTCCAGATCTGAACTGTCTTTAATCAAAGGAAACTCCCTTCAGTGCCAGTCTCAAGTGTTCATGTGAGCTACTTGTCATGTGCTCACTCATGTAAAATTGCCATCTGAAAAGACTTTCTATACAGAAGTCTATTCTAGAAAGATTGCCCTGTATTTCATGTCATACATAGTCAAGTTAATATAAAACAGGCTATAAAATTTGATTTTCACATTATATTATTGCACCATCAACCTCCATGAATTTATAATCTTATCTATTTTTGCAATTATGAGTGTCTCTTTGAAATGGTTTAAGATGTATCCATTTTTTTGGCACATTATATTTTGGTAGGTTTATATGTAAATAAACAACCCCCCTACAGCAATACTTCTTAACCTTTTTATGTATTTGCAGCCTTTTTGCCATCTTTCAGAATGTCATTTCCCACTTCCAAGATAGTCTGACTAAAATGGTATATTATAGAATTATAGTTTATAAAAATATCATTTTCAATGTGCCAATTTGTGGTTCAAGTACCTCCCAGAAATCCTAAAATTTCCTTCAGGATGAGAACCACTTCTCTAGAATACTAATTTCTTATGTCCCAAATTAAATTTCTTGAACAGATTGCTTGGAAGACTGTTCTGATTTATGTTTTTTTTTTTTTTTGTTTTTTTTTAGATCTTGTGTTTTGTTAACCTTCAAGCAAGTACCAGTGCAAAATGACTTGCCTAATCCTGTAAATGCTTTTCAAGAGAAATATCTTTACTTTAATCTCAGTGTAATCAAATGCCAAGTGCTCAAGAATAGAAATCTTTGATTCATCATCTTAATATATATTTATAAATTCATATAAAATTATTTTTTTATTTGGAAGATGTATCTGTAAAATCTTCCCGTATTACAAACCCATTAATGCTGCAGTCAAGCCCTGAAATTATTTTACACACTGAATTAAATACTGTAACTTTACATCTGAAATATTACCTATCAACCATACATGTTTAGTCAAGCCTCTTTGTATTGCATCTTTTGATACCAGCAGCTGTACCCCTCATCAGGTAGTTAATAATACCTGCATTTGTGTCAGTACTTGACTCTTGATTATTTTTTTTTCCTCCTATATTTAAGCAGGCAAATGTTCCTCGAACATGGAGGGACTTGTCCAAGGTCACCTTGAAAACTTGCTTAACAGCCAAGTAAATGACGCTAGTGAATTATCTTGATCGTGTCATGAATTTTGGTCAGGCCAAGTATTTTACTATTGTGATACAAAAGGCACTATTAGAATGCTGGTGCTTCAGATTCTTCAGAATTATAAATCTTATTTTTGTCTACTAGCCTGTATAAAAATCTACAAGGGGAGTCAAAAACATTTTTTTATTTTGCTTTTAAGTAGAATTTATTTTGAGAAAGTAGCTTATTTTAATTTTTTTTGATTTGGCTTTGTCACTAGCAAAAGTCAAAATGAGGCACTGGAAAAGTCTTTTATGTTGATTTTGTAAACATATAAACTTTAAATCTACAAATACATATTTTTTTTTTTAATCATTTCACCCCAAGTAAGGCAATAAAACCACTCGAATGCAAACAGTTACTGAGTGTAAAGAATATGAGTAAAAGAAAACATTATTAAAGATAGAGAACAATAAAACAGGAATTAAGAAGACAGGCGATAACGATTGCATTTAAATTTTTGAAGATCAAAATTGACTGGAAAGCAAGAAGTTCAAAGAGTTTCACAAATGAGAAGTGTGATAGAGAAAACTGTTAGAATAAAACATATGATCACATCTAGTAATTTCAATTGTAAATTGATAAGATCTTGCTGCCAATCTAGTATTTTGCTTATATTCATAAAGTTTAGGTACCAAAGAGAAAAGGCCATCGGAACAAGTTAACATTGATTTAGTGACTGACAGTACGCTTACACTTATTGTAAAATGAAATGATTATCTATATAGTATCTTTATTTTTTGCCTTTTACTAGGAATTTATAATTAGGATATGATTAAAAACTGTTTATTATAGATTAGAAATTAATTGTCTTATATTAGCAAGGAAATCATTGTTTCTTTGACTATTTTTTTATCAATTTAAAAAGTATTTGATCCTATTTGGAACTATATAAATATCCGTATACCAGGAAATTATATACATCTATGTTTTTTAGGTAGCAAACATATATAAAATGAAGTTCTTCATTGACCTTGTCCAATGTGTAGTATCTGTTAGCCTGCTTTTGGCATAGAAGTAGCAGGAAAGTAAATCTCAGTTTTGTTTGGGAGGCCTCAGACATATTATTAAGGAATATAATTTGCTTTGAACATTTTTTTTTTTTTTTCTTTTGAAGCCTTGAATATTGGCTGAAAAGATATTGGGAAATAATACTTAGGTTTATACTATCCTGTGCTAGAATACAAAAACAAACCATTTTCACTGATTATCAATAAATAAAGAAAACTCTGCAAACATAACTCAGAATATGGTCTGCTGGTCTATTTGATGTTATTAGATTGCATTACATGATGCTATTATTATCCATGAATATCAATGAGATGTAGATATGGTGACTACTCCCAAATTGGTGATTTCTCAAAACTTCCCTTTGCAGAAATATACAGTCCTGGAAAAATACCATTTTATGTTCTATAGATTTCTTCCAATTCTGAGAAGTGATTATAACACAATATAGAAAAATGTTAATATTTTTATTTTCTTGAAAGAATGTGAACTCTGATCCTTCAATGAAAACGACTCGGAAACAAAATGCACAGAAAACTGGCATATATTTTTCAGTGGAGATGAAGGGAATGTTTCAGCTTGTATCTAGAGAAAAAGAGGATACAATTTGTGCAAATGAATTGTAAAAAAAAAAAAAAAAAAAAAAACAATTGTTTATAAACACTGTCAGAAAAATAATCAGTTTCTATTCTAAAGAAAAGAAAAAAATATCACATAAAGAATTAGTAGTAAATATTTTGATATTCTGGTGTTAAATAGTTGATCTTTAGATCCAGTGTCTGACATGAATGTGAGTTATCTAAACCTTTGACTACAAGTTGTATGCTAGGAAGAACTAATAAGTTCCATTGTTGTGAAACTGTCATTGGAATTTTAAACTACCTAATTTTTTTTTTTTTTTTTTTTTTTTTTTTTTAAGGCATTCAATTCTTATAACAGCTGAACATTTTTACTGGAACAATCATGGCCTGGAGTGATCATATTTTTTCATATAGGATTAACACCTTAATCCCAAAACCAGTATATCACTAAATTTTATTTATTCTACAAACAGTTAATTACAAATGTTTTTAAATGTTGATATTCTATTTTTAGATTAATTTAATCTTAGGTATAGAATAAAAAAAGAGTTTATCTTGGTATTGATTCTATAGTCCACTAATTATTTCTCTCCTGTTCTGTTTTCCCACTAGGAAATTATATAGGAAAGATAAAATCCTATTAAATTCTTTTATGGGCAAAGTTATCAGCACAAGCAAATACTTGCTTTATTTTGGGAGAATTCTGATCGACATTACTGATGTCAGAAAAAAGAACAAAGAAGAAACAAAGTACAAAAAATAGTTACCTACAAACTGCTCAAGAAATAATGTATTTAGACAGCTGATAACAAGATTCAGTAATTTGTCCACTATTTCATATGCCTTACTCTCTTGTGTCAAAGACGTGTTCTGTCCAAAAGTGTATTTGAATAGCAGAAGATGCCTTCTAAAACCTAAACAAAGTATTATGAACTAGGAAAATTTTGTTAAAAACAAAAAAAACTGCTATGTGATATCAATTCTCCTATATAACTCTGAATACTGGACAATCCCTGCAAAATAAAGAGGAAACTTAAACAGAAATGTGATTCTACAGAAAGATGGTGAGAATACAATGGCCAGAGCATGTGAGCAAAAAGGAAGTTTTAAGGAAAATGGAAACAAAAAGAATACTTATACCTAAAATCAGAATTGAAATTTTGGAGACATATAATGAGAAAAGAGGGTTTGGAGAATTTGACACTCACAGGGCATTAAAGGCAAGAAAGACAGTAAAAAAACAGAATAACCTACATAACAAGCTTGTGTAAATGGAGAGCAGAACAGACTGGGTGTAGTAGTAAGGAGCTAAATATAACTTAGAACTAGAAAGGATAGGAAGTTGTGGAGAACCATCATTACTCATGAAGGGATACTGCATATAAAAGGTGATTAATCAAATGAAGTGCTATTTGTTGATAGTATTTGACAATATCTTTAACTATAGCATTTTTTTCAGTGTTTCAGTGCTGAAATATTTTTTATCATATGATTGGAGGAAACTGTTGTCCAAGTTTTTGTCTTATTGACCAATATATAATAGTTGGTGTGTCACAAAACTATATAATCTTACAATGTTCTTTTCTATCAGTCTTTTCCTGCATTGTACTGTTCATATGCTGGTTCTAATCTTTGAGTAGATACATTCCTAAATATAACTTGAACTAACTAAGCTATTGTTTTTCCAGTGTGTGTGTACATTTCCCTGGAAACTATAAAAACAACAATTTTTACAAGTTGAGTGGCCAGCATCTTTTTTTCTATTAGAGTTGACTCATCTTGCTTTTGTGTTGCTGCTTCTGCCACTGGTTGTTATCACTTTCCTATCCACATACCCACCTCAATACCCTGGCATGTTCACTCATAAATTGCTTGTTTTTCTTACTATTATTTTTATTTTGGAGCAGTGGGGTATGGGTAGGTTTGACATTTTGTCATGATGAAAACGTTTGTTTTTCTCAGTGGTTAGGGAGGTGTAGTTGGTGAGAATGTTTATAATTGTGTTCCCACCGGATATACTCCTGAGGGAGACATAGCAGAGGCTGCTTGAAGGCTGTTGTCAGGCAGGAAATCTTTTTCTACCTTGTCTGCACCCTGCCCCACTACTTTTTCTTTTCTTTTTTTCATTCCAGTTTTACCACACTCACCAAAATACATTTACATACATTATTATACTGTCATAATGAGAGTATTTTTGAATTATTAATTATTTTAAAATATTGTCATCACTGTTCAAATATTAGGTCTTTTAAATACACTCAAAAGTATTGTTATATTCATACTTTAGAATAAATTTTTGAAAAGTTTCCAAATGGAAGAATTTTGTCTATTTTAAACCTAAAGAAAAACTGTTGTGCTGTACCTAGAACTTCAACAAGTAGGTTTGGATGAAATTCCATGTTAGAAGAAAGTACATTTAATTTCTCTTTAAGATATGGTTTGTCAGTAAATTCCTAAAATGAAACAAGTGCTTACTGAAGATAAAAAAAAAAAAAATAGCTTCTGTCCGCATCCTGTTTATTGCATCTGAACAGTGAACTTGAGACCATCTTAGAGCTTCTTGCTTATCTTCTTTTGACTAAATATTTTGGTTGAATTATATATATATATATAATATGTGATTGTGCAGGTGGTATAATGGTTAGCAGCTCAGAAAGCTAGCCAAGTTTCAATTCTGGTGGTCAAGTTTGTTACATTCACTTTTGTACAAACACCATTTGGAAAGATATGAATGCATCTCTTTTACCCATATTAAATAGCAGGGCAGCCTGGACTCTAACCTTGATTGGACCAATTCAGGAAGTCAAATCTAGATTCAAAACTGTGGAAATGTTTTGGAGACTTTGTGATTCACACTGCACTAGTTCATTGTTATCAGTTCTTCTGAAAAGTGTGTGTGGTTCTGTGCAAGTCCTAACCACTATAATCAAAATGTGTAGGTAGTTTGGTGGTTCAGTTCTAAATTGTTAGACCCCCTATGTTGTAATTGATAGGAAAGTCCTTTATATATATATATTCTTCGTAGATTTTTTATATATATTTCTTCGTAGATTGTTTAGACATTTAGATATTTATCAAACCTTAACCTCCCAAATATGCACATTAAAGTAATGCGAATTAACAGCGTCTAAGAATTTGAATCAAACCTGTCATGTAATTGATTGGGGTTGTTGTAGCTTCTTCCTTTTAAAGTTCAGTCTTATATCTAGAGACGAGACGCGTTAAATTTGAGCAACATCTAGCCGACACACTGGGGTTAAAAATAGGAAATTGAAATGATACATATGACACACTCATATCCTCTCTCCCACCTCACTTCCTCACTTCGTTAATTTTACGTATACTTGATGAAGTCCGTCAAAAACGTGTGAATTTCTTTTCATTTTTCATTTCAGCTTTTGGAAGTAAAGTCTGATAATCCAGAACCCTGTTAAAGGGGTTATGGTGAAATAGCTTATTACATGGAATCTTAATGTGGTCTGTTTTTTATTCAAACATATCTGCTCTGAATTTTACATTGAGCTCTCTGGATATCATCCTCCTCGGGTCTACCCATACAGATTACCTAAGTTTGCATAAACTATATATATATATATATATATATATATATATATATATATATATAATGAAGATAGGCTCTACATTTTGGTGCACTTCTCCATACTGAAGAATGCATCAACTGTGCCAAAGCAAAATTTATAGATAAAGAGGGAGATTGTATTGACTCAACTGTAGCCTGATTGTTTTTTGAAAAATGTGACCATTTCACAGGCTGGTGTTGAAAAAGTTACCTCAGGAATCATGTCTAGTGACATCAGATTGAATATGATAGCATCAACAGGATGACTTGATTTTTACCTTGTTTCATGAGCAATACAAGAACAAGTCTGTTATGATCAGGTACGAGTAAAGTATATAATATCAATCATGAAAAAATGGAACAAACAAATCTCCAAAATAAATTTTTGTCAGCAGTGTCAGAGCTTTTCAAAGACTTTATGGTTTTAAGTCTCTTCGTGCATAGACCATGAGTAAGCAGCAGTTTTAGTGAGTATAAATAGATGGTTATCCTTGTAATCAAGTGGGCAGCTCTTTATAATATATATATATATATATATATATATATATATATATCCCAGTTTGAAGCAATCGGATGTCTAGCCACACTGATTTGCTGTGATACAGTGAAACTGTGTGTGTGTATATATATATATATATATATATATATATGCATGCTTTTAAGGTATGCTGTATGTATGGGTAAAATTGGTCATTGTCAGGGATAAAGCATTTGTAAATATGAAAGTGGACACTGAGGTCAATACTGTATGGTGACAATCTGTTTGATTGCAATTTTCAAGCCATGTGTGTTGTCTTTTGGTTCAACTATTTATTTCATTAATGCATTATGGGTAGCAAGTAAATAAACAAATTTACAAATGCACAAACATAAATCTAACAATAATAATCAACAATATATAATTAAGTAAAAAGTAATGAAACAACATTATGAAATAGCTACAAATAAATTTGAATACACAATTATTTCTATTCACTAGCCTCTAGAATAATTTAAAATATAAGCATTACAGCCCACCCAATAACCATTAGGATAATACCTTGCTACTTATAATGCACCATTGACCAGCATATATAGTCAAACCAAAACACAATACACATGACCTGAAGATTGCATGAAACAGATTGTTGCCAATTCATGTTGACCTCAGTATCTACTACTGTATTTATGTATGCTCTGATATTGAGCACTTTTATGCATAAATATAACATACCTTAAGATATATATATATATATATATATATATATATATATATATATTGTGTATATTTAGGCAGCAATATGAAAGGAACTTACTTAAAATAAATTGACAAAACTTGTCTATATTATTTAATGAAACATGCATCAAATCAATCACGCACATGTTTTGGAAGCAATATTTAATTTATGCAAATCTGATTGAAAATTTACAATTTTTTTATTTCATTTTTCTATTATTCAGTTCATCTTTTGGGTTTCTGGGGGAAAGCACTCAGAAGACATTGGATAAGTTCAAATTCTCCCTAGAAACCAAAAACATTGTCCATTCCACATAAAAATTAAATTAGAAAAAACTGAACATTTGATGCTCTTCAGCCAAACCTGCATAATACAGGGTGTCCCACAAAAAACAAGGAAATTTTAGATTTACTATATGATGAAAAAAAATTAACTAATATATGAAAAAATTAGTTCTTTAGTTTGATAACTAAAAATCAGTTTACTAATGTTGCAACTGTACTTAAAAGGGAATGTTCACCTGCTTCTAATGTTCGTAAATGCGGATCCAAGAATTAAATAAACTGTACTAAATTTCCTGTTTTCTTTGTGGGGCATCCTGTATATACAATTCAACCAGAATTTACCTTTTACAGAACATGAAACTATAAATTACTTTTAACTTTTTCTTTTATGTTAATGTCTTTTCTGTTAAAATTTTTTTAAACTAGACTTCTGTAAGTAAGCTTATTTTGCTTGAATGCTGAACACTTTTATTTCAGCTTTTATGTCATTTTGGATAAACATTACTGAGTCTGTATTAAGAAGTATTTTGCTAATCCTTTTACTAACTACAATATTTGTTCAGTTTTGAATGTCCCTTCATTGCAGATAGACATATCATGTCCCAAGTGTTATGAAGCACTAGATTTCCTCTTCTCTATACATACAGTTGCTATACAGATAGATACATGAGGTGCTGAAATAAATATATCTACTAATATATCCCTGCATGTATGCGCGCACACACACACACACAATATTATATATCTTGATTCACATGAATACTTAGAATTGTATACATGTATATATATTGCTTTTCTAGCATAAACATGTGTATACATATGTCTATTTCATACACATTATTTTCATATAAGTTCAAATCTTGACATGCATTCCCTCAGGTTTACATAACCATACACATGCTATAACTTGTGTGTGTGGGTTTTTTTTAATCACATAGACTGTCTCTTTTTCTTTATCTATGTTCACATACTTTTCTTCCACTTGTCTTAATTTGTAAAAACATACTCTCTCTCTCTCTTTCTTGCACATCTTCGTTCACAAGGTCTACTGATTTCTGTTATCTTCATCAGAGAAAATATCTGGCAGGAAGCACAAGGAAGAAAACTAAGAGCAATAAGTGAAATAAAATCTTTATGAAAGGATTTTTATTGCTGTATAGGGATCGGTGACTTGACATTTAAAAAAAGGAAACCTTTAATGGGTAATTCTAATCAGTTCTAGTGTAAAAGGCTTAGTGTTCAGTTTTTATCATGAATACAGCACACATTTTCTGCCATATTTTTACTTATTGCACTTGAGAACTTTGTTACATAAAAGGAAAAGAAATCCAATCCATAAGACAATATCAACATTTTAAATAAGAGAAATAATTTTGTTAAAATCCAAATTTGCCTCAACAATTTAAACTATTAAAGAGTCTCATAATAATGCTATTTTTCTGATCAATGTTTTGCTATAAAAGTAATGATCATTTACTCAATGTACTCTTGATGGGATTTAATAGTATTGACAATCATGGATATGATCTGATTTTCCTGGTGTTTTGAATACAAGTTGTGCAGCCCACACAAGCTGTGAACAAAAATACTTTCCTCTTATTAAAGCCAGATGTTAATGTTAAAGGTTAAATGGATGGCATTAATGAAGAAATTAGTTTTAGAGTCAAACATAGGTTGAAAAAAAAAACTTTCTTTTTTTTTTTCCCAAAATGATGAATTTGTCAAATGGCCAGCAAATTTATCTGACCTCAATACTAAGAATCTGTCATTTTGAAAGAACATATAGAAAAATGTACATACTGAAAAAAAGCAGTATTCTCAACAGTATTTGACATGTATAATTGATAAAATTTTGGAGGAATTAAAATATAAATAAATGTTTAGAAAATTAGTTTTCTTGCTTAAGCTTGGGTTAAATTTTTTGAAGGCTTTTGGTAAGAAATTGGTTCAAAAAATACTGATATCATATTTGGTGGTGCTTTCTAAAAACATTGATTTTATTATAAGACATCAATGCACTTCTACAATATGATAGGATTAATCTGCTTTGAAGCCATGTTTTTATAATGGGTATATTTATTTTTGTAGTTTTAATACATAAATGCAGTGGTGGTATCCTAAGTTTCCAGGAACCAGTTCTATAAAGGCAGGTAATCTTTAGGAACCTGTTCTGCTTATTTTCAGTTTGAGAATGTAAACGAATCCCTTTATAGTGTCAAAAAGAATTAAACCATTTTTGATAAATTGAAAACATTTATTTAAGATATTTCCAGATTGAAATTCTGTTCTCATCATATTTCTGTTCAGAAGTATGATGCTTTTTGATTCTAGTATCATCAGCTGTATCATGATTTCTTAGCCACATTTAAACTGAATCGCTGCAGTCCCAAAAATCTAATGGAAGACCTATCAAATTTATGACTAGAAGATTTGCCACATTCTTAACTTGAAAATGGTAGGGACATGTGTCTATTAGAGTTTTACTAGGTGCACACATGAGCATTGCATAACTAACATTTTACCTAGACCATCAGCTTATTTATAAGATTAATATTTGGATAATCCAACAACTGGTTCACAAAGATTTTATAATTTTAAGAATTGCTTTGCACAAAGTGTTAGGATGCTACCACTGCATAAGTGTCATTTTATTTTCTCTTTCCTGAATCTGCAATAAAAGGTTAAAAAATGTTTGATATAGTTATTGAGATATTTAATTTTGAAACAAATTTATTAATCTTAAATACTGTAAGTTTTTTTATTTTACTTGTAGCCAATCTGAGTAAACACTGAAACACTTTTAGATGAAGTCCATTTTTTTTTCATTTGAAAATAACAAATAAACTCATTGTATTTATAGGATACGTACAAGTTAAACTATAGAAACTTTTCACTTCTCAAAGATACCTGAACATTTACATGAAATTATTAGATAGGCATAAAAAATGTATATATTTTGAAAAAAGAAATTATATAGAATCATGAAATTCATCACATTCATGAGTGACAAAAGAAAATTTATTTCTATCTTTGAAAACCTGAAGAAAAATTTAAACCTCTTAATAATGAATAAAGTTGTTTTAATAACAAAGCTAGTTTTGCTATGTACACATGTATTTTTTTATTCTAATTATATATAAACTCTTCTAAACTTTGACCCCCATACAAATGTGTATATACATTTGTGAAGGGTCTATTATCACATTTTGTGTTTAACATTTTATTCTTTTTACTAATTTCATACAAATCTTGTTTTCTATTGCTGTATATATACACTTCTTATTAAAAAAATATGTGGCTTAATTTCAATTCATCATCTTCAGTTTTAAAATTGGCATAACCTTTATGGGTGACAGCACATTCCTCTTGTTTTCCCATAAGCCTGTAAAAGTAACTAAAGAGAAATTTATTCTTTATTTTCTGTGATTAATACACACTGTCAGTTCACATAGGAAAAAAATATAGTATGATATCAGAATGTATGGCATCAGAATGTTCCTGAACTCTAGATGTTTTGATTGTCCTCAACAGATACACCAACAGCTAACACTCATTGGTACCCAGCTGACCGAGTCAGTCTGCCAACAGATTTTGTACTATCAACTCATGATCATTTATTGTATAAGATTTTGTAGCATTGTATTGGAACAGGTTTTTGCTCTTTACAATGGCTGACAAATTTTAGTAAAGTGCTTACATTGGATTTTGCATGAAATTTAAGAAGTCTGTAATCAAGTCCCTCAAAATAATTTTTCAATCTTTTGACAATGGTTTTTTAAGTGACACACATTTCAAGGCCATTTGAATGTCATTTGATGACTATCAGCAAAGAAACAGAAAAAGTTTGTTTTTAGCTAAAATCATCCATAAGAATTTTTGTTAAAAAAAAAAAAACTCTCATAATTAGAATTTGGTATGGTGTCAGACAGGAAATATAAATCTGGGTAATTTCTAATACGATCTGATATAGATGATAATTTAAATCAATATAAAATGTTCTGTACAAGCCAAATACAATGCAATAAAATATTCATTTCAGAAATTTTTCTAACATCTTTCTGAAAACTTTATATTTTTTCCTTAAACATTTATTTCATTTCTTTGATCTTTATCTGTTTGTATTTGTTGTGAACGTTTCTCTCCATCCTGATCATCAAATATTCCTTTTGATACTTTCCATCCCATCCCATCCTGACTCTTCTCTGAACTTCACATCCCACCGACTCTGCTCTCTAAAATCCTCAAGGTAGAATGCAGCTCCTCAACTGATGTATCAGAGTTGACTAATCACCTGCCATCCAACCAAGCCCTTAATTATTGATATTAGATCCCACCAATGCATGTACTGCATTGTACACACCTGCTTGTCATCTTCCTAACTACCTGTCATAGTCAAATGTTCATACTGAGTTCACATTAAGATCTTCATTTCTCTGACAATGATAAAATTAACTTTACTATCATTTTAATGATGCAAGCTTCAGTTGTTTTTAACATCCATATTGTAAGAATGGCTACATATTCTGTACAAATTTCCCATTTTGTAAATGAGTTGTTAATGATAAGGGCACAAAGAACAGGACAAAAATGTTCATTCCTTTGTTTTTTATTAAAATTTCAGTTAAATTTTTGAAAGTTTTTATAATTTTTTTTTTTTATGTGAATAGTTAGCTCTTTACTTAGCATAAATCTTTTATAAAATTTAACAACTAAAACAACCTAACAAAGTTGTTTTTTATTTTATTTTGCATTTAAAGATTTTTCAATCTGCGGAATAATTTTCAACCCAGTGTTTTCTTTGTTTTGAAAAACTGATTTAAATTATCTTAGGAATTAAGTTTTAAAATGTCAGATTTATTCACAATCAAGCATCATTTTACTAAGATTTCATAAGTAGTTATTTATATTAAAGAAAAATATCTTAACTAATTTTTTGTGTTGCAAGGAAACCTTTTAATGAATAAGTTCAGTCTTTGATGAAATAACTACAGAAATTATAAAAAATTTCAACAATTGAATTTCTCTAGATTTTAAAAATATTCCTGGATCAGATGTTCAAATTCTTTTATTGATTTTTTTTTTATTTTATTTTATTATTTTTTTTATAATTAACATTTTAACAACAGAAAAAGATTTCAGATGCAAATACTTACAATTCTTAATATTGGACTAAAATAATTTTTATATCAAAATATTCCCTAACTCTTGATAATGATATAAAGCTTATGAAAATTTAATTAACTTTTACATGCAATTTTAAATCAATTTTTATGCATGACTATCAAAGGTTCTTGAGAATTCTTTTATTTTTAAGCTTTTAAAAAAAAAAAAAAGGGAAAGACATAAGCTTACACTTTGTTACGGACATTCACAATTGAAAATAAAAATACAATACCAGCTGTTACTTTGTTAACAAAAAACTGTTTTATTTATTTTTCATGAATTTTAACAGTTAACACTTTTACTATATTCTATAAAATATTTTAATTCATAAATATACTATTTTTTATGACAAGAAAATACTTATGCATGTAACACCTTGTCCAATGAAAATACTAATTAACCTTATTGCAATTTTATTGGATTTAAAATAGATAATCACTTTTGTACATATAAACAAATACTTTACTTCAGTCAATTTATTATAACAGTACTAACAGCCCCAAATCTCACACACACACACATATATATATATTATGAAATGGACTAAATCCAACAATTATTTTTAATATGCTTTCTGTTTATATGTTATTTTTATAGATACAATTATTAAAATACTTAAATAATTGTATTTATAAAAATAATGTATAAACAGAATGAAAATATATATATATATATATATATATATATTTTTTTTTTTTTTTTAACATACAATGTGAGATCACCCCTGGTCGGCGGCTGATGAAGACAGGTTAGCACGTGCTAACACACGTTGTATGTTAAAAAAAAAAAAAATATATATATATATATATATATATATATATATATATTGTGTGTGTGTTCATCTCCTCTTGCTGAGAATAATAATTTTGGCTACTTACAAATGCCAAATGGGCCTAGTGGAATTACCAAATGATACAAACATGAGAATATTAGTCCAAATAAACTTTGCAAGACCAACAATATGTTGTCTTTCAAATACTAAATCAAAGTCTCTCAATCATTAATTTAGTTTTGATTGATTTTCCTCATTAATGAAATGAACAGATTAATTCTTAATGACTTGATGATTATGAACAGACATGTGCTCCCCTACACACACTTTCAAGTATTTTCAGGTTATAATTTTGTTACTTTTATTTTGCTAATCTGTTTTGATTGCTCTTGAATCTTTTAATCAGATTTGTATATTTTTTACATTTTTTCTTGTTTAGAATATGTTTAGAGTCTCAATCTGTTATTTGTGAGTATCTATGCTATATTGATAATCGACATTAAGACAGTATACTTTTTCTTTTGTCACAAGTCCATAATATTCTGTTCAGTAAATATCATTACAAAGTTCATCTTGTATAGAATTAACACAAAGATTAAAAAAAGGCTTATTTTTGTTTTCAGTTTGCTTCATGAAATTGGTATTGTATCAAAAGTGAACATTGTCCAATCTGTGTTTATTTTCTCACCAGAAAGGACATTCTAGAATCATGTGATATCTGCATGATATATACTAATTTTAGAAAAAATAAAACTTACATTCTATTTTTGATATCTTATCATACAAGTATATATAGAAGTATTTTTATGTAGAAAATAATGCTGTGAATTTATTAAAAAAAAACACACATTTCATTAGTCTATACATTGTACTTAAAACCCCTTTTTAAAGCACAAATCAGTTGTTAAAATTTTTATGATTTTCAGTAAAGGAAAATTTATTCTATATGGTTTCAGAAATTTTATGATAGATTTTTTTTTTTTTTTTTCATCCTAACCTTTTATATATGAAAAGTGAATGTGGAATACATCTTTCTAAAGTATCAGACAGTGATTTCTCCTACAAAGGAGGACACAAGTTTGAACTTTGCCGAAGAGTATTAAATCTCTCAAATACACAGGCTATTTTACAGTTTTAAAAATATATATATATATATATATATGGTTCTCCACAAAATAGCATCTAGTATAGTAGGTAAAAAATATACATTTGATAAACCCCAATTTTTTTTTTTTTTTTTTTTTTCCATTTCACCCCCAAGCAAGGCAGTAAAGTCACTAAGATGCAAGGGTTTACAGAGTGTGAGAGAATATAAGAGCTCTCTGAGTGAGTAGTGTTAATGATCTCTTAGCATAGAACTTAGTCATATCTAGCCATTTCAACTGTAAAATAATGAGACCTTTCTGCCAATACGATAGTTTGAAATTTTTAAAAATTTAGTCACTCCTTTTTGTACACACCTATTTTAAGAGTTTTTCCCTTAATGTTCTGTTGTCTTGTGAAATTAAATTTTTTTTTTTTTTTTTTTTTATAATGCTGACGTGAAAAACTAAAAGTTAATTAAATAATTTTTCACTCCTTAAAGCATTATTCAAAGATTATTTTTTTTTAAATTAGCCTAGGCACTTGAAAGGGAAAGACAAAAGTACATGTACCTGCTGTTGTCTTATCTATTGTAAAAACTATATTTAGATTTCCATAAATGATCTCATCAATAAAGTAAACTTGAACCAATTCTTTCTTGATCAGTGATTCTTTCCAATTGCTGATCATTGACATGCCAAAATTCAACAGAAACCTAGATCCACTCCAGGAAATCAACATGCAATTAAATTCTTCCATGTTTAATCCTGAACTAATTACTATATTCTATAGAGTCCCTAATACGCAGTGCTGACCACAACAACCAAGCTAATCCCTCAAATTGTTTCTCCACTATTTTCCATCTTCTCAGTGCTCATTGTTCTCAGTCCCTGAATAAGTCCTCAACTGTCCATTCTAATTGGTGTACACTTAGTTTGAGTCTCAACAATTCTCCTCTTGTAATTACATGTAAGCTTATCTTTCATTAGAAATTGAATAAGTCTTTCTCTTCTTATTGCAAATTGTTGATTATCCCTCAGTAGCATAACAAAGATTAATCCTGGCTTTTTATTATCTAATTATTTAACAACCAGCTGTCCATTCCTCTGTCTTGTAAGTTCCCTATTTGATGATATCTTAGGGACTTTTTCTTTCTTCTCAATTCTACCCACTGGATTGAGTTGCAGTTTATTTCTTTGTATTCTCCTTTTCATGAAAAGTAATGAACCCTTCATTTGTAGAGATATATTTAGCACACATTCATGTTCATTTCTTTTCTCATAAATATGTATCTCTTGTTTCCATTTTATATATATATATATATATATATATATAAAAGCACATCTGATACCCTGCCCTCATCAGCTAGCAATCAGAGGAGGTAACACAGTTTTAGTGGCTAAGGTAGTACTGTCACCTCTGGTGCCACCCGTAGCTTTTGCCACCAGGCAGGGTATTATTTTTCTGTGTAGACATGTCAGTCTCTTGCAATTTTTTTTTTTTTTTTTCAAATGCAAGTCAAATTTTCAATGTTGTGTTAAAAGTATTTGCTTTTTGCTCATTAAACAATGCACAACACCCTCATAGTGACTGTTATCAATGTAGTAGAATGGAAGTGTTTCACATCAGAAGTCATATTGTGTTATGAGCATAGTTTAATTAACTTTGTTTATTTTGGATCTTGACCAGATCCAACTCGATGCCTGTTGAGCTGTGGTCTGGAGACAGTGAGAAGCATGCTTCAGTCTCTGGCCAGTCCTCAAAAGGAAGGAAACTATTGACCATCCAAGGAATCCACAGTACCCAACCTCAATAGTTAGCATGTGACATGTATACCCCTTTTCCATGTAGTCGGATCGCAGCGACTTATAGTGGTTTTTCTTTTGCTCATACACCTCCTCCCTGTTCTTTTCCCATGGAACCATTAATTCTACTGGGTGGACACACTTATTTGAATCAGACCAAGCTACAATGTCAGGGCATGTGTTTGGACTGAGAAATAGCAGTAGCTGTTTGCTCTCTTCCTCGAAATTCCTGATTTCTTCAATCACCATGTTTTCTCTTTGGATCCTGTTTGGAGAAAAAATTGTTTGCTTGTGCTGCCCAGGCCAGTTCGATTGGTTTGGGTCACCCCCATAATCTTGATTCACAGGCTGGATTCTTCCTCATTAGCTTCTACTGCTGACCATTTGGTGCCAGTTTTGATATCTGGCTGTAACCTGCAGACGAACTCATCAGCCAAGTCCCTCATCATCATGTGAAGATGTACCTTCCTGACCTTAAACTCCTCCACCAATGAGGAAATGGGAAGTTGCAGATTTCCGGCATTGGTATAGTCCCACTGTAGAGAAGTAGGAGGAAACACCAAGCCACTTAGGCAAGTACTTGTTGATACACTGTTGCATCTGCTGAATGCAAGACAGAGTAATATCGTACACCTGTAACAGCCACAGAAATTGAGGCAGCAAACCATGGTACCACCAAGCTTTCAGTTTGGTGGGGACAGAGACTGGTTCTGTGAATGGTTTCAAATCCATCTAGTGTCACTTTCTGCACCTCTTTACCTCAGTACCAATCAGTCAGTGGAATTTCATACAGCTGTCCAAAGCTCTTCACTGGCTTCTCTTTGTCTGTCACCTTCAGTGTAGAAGTGAATCTCCCTGGCAGATCTTCTGAGTAATGATAAGCTCTGGCTTTTCTTTATATATATATATATATATATATATATATATATATATATACACACACACACACACATACATATATACTTAGTTAATCATAATTTAAGTTCAACCAAAACCTTTAAAAAAGTTTTGTTGACTATGTAGAAGTAAATATTTACATTTATTAATTTTTCTTCACAAATATTTTCCCATACAATATATAATTTATGAATGCAGTAATATAAATGAAGTGGCCTTGTGTTTTGTTTCATCATTAAGGAAGTTTATCTTAAGAAAAATGGTGTTGGGAATTAATTTCTACTTTATTGTCAATGGTTTGATCTAAAATTAAAAATATTTTCTGTTTACAGTGAATATTGCTTATCTCACTTTATCATTAAAAGGAAATCATTTTGTTTTTCCAAAATTAATATTTTCTTTTTAATTTATTTCTGTTTTGTTTATATGCATTGTTTGTTTTTTTTTTATTTAATTAGGAATTTCTTTCTTTTATGTTGAAAGCATTTTCAAATATTTAAAGATAAAATGATCTAAAGCTGTTATTTATCTCACAAAATTCTTATTGAAAAGATGTCATTTTTTTAATGAATTTCCAAATTTCTAAATGGTTTGCAGAATAATAGTGATATTTTCTATTATTTTGTTATGATTGGCTATTTGGCTTTTATATATAATTACTGTCCTTATTATCTAAGGATCAAGCAGCTAAGATCAGGTTATAATAAAAAATAAAATCTCATGGCAAATATCTTTCTTTACTCTGTTTCAGATTACTCTTAGGCAAAGTGTAGCTCTTGTAGGCAAACCTCTGTTATGTCACAATAGCAGAAATTTCCAGATACTATCTTGTTAAAAAAATAGATATATGTAAATATGTTAATTGTTGAGCATCTTAAGAAAACTGTACATAGTTCTGCATTATTGTA
This sequence comes from Acanthosepion pharaonis, assembly GCA_903632075.3. Lineage (NCBI taxonomy): Eukaryota > Metazoa > Mollusca > Cephalopoda > Sepiida > Sepiidae > Acanthosepion > Acanthosepion pharaonis. Next base: position 1,854,331 of record CAHIKZ030003422.1, read on the forward strand.
CTATAAAATCCTATTATAATCATAGACATACCTATTGACTCTCAAAAGGGTTATTAGAAGCAAAATATTAGTAAAAGACAAAGTGCATTAATAAGTCTAAAGAAAAATTAATAAAAACTCATATCTAAAGTAAGAATTAAAATGAATCAGAAGAAATCAATAGACTTAGATAACAATCAGATTATTCAGAGCATTGAGTTTAGACCTAAATCTGAGAATAAGATTTAGGTACTTTCTTCAGAAGTCCATTCATATCTGTGGTACTTTCATTCTATGTTTGATCACTATGAGATATTGTTCTTTTACCAGGAAGACTAATCTCTTCAATGTATGCTAAATTTCCAAGTAAAAACAAATAGTTTTCAACTGTGTATTCAGTCTGTACTTTAAAAATAAAAAGATCTTAGATTTTTTGGTGTACACCTAATATATGAATGCTTCATTTCTTGCTTTTCAAACATTTTATAAGAATAGTAGTTTAATGAAATTATTAATATTATATACACACACACACACACACACACACACACAAGCTGAAAAGTTCTTGATCTAACTCACTTGTCGAAAACTAACCAAATGGCCAAACAGAATTTTGTAGGGCATGCATTCTTGATCAAGCCAAGAACTTCGTCACCATACATAATCACTTTAAATGTTATGGATGCCCATATTTGAGTAGACATTCCATTCGTTTTTTTAAACAGAATGTTATTTTCATCTACCAACCTATTTGGAAAAATTTTATCCAATAAAAATGTGCTCTCTTTTTCTCTCCCCACCTCCTCACTGAGCAGGATTCGAATCTGCATCCATTCCTTTTGCGGGAGAAACCATCATTAGATCTGATGTGGTTTTAACCAACTCGGACATTAATTATTAAAGAGAAATCACTTAATCAATGTTGCCTTTTCTGCATATATGCAAGGATTTTATTTTGTGACAAGTATTTATATACAAGAGCAAAAATGTTATTGGTTTTTTCAAAATTTTTAAATTTAAGAATGCTCATAAATATTCATCAAGTTGGTTGAAAAGTCAGGTAAGCTATGAAGAACATGAAGTGACACAATTCAATGTCTAATAAATGAAAGTAAATAATGTTCTTGAAATTTATTTTTTTTTATAATCCAAATTAGTATCTAAATTATTTTAGTTTGGGATTAATTTGTTATATTTAAGCATGGGTGTAATTTATATATATATATATATATGTGTGTGTGTGTGTGTGTGTATTAAGGCAGCAAATTCTCGTTTGGGCATGTCTGGTTAAATAAATTACAAACATTATGTCTGCTTACTTTTAGCATAATCCTTCCATATTCACGGAAATATTTCCCATATAAAAGTGATTTTCACTATTGGAGTGCATTTCTTGCCTCATTTGATTGTAATACATGGAAAAATATTTGTGAATATGAAAGGATTATGCTAAAAGTAAGCAGACATAATGTTTGTAATTTATTTAATCAGGCATATATGTATAATGTCTGTATTTGAAAGAGATGAATGATGCACATTTTTTTAATCAAAATTAATTTTCTACACTTCTAGACAACTAAATTATTCCTTTTCTGATTATACCCTTTCAAGGTTGGTTATACACTTCATCAGTTTGACGTTAAAAATGTAAAAGATTGTGACTAATATGCCAACTTGGTAGATCAACATGGCTTCATTATAGGCACATCCAATAACTTTTTTTAATCTTCTATGTTCTTTCTTTCTTTCTCCATGATTACACAAGTCAATTGATAATTGTGATGAGGTCATGAATTTAACCCTTTCTTCATAATAGCAATGTGCCAATAACAGATTGGGTTGCTGTTGTAGAGGAGGAGCAACTTTCCAGGGGTCTTGTGTTTGGGGTGAGGGTAATAACAAGTAACCTCACTTTCTCTTCGTCTTCTGGGTCACTGACTAATCTTTGCTTCTATCAGCTTCGTTGAAACATGCAGCCAGTTCTCTTCAACCAAGAGACCACCCATCCATTTTGCAGCCCAGGCAGTAGGCAAGGCTTCCACCTGAATTTCTCTTCTTCACATGTTTGACCTTTCATCTGAACTACTACTCACCTTTTAGTCTTTCAACTTGGATGAAAATTATCCAATTCCACAGACATACCATCTACAGCATTAGAAGAAATTTACAAATAAATATAAAGGTAAAAAAATTCAGTAACTAAAGAACAGAACACAAATTTCTATACTTTGAACCAAGTAGCTCTACTATTAGGCTATGAACTATGATATAATACACTAAAACCCATTTATGATAATAATGAGATCAGTTGGAAGAGATATCTAGTCATAGTTTCTGCTATTACTACTACTATTACAGCTATGATTGTTTTTTAAACAAGTCTACAAAATGTGTAAATATAAACAAATGAATAATTTTAAAGGGATGATATTGCTATATCTTAAAAACATCAGGAGATTGAGGAAAAAGTGATTATTTCATATCCAGTAAATATTAATCATGTAAAATAAATATTTATATTCGTACTTAGTAAATGTTAACTATATAAAATAAATATTCATGCTTAGTAAATGTTAACTATATAAAATAAATATTCATGCTTAGTAAATGTTAACTATATAAAATAAATATTCATGCTTAGTAAATGTTAACTATATAAAATAAATATTCATGCTTAGTAAATGTTAACTATATAAAATAAATATTCATGCTTAGTAAATGTTAACTATATAAAATAAATATTCATGCTTAGTAAACATTAATTATATAAAATAAGTATTTATTTCATGCCAAGTAAATATCAACTACATGAAAAATATTTATTAGCTATAAAAAAAGCAATTATTTCATTCCTAGTAAAAATTAACTATATAAAAAAAATTATTGCATGCAGAGTAAATATTAACTATATGAAAAGTAATTATTTCCTAGTAATTAATTATATAAAAAAATATTTATTAGCTCTATAAATTCTAATTCAGCTTTTCTTTTTTTTTCTTTTTTGATCAGGCTGTAATGTTCTCACATGTTGGTTACTGAGTTTATTCTACAATATACTGGCAAATATTTTAATAGTGACTTCTTTTTTTTTTTTCTGATTTTAAAAATGAATTTCCTTCTCCCAGTGGGTGCTTATTTTCTGCTAGCCAGTTTACAGATTTCTGTGCCTGTCCATATATATTTATATGTGAGTCATATCTTTTCCCTCAATCATTAGAAGTGGCTGCATTTGAATTGTGATTCTTATAGTCAGTTGTCATATTTTATCACATTGCTTTTATAACTTGAAATGCAGCAGTATGCAAATCCAATTCTGTAATGACCACTTTAATCAGCTAGTATAAACTGTAATGTTTTTTGTTTTTAAGGGCTATTTCTGGAAATACAGTCATTAATTATCCTGAGTTATCTAACCTAGATAGCCTTATTAATGTTGATTAAAACAAACCAGTAGTGTACTAAAGTTTAGTCACCAGTAATAGCTTATGAAATCAAGAAAAAGAAATGTATTTTTCAGTTAGCAACTCAACCAATAGATAGATTATAGATTCGCCTCAGTGATTTTCCAATCAATGCATGATCATTAATAAATCTGTAACTAACAAAAAAAAACCCATTTATTTTACATAATTTTTTTTCCATGAATCATATAGATCAAACAATATACAGTGAAAATTTTACATAAAAATTGAGTTAATAACATTTCAGGATATGGACCTATTGATCAACTATTTTATATATATATATATATATATATATATAAAAATAATAAATATACTAATAACCATTACTTCAGTTACCTATCTACTCATAAAAACATGAAACTAATTGTTATTTTAATCACAATATTTTAAATCAAAATTTGGCAATGTATGAAAAACATCAACAAAATTGCATTATGATTATTTGAAATTATATGCAATTAAATCCATCCCAACTACATGTTTTAACATAAAAGACATAATTAGTAAAAAAAAAAAAAAAAAAAAAAAAAATAGGAATAAGTGATTCAAATGCTGCTCTCTGTATAATTCCATCTAGTAAATGGGATAAAATTTATATTGTTAAGACACAATGGAGTTTAAAAAAATGCCTGTATGAATGAATACAAAAGAGCTATAAAAACTGAGGATACATTAAATTCTTTATATATATATAATATTTAAATTTATTTATCATAAATTATCTAAAAGAATTATTGAATCCACTATTTTATCAGAATTTAATCCAATTAATCAGAAATTAGGTTTTTATAACATATCACCTTTTTTGGTTAAAATAATACTTAAAGAAAATAATATTGAAATAAATACTAGTTAAACATCTTAATAACATTATGGATTTTTATTTCAATTTAATTCTATATTTTCTTAAACACACGAAAACAATATAATTTGGATTGTTTTCACTATTTTCTTTACATATAGACAATTTATTTTTCTGACCATAACTTTTCTTTTATCAAATCATGATATTTTGTTTTAACATCAATAACATATATTCACAGATATTACAATGTAAGTAATCATAATACCAGATGTATTATGATTACTTACATTATAAGTAATTTATCACCTTCTTCTGGTGATTGGAATTTCAAACCAAACCTTTTATTTCGTCCACCAGGGTAGATTGCTCTAGTTCCATACCTCTTCTGGATGTCTCAGTTATTTCCCTTTAACTCAACTCTCCAAGTTTTTTTGGACTTACAACACTTTGGGTCTAGTCATGGGATCTAACCAATGCCTTTATCCACTGGGTCATGTCCTTGAGGACATCTGTGTATGAGTTTCTGGGACTTATAAACCTAATGTCTCAACAACCATTTTTTACCAGTGCTTGTATTGCAATTTTTCTGTTATTATTATTTCATATTTTTTACTGGAGCTTATATTGCAACTTTTTGTTGTTATTCATTGCTTTTCTCTAGCACTCCTTATTACTGGTTCCCATATTGTATTCATTTCTATGCTTGGCCAGCTCAGAAGATCTTTGTGGCCTAGTATATGTGCTGATTCCTTAAGTTTTTGTATTTTCCAGTAATGTTCTCTGTATATTATTTCAACCTTATCCTCCATATGTGGTCAGCTACACCTGATTTTTTTCTATTTTCCCTTGTGTTACCACTTTACGATGATCTTGCAGTCTTACATTAAGGGAGTGTCTTGTTTGTCCTTTTTCTTACCACAGCTGCACAGGATGTCATACTCATAGTCCTTAATCATGTTCTCCTCTGGGAGGTCTTACTTGGAAGAGGTGTCTGTGAAGTGTTGAACCACTCTTGAAGGTTGTACTGATGTTATAGACCACAGATCTTTTGTATTTTCTCTGATAATCCCTTCAGATAGATTAGATAGACTGAAACTGTTTTCTGAGTGGTGTTATCCTCTTGTACCTTTCTATCTTAGTTTGTCAGAGCTGCTGTTATATACTTGGGGTACTTATGTTGTAGGGTACTGCTTATACTGACCATTTCTTGTTTATATGTCTCTTATGATTTTTACCACTTATGATTTTTGCTTGATGTTGTAAGCAGGGGATGATCCCTTTCTTTATACTGTATGGGTGGTGGGAGTTGAAGTTGAGGTATTGTCCGGTGAATGTAGGTTTGCGGTGTACAAATGTCTTGAACCCATGCTCTGTTTAAGATATTAGTACACCCAGGAAGGCAAGTTTGTTGTTGTTGTTTTCTCTCTCCATTACTGCAGTTCTCTTTAAAGTATTTCCTTTTGCTGTCCAATAAATCTATGAAGAACACTAATTTATTACATAAAACTTTACAGGGTACAATGGGTAAATGTCACCATTTTATATTTTTAATTTTACACATGTGCATTGTTTTTCGATTTTGTCAACTGCAGTATAGTAGGGTCAGTTGGGCACCATCTGTTTGGAAACGGCATGCTGTACTAATTGGCATTAACAACAGAAGCTCCAGTATAAAACATTTCAGAGTGCTTAGGTGTCAGTCTGAGGGCAGTGCAGAGGATTCAGAAAGAGTTGGAGGTGTCTAATGGTGATTACAAATGTATGGCAGCTCAGAAAACTCACTTAGGTCATTCTGATAAGAAAAGAACTCCCAAATTTGTTGGTGAGGGACTCAAACTCAACACAGAGGCCTACATCAAGTACCTTGAGGAGATAGGTCAAGAGGGTGGCTGCTGGAAGACCTATGTCTGGCAATATGATTCTGACAGACAATTTCTGCCAGACAATTTCTGCGACCACATCACCATTTACATATGGCCACCTAACTCCCCAGACAGCAACCTCCTTGATGTGTTGGGTGCAGTTGTGTGAGAGACCAACAAAACTCCTTGTAACACCAAAGATGAACTGAAGGCAAGAATTATGGAAGCATTTACCAACAAGTAGACTATCCAGAAGAGTTGCAGGAGATTCCGAAATCATTTGGAGGCCGTGATTGAAGTAAATGGCAATTTTATTGAATGAATTTTCAATTACATATTTCAAGATGTTCTTATATAATTTTGGCAAATATATCTGTTAAAATGAGATGTCAGTGTTATTTTCATTTTTGCGTAATTTAGATGACAATTTAAACATCGCACTCTGTATATATCCGTATATGAACAATTTCATTATATAAACATTCACAAAATAATTTTATATATTCTCAAACTAGTAGATTTAATCTGCATAATGGGAATCACCAATTTTGTTGGTTTGGTTTTTAAAAAAAGGTATGTAAAACTTGATGAAAATATAAATTGAGTGTAATAATCTTTGTATGAAGAACATTTACACCTGTAATTTGTTAAATCTAATATAAACCTTAAATATTTACATTTAATGTTTTTACTTTAAGATCTTGTCTAAACTACTTATTATATTTGGGTGTGCTTGGGAAATTGACTTTGGATCAATTTCAATTTTATTCATCTCATACTTCACAGGAATTTTGATTTTTTTTTTTTTTTTTTTTTTTTTTTTTTTATATGTACATGCAAATGGGTGGGGAGTATGCTGAAAAGTCTTGAGCCAACTAAAAATTGCCTCCCCAAAATTCTGATGTATGGTCAGATTTTAGAAAATGTGTTGGCACCAAAACTTTTCACCACTCCTGTATCAATACATCAACAAATCTATCTTCAGAATAATCTCCTTCCTTGTCAGTACATGTGATAAATATTAATCATAGGTTGAACATTATACAATGAAAAGTTTAGATCAAAATTCAGCTAATATCTACATGTCAGATTACTGACCTGAAATTTTCTGTTAAAGTTTTTCTCATATATATAATATTTTTTTTTGGTGTTGATTTTTCTTTTCACCTTTTTAACTACAACATGATTGGTGACTTGTTTTTTCTTAAATTGTTTTATTTTTTGTTTTGGAAAAAAAAAATATTACAAAGTCAATTTTGTGCCTGATCTTGTCTACTTAGAAAAATGTAGTATACTTAATATTTGAACAGTTCTTTCTTGGAAATATTATATTAATGGGATTTATCATTGACTTTAAATTGATACATCTTGGTTCTTAGATACTAACATTCCAAAAATATTATTGGTTTGATGAGTTAGCAGATTTCCCCACTCTCTATTTCTTCTCTGCTTACTTTCTTATCCTGATTCCACTTTCTTCCTACTAATCTATTTTGTGGCTGTTGACCTTTTCCTATCTTCTCAAATCTGTTATACTCACTCTATTTGTATAGAGGGCTGTACCTGTTTATCTCTCAGATAAACATGACAGTATCAAAGGTATCAATTTCCTTTTCTTTTCTTTTTTTTTCTTTTACCTTGTAAACAATATCCATCTTGTGTGTTCACTTTGTATAGTCTGCTGTACTGACTTGTGCCAGGATCTGTAGAATCCCTTTACCTGACCTTTTACTCTGGACAGACCAATGCAAACAAACTCCAAATTTACTATTGCCACTATGAGATGAAGAAATAATGTAGATATTTGAAATTGAAAGTAAGTTGCAATCAAAGATAGAATTATGGTCACTCTTGGTCACTTGTTCTCAACTTAATTAAATAAAGTTAGATTAACTTGGAACTCCTTTCACTCTTGAAGTTCGTTCTTTTGAAACAGAAAGAAAAGTATTCAGAATATCCTACTTAGAGAGTTCTGGTTTGCACTGTAGGATTGATCATGAAGAAGTCTTTACGATTAGTAAAATAATATAAATATCAGATTCTCCTTGTTTCAGATGTCATTCATATCAAAATTCCTTAACTATCCTATTTTACAATGTCTTTTGACAAGGCCTAGATTTGGGCACAAAAGTATATTGTTATAACCAAATATATGGTCTTTTCTAGATGCTTTTACTGCTTCAAAACCAATCTTCAAAATATTTTTGATGTCACAAAGTTTACTGAACCAGCAGTAAATTGCAATCTGATATTTAAAAGTATAATTCTGCTTCAACAAAAACTGAACTCTTGATTAAACAAGTTTCTCTGTCTGCCATAAATTTATACAAGCAACTTCCTTGCTTTACCATAAATTGGTTCACATAATGCATATCGAAGATGACTTTCAGCAATGCCAATTAAGAAAAACAAAGTCCTAATTAGATTTAATTCTTGAGAAATTTTGTTATAGCTAGTGTGTTAATAAACATCCTAATTATCACACCATCTTGAATTTGTTTTTATTGAACTCTTAACATAGAAAGTGACATATTTTCTCCTGTCTTCTAGAAATCATGCTTACAAAATCATTATTCAAAGTAAGTTATTTCAAATAAAATATTGTTTTTGATTGCAAATTTTAACAAAATTGATATAATTTTAAATTTTTTCTGGAAATTCCATACAAAAGAAACCAGTTTATATCTGAGCTAATTTCTTGGTATATACCTAAAATATCTTTTAAAAACTTTTTTAAATATTAGAAACATAAAAAGCTGATCTATAGTTGTCTACAAAAGATTTATTTGTAGGTGCTTCACTCATTGGCCATAAATTATACGAGTTTAGTAATAAAATTTTTATAAATTCCCTGCTTGATGGGAATTACATTAGATACCAAAACTAAGTTGTTTTCACTGTTAAATTATTAATAATTGTGAAATATAAACTAGAGTTAGGAATTCATCCTCAAGATATTAACATGTAATTAATTCAAACCATAACATAAACATTCTGAATACAAATGGTGAAGAATTCGTCTAAGGGAGGTTACCCTCTTATAATCATTGTTAACACATTTATATTAGATTCTCTCCAGTTCTTTTTCAAATATCAAGCCATTTTGGCAGCTTAATGATATACTTTGACCACTGCTGACAAATCAGTCAAGGGAGATATTTGTAAAGTGTCTGAGGAGTCATTAGTAGATACAGCTTCAGTTCTTTTCTTCTAGTCATGTCGGAATATTTTCTATCAGTTAATGATTTCACCTTTTCCAGTTCATTGATTTCAAGTTCAAGCACAGTCATCATTTCTGTTTCATTATCAGTAAGAGCAAGGTGACACAAACAAGCATTACTTTCTTTCCCATTGGTTAACCTGATGAATATATAATATTATAGAATAGAATTGTCGTTCAAAGAAAGATTTCAGAACATGGGCAAGATTAAGAACACAATTCTGCTGAATTCTGAAAAAGGAGTATGCAGACTGTTTTAAAAAGTGGGAAAGATAAGTGTGTTAACTTCCAAAAAGGAGAACTTTAAAGCAAATTAAGGCACTATTATTCCATATAAACTTTTTTTTTTTTTTTTTTTTTTTTTTTTAATATAAAGTGGTTGGATGCTTTCCAGACATTGTGTTTATCTATCTATCTATATATATATATATATATATATATATACACACACACACAGACAGACACACATATACAGACACACACATATATATATATATATATATATATATATATATATATATATATATATACACACAGACACGCACACATATACAGACATATATATATATATATATATATATATATACCCAAGTATATAATTGGTATATACGGAATGAATTCCAATAACCAACAATTACTATTCTTAAAAAGAGTGCTCAATACAAAGTAGAGCAGATATAATTATTATTTATAAAAAATTATAACATAAGTATGTTATAAAATCACTACAAAAATAGCCATTTTGTTTCAACACAATAATTATATATATATATATATACACACACACATATATATATATATATATATATATATATATATATATATATATATATATATGATTGAGATGTTTTTCAGTTTATATCAGCTCTGGCATCAATTTGTTTATTGCCAAAACCTGAAGCTCATATAATTGATAATGAATCAGGTTAACATATTAACTTGACCTTGATGCACTTGACACATTCTTTCATGAAAGAATTTTCCAAAATTGTTAGGTAACAATGAAAGTAAACATTTCATGATCTTATAGAATTGTAATGATTTTATTTAAAACAAAAAAAGCTGGTGTTATAATGATTTTTTATTTTTTAGACCTGAATCTCTTCCAAATAAAACTACAAAAATTAATAAAAATATATACACTTTTTCAATTAATAATTGGTATTATTATTATTAAATATTATTAGTCAAGTTATAGTAAAAAATATTTTTTCCATTAGTTCCATGAAAATTGCTTCGTAAAGAGTTTTGACAAGAATTATTATTTTATTTATAAAGTAATTCTTTTTCAGAAGTACCATTTTGTATTTAGTTTTTCCAAACCTTATCAGTTGATTTGAAACCTGTTAAATTTTCTTGTAGTAAATTTTAGATGAACAGTTTTGAAGATGTTCTGTTCATTCAAATTTTATATTCTTTTAAACGAGTTTGACATTTTAATCAGATATATTTAATTTATCAAGATTTTTTGGTTACACAAAATGTTTTTATTTTTGTAGTTAGCTATACAAAAAAAACAAATGAAGAAAAATTTTCTCCTTGGCAATGCAAAAATAAGTATGTTACCCATATAAATTTTAAAGTAACAAACATTCACTTAATAGTACGGGTTTCAATATTATATATAAATTTATATTTTTAAAAAAAATGTGCATAAAATGCTTAAGTGTCAGTGCTGTTTGTTTAATTGTTTATTGGTGTATATACCAGTTATAAAAAAAAAAAAAATAAATAAATAAAATTCTTGTAGATCTCAGAGGTTTTCTTCTACATATACCTATAGATACAGCAATTAAATTTGGCAAAAGATCAAAATGAAATAGGCAGAAATTTCAGTAAAAGAGAAAGATAGAAAAACAAAGGCCAAGTTTTCAATATTCTTGAGATAATACCACATAAGTTGTTAAAAATGTTCTTTTTTATTATTTTTTTTTTTTTTTTACTTAGGATTGTATAGTTTATTTTTCTAAGGAAGTAACAGTTATTTGTGTTTTTGAAGGACACATATTTTTTTTGCTTATAATTGATTTTTGATTACACAAGAAAACAATCCTGAATTTCTTTTCTAATTCGGCAATAAAACAGAATTACCAGTTTGGCTCATACTGACCTGATCTGACCTTTTGTTTTTGATACTGGCTATTTTACTGGCAAAAGTTTTTAATGCTCTACATTTATAATCAGAATCTTTACTATATTTCTAATATTTTCTGAAGACCCATTTGAGGTGGTTTTCATCACTTAGACATTCAGCAACAGTGGTGTTTTATTTGAGACATAAATAATGGAAAAAAAACATTATTTGATGCAATTAATTTTATTTGAAATAAGGCTTTATTTGATGCTGTATCAAAGATAGTATTAATCATGTAGTCATTGAAATCTAATTTGATATCATAAAAATTGCATGAATGGTAACTCAGTTCATATTGGATAAACTTTTTTTCATCTAGTTGGTATATTATATGTGAAGATTTTGCAATTGTCTTGTCACTACTCAAATAACTTTAGATAAGTCTTAGTGACTTTGCTCTTCTGAAATAGCAAAAAGACATTATGAACAATTCCAAGTAGTTATCATAATTTTACACCAGAATAGGATGAATTTAACTTCTTACATGATTTATACTTTTATCTTCAAATAGGAAATTGCTGACATTGTAGTTCTAGTTACATAGAGATTTTCAATAATAATAATGTTGTTAATTATCTTTTAAGGTGACATTACTGCCACTAGCAGATTGCAGTTAAATTAAGTTTCAATATTTTTCCATTAGGTCTAATACTAACAGTTATCTCCATTTGTATATTTTAGTACTTACCTTTGCCATTAATTGCAAGTGTTTACAAACTAACTCCATTTTGCTATATTATATCATTTTATTTGTTTATTTTTACTCCAGAATTTAAAAATGAAATCAATTTTTTTAAAAATGACTGTGTTACTTTAAGAACAGCTGATATTGTTTTTTGACACCTGCTTCATAGTAGACAAACACCTTCTTTGTGCATTGCAAATAACTTGATGCCGGTAATTATATGAATTTTAACTGAAATGTCATAAGATTTTGCTAAACCTTAGTTAGACCATATTAAGTCAATCCTTTTTTATTCTTTCTGGAAGATGTTCTTTGTCTTAGAGTAAGAAGAAACCTTCATTGAATATTTATGTTGTTCATAACAGAAAACACTTTAATGCCACAAGGTCTGCAGCATTTCATTTCATGATGATTACATGAAGATGATCCAGTGGTATTGCCAGCAATCATTTCAAAGTATCTTTTCTCTCTATTCCATTTGTCATTCTCATTAAATTCTCGTTATCTCCAGTACTACCCTTGATAAAGATTTCCACCCAGCATCGCATTTAATCCAGTTAATTACAGGATAAGTTTAAATTGCACTGGGACCGACATTTCAAAGGACATCTTTCCAATCATCCAAAATCAACTAGAGGTGGAAGCACCCCTCCTTCCACCAAAAAAACATAAAAATTAATAACTTGTCTTAGCATAGCAGAATTAAGCAGTGTGGCTTCTTCCGTCCACATAAACACTGTGGGGCAAGATAAGATGAGGTCAGATGAACAGGATTCATTTTTCACTCTTTTGCTCTCTCTGCTAGTTATTTATAGAGAACAACTATATGCTGATAGCCTATGGCTAAAGAACTGGTCATTTCTAGAATGGCCCAATAACCATACTACTTACTGTCCACACAACCAACCAAGTGAATAAATGGACAGACCAAGTCACAATTTTATCTGACTTCATCAAATATTGCAGCAATTTGCTTGGAAAAGAGAGAAAAACAATCACTTCCCTTCTTTCATTACCTAAGACTTTTTTTATGTTGTCTCTTCAATATATTATTCATTTGCATGTATGAAATTGCCGGTGGGGTCTAAGCCATTGGAAATCCGTTAAGGGCTATACTACTGCAGCTGTCATCTACATAGCCTATAATAAATCACATCTACATGTGGGGGTTGGATGTAAGACTAAGTGACATGACTGTGAAATAAACAAAATATTAGTAATAGCCATAGGTCCAGAAAAATACATTTCACAGAGAGCTGTACCTTATACTTAATTTGCATATTTGGCAGCACATACATATATACATATATAAGTGTCACCCAAAATAATATGTAGTTTTAGTGGGGGGTGCTGATTTTGGTTGGCAATCAAGATGCCCTTTCAAAAAATAATTGATCATTTGGTTATATTTGGTTCTGGAAGTGGGTCAACCTCAAACTTTTTCAGTACCTCCTCATATATTCACACACTAAGAATTCTCTCTACCTCAAATACCTAAGAGGTTGATACTAGAACTCCCAAAGTGATTTGATAATTCTTAGATTTCCTTTATTTGATAGAATAGCTTGTGAGATTTTACCAGTATTTTATTGCAACCTTTGAATTACTTTGTTTTTAGATTAAACTCTCAAACACACCACATTTAGCAATCAAATAAGTGGAGATAAGCATCTTTAAAGATATAAAATTGTAAGTAAAACTGCAGACCAGCTGCTAAAATTCTATTTTTACATTTCTGTCTGGCTCCCAAAAACAGGAATATTTTCATTATTTTGTCTTTTTTTTTAAATACTGTTCACCTTGTAAAGGCCTAATAGCCACTCAAGGTAGGGTGTTACAGAGTAAGAGGCACTGTTTATGGGGATATGTGAAGATAGCAGTTGATCCTAGACTTGAACAGGTTAAGATTGTAGTGATCAAGAAAGAACCTCTTTGGAGTCAATTCCACAAAGCAGCTGTTTGAGGGAAGACGCTGCTTCAATAGAACTTACATCTCATCTATGGAATATGAAGGCAATGAGGGTAGTTCATTACAGTGTGCATGGCATGGTGGGTTTTATTCATAAATTTTAGAACTTGTGGAAGTAAGGAATGTAATTCATCTAAACAGTTTCCATGGAAATAGATTGAGCAGTGTGAGAGGCATACAACATTTCATCAGTGGGAAATGAGTTGTTAGGTAGAAAATAATTCATCACCCACAAGGATACAGAGATGCTTTTGGAGTCTATCAAGACTGGAAAATGAAAACCGAGCAACTCCTGCCCATATATTGCAGAAATACTCCATTTTTAGCTTGATCTGGCTAGTGTTAGAAGAAATAATGAAAGATAATTTGTTACCAGTTTTTAAGTCATTTTCTTTTGAAAAAAAGAGGTAGGTCAAAGTCTATGAAATGGCTTAAAATTGTTAGCCACATCATTTGAACTTCTGCTTCAGTTAGACATTGTATGTTATTACAATCTCCAAAACAAAATAATTTCAGTTTAAAGCAACACATTTCACATTGCTGTCAAGTCATCATTAATTAATAAGTCAGGCTTAAAAATTGAGTGTTTTTCCTTTTGGAAAACTAACACAGCTGATATTATAGTATTACCATATATGGCAAAGTTCTTGCAAATTTATTTGATAAATGTCAAAAACCTCAAATTGATTGATAGTCTTGTCAATTAAAAGCATATTTCTTTCTGCATTAGATTTTTGACTTGGCTGTCTGTTGCTTTCTCTTCACCCTTTCCAAAGTAAATTTTAGTCTTTGACAATTTAGAATTACTGTATTAGATTTAGAATTTTAAAACTTCTAAAAAATAAAAATAAACAGCTCTCAAGTAGAATTAGAACTTTTTTTTTTTTTTTTTTTTTTTTTTTTTTTTTTTTTTTTCCCTCACCCAAAGCAAAACAGAAATGCCACTAGTATGCAGTGGGGTAGAAGGAGTGAAAGTGGGGGGAAAAGACTAAGTATAGGGAGGAAAGGACAAAAGATGAATGGGGTTCAAGCAGACAGAAGATCGTAATTGACTTTACATTTAAATTTTTCAAGATTGAAATTATCAGGGAAGCAAGTAAGTGGAAGGAAGTTCCACAGGTGTAAAGTGTGAGAAAATAAACTTTTTGAGTAGAAGTGGTGGTTGCATTTAGCTATTTCAACAGTAAACGGATTGGACCTAGATGCCAGTCTAGTAGCATACTTAAATTCATGTAGTGGAGGCACCAGGGGGGGGGGGGTGACTTGCCTGAGCAGTAGCCATGAAGACATTTGTAGAAGAGACAGAAGCCATATCACGTCAGTGAGAAAGTGTTTGAAGTCGAGATTCTAAATCAGAATCGATTGCAGATCCTCCTTTGAATTTTGTCAAGAATCTAGGGAGAAATATGGCAGGAGCACAAGACCAGATGTGGCAACAGTATTCAATGCCCTGATGATTGGTAGAATTGTAAATGTGCAAGATGCACTCTCATGAGAAAAATTCTGACACAGTTTGTATTACATTTTATACTAGTAATGATGTTCCCTGTTGGGAATGCTAAGTTCTATTCCTTTGCTCTGCTACATTAGACAGTCCTTTCTTTGTGAGATTTGCATATACAGTAAAATGATATTAATGAAATTATCATAATTAAACCAGTTCAATATGCTTTAATATTCTGCTCGCTGTTTACTTCATATATGATGTGATAATATTATAATTCATAACATTATAATTTCAAAATATACTTTTAAAAAAATGTCTGTCCCTTTATTCTGAGGTCTTGATTCAAATGCTAAAGTAGTTGCTTCTCTCAGGGCAAAAATGATTTGATTTGAATAACTAAGAATTTATGAAAACCTCAACAAAAAAGTTGCTTATTTATAAAGATCATAGAAGACCAGATTGATTGATTTGGTTTTTGTTAAAAAGGTTACAAATAGACAAAGGTGGTACTCGAGTGGAAAGGAACAGCAACATGGGCGTAGATGGAAGAAAGAGAAGTTGATTGTAAAAGAGAATACACTACTGAAAGACAGAGAGTCGTCTAACACTTCTTGAAGCCAGTCAGAAAGATACAGACTCTGATATGTCATGTGCGCACTACTACATATATTACTGATATAGTCAGTTCACAGTAGGTAATAGGGAGAGTGGAACATTCCATTACAAGTTTTTATAGTTTTTCAACTTTTTGCATGTTATTTAAACCCAGAAAATATTTTTGATTGTAAAAAGTTTTTGGAGATAATGATTTACTCATATGTCCTACTAATTGACCCATAGCTGGTGGAGAAGAGATTGAAAAAATATCTTTCTCAAGGGTATCTGTACATAAATGGATATAATGAACCCAACTGGAATTGGAACTTGACTCTCTGATTTTCAATTCAGAGCCATCGTCCATTATATAAGCCACATATCAAAGGTGTTTCAACATGATATGGCCGTAAGCCCACCAGAATGATAATAAGAAGATACATTTGATTTTTAAAGCTGGATATACAAGTAAGTTATCTCTATTATGCAAGAGCCACTTGGATGGACAAGATATATGACATATATTTTTACAATGTAAATATATTGCAGATATAAATAATAAAGCCACCTTTATGTGATGTCACAGATTGAAATAATTTTCAGGGTTTCAAACAGACATACACATAAACTGTGTACCTTAGACATTAGATGAGACCGCATTTCCCATTTAAAATTTTAAAACTTCTCAAAAAATTAACAAATTTCAAATAAAATTAGATGAATTTGTTTTAATGTTGGTTTTATATCAGTCCTATCTGGAAAATATCCATCCATTTTGAAGATCTCAAAAACCAGTTTGTATCATTAATGTAACTTGGCACTTAATCAGAACCTTGCTGTGCATGTGTGAACAGGCACTCTTCCATTGGTTATTCATTGGCAGTGAAATGCTATTGAATGAGTTTTATGTATTAGGAGATTGTTGAATTCACAATGAGTATTGCTTTTCTTGAAATTTGAACATTAATTTATGAAAATTATTTTAATAATTGAGAAGGCTTTTAGGGATGATTTAATGAGACAAGATAAAAATTGTTGTACCAACACTTCAAACTTGGCCAGGAATCCATTGAAATTCTGGAAGGCTTTCAACAAAGAGAACACCTGAAAATGTTGAATATGTTTGGGCTGTATTCAGAAGAAACTGACAGTGTAAAAATTAAGATCTGAAGATTTCAAAGACTGTTTGGAAAATATCTAGCCCTTTTGAAATGTATTCTACAAATTCTTTACATTTCATAGTTTGTTTTTTGGGGTTTTTTTTTTGGTTTTGTTTGGCAAAACATTGCATCACTCTCACTTCTTGCTTGTGGCTCTTCCTGTCAGCAACAATCTTCAAAAATTTAAATGCAATACCCGTAGTTATCTTCTGTCTCCTTGAATCCTGTTCTTTTATTGCTTTCTGTGTCTTTCACTCTCAGTAACTCTTAACAGCTTTTATGGCCTTGCTTGGAATGAAATGATTAAAAAAAATTAAAATGCTGGATCATTTTCAAAAAGACACAGATCCTTCTAGCAGGCCTTTTTTAAACTGAATTAAATTTCAGATGTAATTTTTTTTTTTTTTTTTCCACTAAATATCAAAGTTACTCTGGTTCCTTTGGAATTGATGTTTGTATATGCAGGATTTACAGTGTATAGTGTAGATTGTTTACAGTGTTAATCTTTTTTTTTTTTTTTGCACAATGCTTTACATGTACAGGATATGTTAACTCTCATTGATTACTGTTTTGCTATGCTGGTTGGCAACTTTCATTGGGCCACAAAAATATACAATAAAAATTGGCAGGACAATTATCAAAAGCTTTTTAATGGCTGTCAGTATAATAAAAGAATTTCCTTCCTTTTTGGCAAGTCACAACTTGAAGGACTTGGTTGATGTTGATTTTCAGATTTATTTTGAATACAGTTGAGAAATTGTCAACATAAGCATCAACTCTTTGTACAGTTTTCCAAGATAGCTAAGTTGCTTTCTACCAGATTTAGCATGACTACTGTGCATTACTCAGATATGTGAATCAGAATATTAGACTGTGTGATGTCTTGGTTTTAACTATAAACCTATGGTAGAAAACATATACTTAATAAATTCAGTCAAATTTAAGTACCAAGATGTGTAGTCAAAAAAAATCATAACTTGAAAATATAGGTATTACTTGAATATAGAATTAAAGATCATGCTTAATGGCAGAAATAGTTGTGTATTTCTATCCAATGCCAAAAGATTTAGTTAAAATCCAGAAATTTATATACTGATTTTTCAAGATAAATAAACTGGTACAATACAATTTTCCTACTTTTACTTTTTCTTATTTGACCTTGTGCCACACTAAATCCCACTTAGTAAATATCAAAACAAAGAAGAACTTTTTTTTTTTAATTATATAATCATTACTCAGGTATAATGTGATACAAGCAATTCTGCTAGTAATTAAGCAAATTAAAATTTACAACTGTTAATTGAAAACATTTTATTACTATTTTAATTTTGTATCAAATTGTAAAAAAACCTCTTTTTTTTAAAATCTCTTTGACCTAAACAAAATGATCACTAAAAAAATTCAGTTATACTTAAAATAGTCAAAGAACAGGATGAACTACTTTTGGCATATTTTATACACTCATTTGAGGTAGATTGCATATAATAATGCATGCTTCAAAGAATCCTAGTTTTTTTTTTTTTTTTGGGGGGGTAACCATTATCCATTGGGGGGGGGTGAGTCATTAACTACACTTTTAGTATAATAGTTTATTATAACATTACAGTACAAAACAAAAAAGAATACATTATTTTCAGTATATTCCCTTTGCTTTGTAATGTACTTTGTACAGTGTTCCATGAAATTAAATATTTTCAGAAAAGACTTTTGGTTGAACCATCAACCACATCTGCACCAGGGTTTCTTCACCAGGCTATGCCAATTCAGCTTCTTAAAGGATCTTTGATATTAATCTGTGGGGGTGAGGTCAGGAATTTATAAGATGATACTCCATTGCTTCAAATCCCAGTTCCTAAAATATTTGAACTCTGCAGTTAGCTGTATATGGGTGTGTACTGTCATGCAAAAGCAAAACATCTTTTGATAGAACTTGGTGTTTGTTTTAATTGCAGGTTTCAGCTTGACTCACAACATCATACTTTAATGTGAATGATTTGAGCCTCTCTTTAAATAATATTTCAGCACTAGCCCTTTCATATCCCCAAAAACAAAAAGTAAGATTTTTCCTTTAGAAAGCTGAATTATCTTTATATTGATGCTTGCAAATATCTCCATTCCATAATTTGGCATTTATTCTCTGGATTCAACTTGGTTGACCAAAGTTTCATCTGCAGGGATTATTCTTTTCAAGAAGGTAATGTTTTCCTATGATAACATGAATACCTAAGTGATGGGCTAGTGAGAGGGTAAAGAATGAAAAAATTCAGCAGCGATTGCTCAGTGAGAGGACATGGATATTTCAAGAAAGCCCTTGAAATATCTAATGAGTCTTCCATAAAATTTTCCAAAGGCATTCAAAGTGCACAATATCTGCCAGGTGATGAATATGAGAGTACTATTCATAGAGATTGCTAGAGAAATGAAAAGGCTAATGCTACTAAAGCATCAGTCTTCTTGATGATGTCTTCTTAAAAATAAAGTGTGTTTGGAATGGAAGCATATCAGACAAATAGTTACAGGTGGAGACAGGATGGAAGTAAACAATCTCTTCCTTTCCAGTAATGTAAGAGCCTCTCCAATTCTTTAGTGACTTGACAGTTTTTTCTTTTTTTTTTTCTTACGGCTTTCAATCGATCTGGTGCATGTAAGTTGTCCTCTTTATGGAAGAGCAGTGTAATAAAAGGATTATGATCCTACCCTAGTCCTGTAAAATATAGCAAATTATTGAATCAGTGGATTGACCACTGTCTAGTTGTAATTTAATGAAAAGGGCAAAAGACCCACCTTGATCCATATTGTGCTTTAATATCTAGAAATGATTCTTCACTGATCTTTGGAATGCCTTCCTAAATTTCTGTTCCAAGTTACATGATGTGAGCTGTTCATAATTCCTTCTAGGTTTCCCTTGAAATAGGTATTACATGTATTGTAGCTGTTGACCACTGACAAACCAGTCTTTCTCCACTACAAAAATTACAAGAACTAAACAATTCTGATGTAACTGTGATTGAAATATTCATTTTTATCTCAAACTGATGCCTTGGCTTGATGGGATATTTATCAAGATCAAATGCAATTGTTTCAATTAGCTGTTTCTAATTCCATGATAAGCATGCTTAGATGAAGAAAATAGGTAAGTGAACTGCTACAAGTTGGCCTGATCAGGTTGCTCCTATATCCCTAATTCAGAGGCTGCCACAGCTGTTAGCTCAAATTAGATAAATAGATTTCTTTTATTTTTTGTTTGTTTATTGGATGTTTTATAGATTAATTACTTCTTTCTATATTACTGGTTTAGTATCGCATGCAGCACTTGTCATGAAAAGTATGTCATTTTTAAAACTAAGACTACACTCCTTTCCTTCTAATAAAGCACCACCAGGATCTCAGTGCAGCAATTAGCTCTATCTACTGCTATGCCATCATTTAAATAAGAAAATTGAAGTCGTCAAGTATCATAGTTCACACTGACATCATGTGACAAATATTAACTTGTTTGACTGTGGCTCAGTCTTAACAATCTATTTTGAGTTCTTTGAGATTTAAAGGAATCACACATTCTCATTTACCTAAGAAATAGTAGCAACTTTGTTGGATAGTAATAAGAATTTTACCTCATTTTCTTGCTTTGGAGAATTAATTATTTAGCCTAACACACCATCTGGACCATATATGCCATATCCTTGACTTAAGTGTAGGTGGGGGATTAGTGACCAGGTGGTCATTTATTACTCAGTCTTAATGTTTTCCCTATGTTCAAATCCAATAGTTTTCAAATGCTAGTATCATTTATTGAATAAAATTAATTTTCTGAATTGATTTTTATATCTTATTTCTTGAGACAGATTGAATAAAAATAGCTTCCTTCAAAAAAAAAAAAAAAACTCCCCTCTATTTCTGTGATGGGGAAAATCATTAACCTATCCTAGGTATTCTTGATAGTTCACACTGTCAAACCTCTTTGGCAGTCAGCCATCTTTCATCCTATTGCAGGAGCAGTAATATCTAACAGAATGAATAAATGTAGTGAAAAGCCAGTTAGTGTATTACATTTTGCATACATTTTCAAGTACAGAGAGAAATTGTGTCCACATTGAAAAAGGATTAGTATAGACACACTGAAAAAGAAAGATTAGTACTTGTTCTTGCCATCAAAAAAAAATTCGATATGTCTCCAAACTAGATCCCTACAAGGCTTGCAGATTTGATGTTATCTCTGCAATTGTCTTAAGGAAATGTGCTCCTGAACTGGCTCATGTTCTCGCCAAACTCTACAATAAATGCCTCACTGCTTTTTGCTTTCCAGCTTGTTGGAAATCATTTGTAGTTTCTGTCTTTAAGAACTCTGAATGTTCTGGCCCCTTGAACTATTGCCCTATTAATCTTTTACTTCTTTTTGGCAAAATACTAGAGGCTCTAATCAATGTCAAATTGGTTAAGCCTCTCACTTCACATGACATTCTTTCAGATAAACAGTATGGTTTTCATTTCTCTAGGTCTCACAGTGTTAATGGTTATTGTTGAATTTGTCTATCAGGGTTTAAATAAGAACAGCAAGGCTCAGGCTGTGGTTTTAGATAACTCGAGCCATTTGATAGGGCTTGACATGCTAGCCTTTTCCTCAATTCAAGGACTATGGTGTCTCTGGACAAATATTTGGCTTAATCCAATCATTCTTAAATTTTGTAATGCAGATCATTTTGAATGGATATGTTTCTAGATCATTTCACATTAATACAGGTCTCCCTCAGGCATTTATCCTTGGATCTACATTGTTTCTTATCTTCATCAAGAAAATTCCTGATGTCATCAGTTCCCAATTAGGTATTTATGCTGATGACACCACTATTTACTCCTGTCTTGGTAACAAATACTACAGGTCCGACAAAGTAAATCTGGCAGCTGCTTTTGAAAATTACCTCTAATTAGTGGTTAACTGGGCCAAGGAATGGCTTGTAAATTTTAATGCCTCCAAAACAAAACTGCTTTTATAGATTTACCATAGAGAATCTTTTTTACCTTCCATCAGCATAACTGCTGCTAATCTCCATGAGAGCAACTCTTTGTACCTTCTTGGGTTTGTTTTCCACCAGTATGAATCACCATCTTTTGTTTTCCTGAATCCTCTTCTTTCTCCTCACTAAAGTCTTTCTTCTCTTTAACTCTCAGTAACCTCTTGCATCTTTAGTGGCATTATCACCTTACTTGGAGTGAAATAAGTAGTTTAAAAAAAAAAATCAAAAAGGGAAAAAGTATAGCAATTTCTTTTTCACTTTGTACACAAACTATAAGCCTATCTTGGGACTACTAAAAATAAGGCTCTTTCTGCTGCCAGAATCAAACACTATTCCAAGCTCCCAATAACTACAAATTACACTATCATGCTGGGTTCTTTAACAGTAATGTTGACTATCTTAGTTGTTTTCTAGTAAATGCTTAGTGGAGCATTTTTCACTTTCAGAAAATAGAGTTCATCATATGATGTATTTGGTTAATTCCCCTGTGATTTGAATTATATTCAAAATCCCAAAAGAATCCTATTGGGGGAATCATGTTGTGATTACTGAATTAAAACTATAATTTTAACATGTAAGAAGAACTGAAGATACTGGAGAAAGTCAAAGTGTCATGTTGAAGGTGTTGCAAGATTCATTAAATCTATGTAGGAATATTATATATTAAACTTCTTGCTCAATGCTATGTGCAGTGGCCAAATCTGGATACTGAAATGATATGCAAGTCTTGTAGAATATGCATTCAAATTCAGAGCAGTCCTAATTCATACATGGGAATATTCAAGTCAACCATGGTAAAGAATACTTGTAGATTTTGCTGATCCCTTAATAGGGCATATGTTCTTGATTGTTTTTGATATGTATTTGAAGTATTTGCCATGAAGTCATCTGCTGCCCAATCTGCACTTGAGAAATTGAAAGGAACCTTTCTTATGCATGGCATGCCAGTGATATTAATAAAAGATAATGATCCTTGTTTCCTCAGCAGTTAGTTCAAATAGTTGATTAACTTTAATGAAATTTGCTATATATTTACAGTTTCATATCACTCATCCTCAAAAAAAAAAACAAACTGAAAATATTGTTTGCCTATTCAAAGAGGCAATAAAACAAAGATCAAAATAGATACAAAAGAGACACTCAAAATAAAATTCTACACTTGAAACTATTCTGTATTCAAACAACCAGAGAATTCTTCAAACATTGGTTACAGATAGCATTTTACTTATTGAAACCAAATAAATGTCATTGGGTTCAGAGGATCAATAGGATATTAAATGAAGAACAAAAAGTTTTACATCTCTTTTGTGAATTTAATGATTGTGTTCTTGTACAGAAATTTGAAGCTGGTGAATATTATACGGAAGGCAAAATAAGACAACGATTGGAGGCTGTAAATTTTGAAGTCAAGGGTGGAAGCATGTTGAAAGAACATTTCAATCAAATTCTGAAGCCTCCACCCAACCTGGTTCTTGATGTTCCAGAACTGAAAGTTCTTATATTCCTGATGTATCAGTTCCTACAGTTTTTCTCTTTGTCTCAGTTGGAGGCACTTGATGTTTGCCGATCGAGTCATAGGCATCAACTTCCTCTTACTTTGATGACTGTGGGTGTGTGTGAGAGAGAGTTACTTACTAATGATTGAAGGTGATGTGTTATAGATTGACTTATTTGCTGTTAGAGTTATATGTCCTTAGTATTTGTAAGGACCAAGGTGTACTTTTTACTAAGGCATCTATTTCACAGACTTTCAGTCAGTTAAGTGCCATAAATGATACACTACATACTTAAGTGATCATGTCTCTTTTGATACATGACTGACTAGGCAGTAAATTGCTGTTCCTTTCTGTGGTAGACTAGTTGCCAACTAAGGCTATAGAACCCAGTCTACCCTGCTATTCAACCCATGGCTGCGGAGAGGAGTGGATTCATACCTTTGCCAAGGGTATTTGTAGTGAAACCCAACTGGAAATTCAAATTCAGCTCTGTGATTTCTCGTTCCGAGCCGATATCAGAACACACATCACAGACGTTAATGTAGGCATAAAACATATCTTATCTATGTGACCTTAACACTCACCTTGCATCACATAGCAATCTGCGGTAACATCTGTATACATGAATACTGATTAATATTAATGTTTAGAATTCCTTTTACATCTCAATGTTTATTTCATCTGGACATCAAATATTACATCATCTGTATCTTAAGATCAAAAACATTTTTTTCCAGTTTCAAATCAAATTTTCACATTCTTTGATAATTTTCTAACAGCTTGACCCAACACAAAATATCCCTCAAAATTTGGTGATCTGCAGTATTCAAGAATGTGGGGAGGAGTACCTATCTTTTTTTCTATTTGATTTTATCATTTAGCTATTTTGACTTTCTCTTCCTTCTACTCATTTTAGCATCACACCATATACTTGTACAAACTTGTCATTTCATAATGTTCCCATTTTAGCTCCAACCTTGTGCATCAGCCTACAGCTAACACCTTAGTTCTACTTGATAATCTTATTCTGTCAACTGGCTCAAACCTTTTTAATGTACAAAATCTATTTAGCATTAAAATAAAAATAAACTAGTATTACATCTGTATATAAAATCTACTGCAGCCCCAGACTTGTATATTTTGCTGAGAAGATAATGTCATATTCATCATTTATTATTTATTTGGTTGATTACTTATTTATTTTCTAACAACTCTTTCTGTTCTTTATATATATAATAGCCTAAGAATCTGTATACAAAAACAAATAAGTTAACCGTATGTTCTTCAGGCTTACAGCCAAATCATGTTAAAACACCTGTTTCTGTACGATCACTGAAGTTAAGCAATGTTGAGCCTGGTCAGTACCTAGATGGATGACTGCTTGGGGGATACCAGATGCTGTAAGCTTAGATGTGCAGGTGGTGTAATGAATAATGGTTCAGAATTGTTAATTGAAGAGCTGAGTTCCAATTCCCATTGGGTTCATTATACTCACTTACACACAAATACCCTTGGGAAAGGTATGAATCCACCTCTTCTCCCTGCAGCTATGGGTTAATTAGTAAGACTTCTATCACTATATTATTTACTCCCAAAAATTCTTACAATGTAAAAAAAAAAGAAAAAAAAATGCTCATATAATTAAATAATATGCGAGATGTTGACAAGCCATAGAAAATAAATCCATCTAAAACCTATTGTTCTTCAGGACAAATTGATGTAATATTATTTTGGAAAAAAAAAACAGAGCTCCATTAGTTTTTTTTTTTTTCCTAAAGATATTTGTCATGCAAACAAATGATATTGGTAACTCTTTATTTACAAACAATTAAAATCAGTAAAAAGATATTTGTGCTGGTCCCAATCTATTAGAAATGACTGCTAATAACATCTCCCCAAGTTTATAGACAAATCTTACAGATGCATGCTGGAATTTCTTCCTAATGTGGGGGACGAGGCAAAATTTCTCATTTTTATAAATGAGAAATTTTGTCTCATCCCCCCCACACAATTTTGCTCACTCTTGCTGCTATAACCACTTGACTGTATCCCTTTTGCATTTGAACACAATTCTTGCATTGTGAAGTTTTTGCCTTATTACTCTTGCTTTGTTTTGCCTAGTTTTGACTTGCATTATATATATATATATATATACACACGTACACACACACACACATTGTTTGATTAGTATTATTTAGCCCTGTTCTTTTTCTCCATCTTCTTATTGTTTGTTGAGAACTTTGTCAATTTCACTTAACCATGGCCAATTATTCCACAATTTGAAATTCTGCTGTACAGAAAAAGAAAACACTTAGAATCATTTTATCTTGTCAGTTTCCAAAGTTTTGTTTGTTCTCTTATGTCAAAAATAGATGTTAAGTGAAAGCAGAAATATAGACAAAAATGTTGAGCTTTTCTTTAAAATTCTATTTGGATTTTCAACCAATTTTTGATTATTGTGCTCAGGCATCCTATTAATATTTTTGGTACTGTTTCTTTTAAATATTTCCTTCTGATTTGTTAATTTTATTTACCTAAAAGACTCTATTTCAAGCTTCAATTTATCACCTGTTATGTGTAAGGCTTCTTTTTGAATAATGATACTAAAACTAGCTACAAGATAACTTTTGGCTTGTCAAATTTTAAAGTAGAAATGTTAGTGAAACAATGACTGGGTAGCTCAATGCATTAAGATAGATTATCCCTTTGATTCAGATCAGGAAATTAAGGGTCAAAATCAGCAATTGTATTCTAAACTATCTTATAATTACTGCTTCTTTTACCCCAACATTTTTTTTTTGCACTGGAATATATACTACTAAGTTCTTTTGTTTGATAAGTCATTTCAAGTTCAGTCTCTAATCACAGATTCTGCCCAATTGCAATTGACTCTGATCAATATTGAAGGACTAGAATTTTAAATAGTTTATATGATTATAAATGCTGTCATCTTCTTCAAAGAATTTTCCATCCAGCTGTTTCCTTAATATTAACTGATATCTATATTTATTTTATCCATTTGGCTTGTAAGTTGAGTAAATTTTTGTTTATCCCTTGACATTATTTATATTCTACAAGTAGATCTCTTTCTCTTGCTTGCTTCTCTTCACCTCTTGGTTTCTTGGTGTATTCTTTCAAATTTGGCAGCAGCAGCAGTTATTTGAATAATGCTTTACATCATTTCTTTTCATACCAAGAGGAAGATTAATGCTCCTTGTCAAATTGTTTATTTTTCCTGACATTTTAGTTTGTTACTTAATAAGACACCCACTGAAGCTGTTGCCCTTACATGCTCAACTAGATATATTGTTTCAAAAGAAATCCAAGAATATAAAACTGAAATAAACTTTTTTTATTTTTATAAAGCAGAAAAATCAGAAACCGAAGATACTCTTTATAACTATTATATACATTTATAACAAATTTTATTCTATGAAAATAAGTTCCTTAAATATAAATGTTTTTTCAACTCATTTGTAAGCATTCCAGATTTATCTAAAATTAAAATTAGTTTTAGGCTATTATATCACAATAATTGTCTTAATAGTGAGTTTGATCACTTTGATACGGTCAAATTGGCAGCTGATCTCAGAAATGACCTACATTATTTTGTTAACTGGGACAAAGAATGGCATGTTAAATTTAATGCCTCCAAAATGAAACTGCTCTTTATTAATCATCTAAAAGGTCCACTTCTGCCTTCCATCAGCATGGCTAATGCTGACCTCCAGGAGAGTGATTCATTGCACCTTCTTGGGATAACGTTTTCTACTGACATGAAATGCAAACATTATATTGAATCAATTGCTAGGTCCGCTGCTAGGAAAGTTGGTTTGCTGTCATGTTAGACAATTTTTCTCGGACGAATCTGTCTTACATATTTATAAGTCCTTGCTTTGGATATTGCTGCCACATCTGGTCTGGTGCTCCTGCTATATATTTGGAGATTCTTAATAAAACCTAAAGAAGAATCTGCAATGTTATTGGTCCTGACCTGCCATCTTGGATTCAGTCACTTTCCTACCACTGTAACATAGCTTACCTGTGCCATTTTTATAAATACTTTCATGGTAATTATTCTGAACTTTCCTCTTTTAAACCTAGACTCTATGAATTTAAGTGTAGTTCTACATTGATGGCAAGATTTCATCATTTTACAGTTGAAATAGCTAAATAATTAATAAATAAATAAACTTTTATGCTAACAATTTTTTTCTTGCACTTCTCACTTATGGAACTCTCTTACAGCTCCATGCTTTCCAGTCATCTTTGATCTTTAAAAATTTAAATGCATTATCAATCGTTACCGTCCGTCTTAATTTCTGTTCTTTTATTGTTCTTGCTCCTTGTTAATGTTTTTCTTTTTTTTTTTTTTTTTTATATATTCTTTCATGCTCAGTATCCCCCTACATCTTAATTGCCTTGCTTGTGGGAGTTGGGGAGATGATAAAAAAAATAAATTGTATAAGGTTCAAGGTTATTAGAATGAGTTCAACTTTTTAAAAGATCTCTTAATTTATTTTTAGGTCAGTCCCTATGTTCCTTTTTGTAGAGACTAGCAGTAGAGCCCAGCGTTGCCCGGGGATATAACAGTAAGAGATAGATCAAGTATCCACCATCATAAAGACTGAAAAATAAAATTGACAAAGATTATTGTTTAAGGTTGACGGACACGCATGTCTTAATTAGTTTTTTTTTTTTTTTACGAATTGGTCAAACCCAAACTGAAACAAAAACATTGTTTTCAATCGTTATAAGTCTACGGATTGAATAGAATTTTATTATAAACAATTGTCTTGTAAATGGAATTTTTAAAGCATTCTGAATGTAAAAATAAAGAAAAAAGGGTGCAAGACAATAAGAAACACTACCTGCCCACAAAAAAGTGAAGTTTTGTTGAAATCGGTTGAAAAATGTAGGTAGCCTTTCTGTAATCTTTTAGTTTTACAATTTATGATTTTTACTTATTGAATACAATAAAAAAAATTGCATATTTTGCTTGTGGTGATTCATAATTAGAATTCTGATTTGAATATATTTTCCACTCGTTGTTTCTAATACAAAAAATATTAACTTTATTTGGGTTTATTAATTATGATCTAACAAATCTTATTCATTTAGTAGCCTTTCTGTAATAATAATCTTTTACAATTTATGATTTTTACTTATTGAATACAGTAAAAAAAATTGGACACCATGTGTATTTAAAGTAGTTTCCCATTCCGGTTATTATTTTTAGTTGGAACTTGTGTCTGTTTAAATTTCATTATCTTTCCCTAAAGATAAAGAATTTATCCGATGTTTGTATTCGTACAATCAGTAGAGATCGTTAGATTATTGTTTAAGGTTGACGGACATGCATGTCTTAATTATTTTTTTTTTTAATCGTTATGAGTCTCTACCGATTGAGTAGAATTTTATTATAAACAATTGTCTTGTAAATGGAATTTTTAAAGCATTCTGAATATTAAAAATAAAGAAAAAAGTGTGCAAGAGAATAAGAAACACTACCTGCCAAAAAAAAAAAAAAAAAAGTGAAGTTTTGTTTTATCGGCTGAAAAAATATAGGAAATCCGGCTCCCATATTTAAAGGAACCCACACACAAAAACAACCCGATGTGAGTTGTCCCCCTTCCATTTTCACGATGTCTCTTAATTGTGTTTTCAAATTGATTTTGTGCAAAAACAATTATATTTTTCCCCATTTTTGGCACTGTTAGAACCACCACAAGGTAATTTTATGTAGTCCTGTGAAGTTTTGTTGAAATCGGTTGAAAAATGTAGGAAATCCGATCCAATATATAAACATTACAGACACACACATACAATCTGCATTTTATAATAAGTAAGATGTTGTTCTTTTTGTTTTGTTTTTTTTTTTTTTTTTTGTAATATTTTGGTAAATGGAAGAATAAATATTTTCAATTTCCCTTTTTTTACATTTTCATTTTATAATGATTTAATCAAAATTTTATTTTTATAACCATTATTTATTTATTTAGTCTTTTAACTTGATTTGTTAAACTTTTATTTTATATACATATAAACTTAAATGGAATATATGATCATAGTACAGGGAAAAATTTATTTTTCACAAACTATTAAATGAACTTAATTTTTACAATTCTTTAGAAACATGCCCCAATGTTAGAATTAGTACAAGGTTTAGGCTATTTTTGTAAGTTCATTTGGTGTGAAATGATAAAAAAGAACATACTAAATTTAAAATTTTGCTACTCTTAGGACTATTTTTAAAATAAGCTAGGATAATTTGAGCTATCAATGAGAAAAAAACTCATACAAAATTTAGTAGCATTGGATTTTCAAGTGTAAACCTATTACTTATAGCCTAGTTTGATAAGTATATTCTTACTTACAGGTCCAAATAAAAATGACTTCTGTCATATTTCCCTATATAGAAAATGATAGTTTTAGTGCCTTTGTTTCTGGTCACTACATTTACATTTGATAAAGCTTTGAAATAACTTCATCTTCATTGATACAATTTGGTTGACAAGTCCCACTATATTGGCATTAAGTCTCTGCTACTGATTTTCTGATTTCCAGTTGAAATTCTTTGACCACTAAGATATTCCCCAGGATTACTTGTTGCAAATTAAAAAGCCTTTTGTTGTGAAGTTTCAGTTATGGAATAAGCATTTATTTTGTTTGTTATTATTGCATCCATTTATTCTGTTTGGCAGTAACCATTTCTACACTCCCTCCAAACCTATTAAGAAAACCCTGCCTCTGGACCCCCCAACTTGGTCATCAATCAGCTTTGACATTTTCAGATTACAAAAGCTGCTATTACAAATATGGCAGTCTGTTCTTTGTAAGCCAATCAATGCTAAAATAGAATTTACTTGTTTGTTCACTAGTCAACTTGATGAATTAACACTTTACCTATCTACTTTGTTTAATGAAGACAGCTAAACAATTTCTACCTTGTTTCTTTCAACAAAGTGTATAGCAAAGTCTTATTACAAGCATCAGTGTTAGACACCAAACTTGTTGGCCTGAATAATTTTTTATTTAAATTAAAGTTTGTTTCATACTAAACTTTAATCCTTTTTGGTTATTCATATTTGACAGGGGAAAGTATGTGTGGGTGTCTTAATTTGCTTATTAAAGAATATAAGTATGGATTCCAGGTGTTAATTTCTATTCACCAGTAT
This sequence comes from Acanthosepion pharaonis, assembly GCA_903632075.3. Classification (NCBI taxonomy): domain Eukaryota; kingdom Metazoa; phylum Mollusca; class Cephalopoda; order Sepiida; family Sepiidae; genus Acanthosepion; species Acanthosepion pharaonis. The sequence goes on from CAHIKZ030003422.1 coordinate 1,885,339, forward strand.
TGAGTTTTTTTTTGGGGGGGGGGTTGTTTCTTTTTGGGGTTTTTTTTTTTATATTACCTAACAGGTGGAAAACCAGATTTCAAATCAAGACTTTCCATAAAGCAGTTAGGTTTTTAGTTGTGTGATTGTTATTAAAAATAATGGAAGAAACTATAAAAATGCTAATATGTTTTCTATTGTATTATTTTTGTATTGTATTTTTTCACCACATTTATCTTTTTCACCTGTAGTGTAACGAAATGTATTTTTTTTTTTTTTCTTTGTGATATTTACTTATTTTTTTCCCAATTTATATATTTGTTTTCAAATGTTGGTAGAGTTATATGATTTGGCATTTATTTAGCCTTGCTGGTTTAATTCATCCACGACATGGATAGAGCTTTTATCAATTCATCTATATTTAATACATGCAATTCAAGTTTATTATATTAATGGTGTGTAACTGATATGCAGCTATCAATTTCTATAATCTTTAATGGTTTTCTGTTAGCTCCACAAGTGGCTAAAACATTTCAAATTTATTTCCATGTTATGAATTTTGATCAAAGGATATTAACTTTGAAATATAGCCATTCCAAATAGCTTGAAAAATGTCAAGTTTGTTTCAGCTTAACAAAGTTTATAAAGATGCATCGAGATAAAAGGCCTTTTGATTGTATAAGAAGCTGAAAAATAACCTTATTTTAGTTTTGGCAGTTGTGTTCCTTGAAACTGAGAAGAGTTTCATTTTATGTTGTTACAAGTGTTTCTGGGAAATCTGCCATTCTTTCAATGTCTATTGCTCTTGTTTTGTTTATACAAAAAGGCTAGAGAAAGAGCATGCAAAAAAAAAAAAGGAATAAATAAGACAACATGATTATTTTTTATTTTTTATTTTTTTAAAAAAAAAAAGAAAAAAGAGAGATAAAAAATCTGGTCTATAATTGTTAGTACTTATGCTGCTGGCATATCACAGATTGTATCTTTGACTTCTCCTATTTGGACTTCTGTCAAGATAAATCTACCCAAAACAAAGACTTCTGATATTTTTTTTTTTTATGGATGCATTTTTATCAGAATACTATTTTATATTAAAGTATTTCTTCTCAGCTTGTTCACGATTCTCAACCAAGGCTTAGTAAAAAGAAAAAGAAATTGTATACGAGTAAACTGAAATATTTTGAAAAGCTTACTCTGATAAGTAAAAAATTATTTATCTCTTTAGTCTAACCCAGTAGTTCTCAACCAAGGTCCATATTGACCACCATGGTCTATGTAACATTACTGGGGGTCCACACAAAAATATAGCAAATCGAGGGTCCACAGTAATATTTTAGTGGTCCATAGAGAAATTTCATGTCAAAACGGCTGTTACAACTGAGAATTGGAATTTCTACAGTAATCTATGGCATATTAAAATACTAAAATAGAAAAACAACTCTAAACTAGCAGAAAACAAGATCAAGCAATGTAATTTAGCATCCTTTTTACTCTACTGAATGTTTTCATTGTAAATGTTGAATAAAAACTTGGAAGGATATATAAAGGAAGGATTATATGTCTTCCCAAATTCTGTTCTTTTATTGTCCTTTCTCCTCACTAAAGTTTTCTCATTTTTTTTCACTCCCAATAACTCCTAGCATCTTAGTGACATTATTGTTTTGGTGGGGGTGAAATGATTGAAAAAAAAATCAAATCAAATCAAAACACACTGAATAATCAATGCTTCATGATTCCATTTTGAACAGATCAAATGAGACCAATTTATATTTACACTGTTTACATTGTTTGGACTGTTGTCCTCATCTTTGTTGCCATATTCATGATGTTTCAGCCATAATACACTCCAGCCATCTTCAGGTGAACAATGTGAATAGTGTAAATACTTACAATACTTCATCTCAGAAATATAGACAGATACCAATTTGTATGTTTTATGCTGCACAATAGCCAAAAGTATGTGTACAGTCATCATTGTATAAAAAATCCGTTGGCTTTACAGTGTATACTACTTACAACTGCATTCAATTGCACACTGCAAGTTGCTGCTGATATGAACATTTCATGTTTTCAACTTCTGTTTTCCTAATGTAAGCTGAAATCTTATTGATTGAGTATTTACTAAACATGGATGATTTTAACTATATATCTGAATTTACAATAAACAGAACTTGTCAATGTTAAAAGAAAAACTACATAAACACACACCCATGTATATGTAAGCATCTTTGCTTAGCTATAAATTATAGATTACTGTTTGATACAAATATCTGGAGAAATAATTTTTAATCAAAGTATTTGAGAAGTAAAAATTATAAATGCAAACATTAATGAAAGTTGATGCTTTTGCTTTTTTTCAAAAGTTCTTGGTATGATCATTGAAGTTAAGCAACATCTAGCCTGGTCAGTACATAGCTGAGTAACCACTTGGCAATACCAGGTGTTGTTGTAGCAAACCTATGAACGATAATTGGTATGTCCTCATTCACATAAATACAGTAGTAAATACTGTAGGTTGGTCTGCAGTTGGAGATTCATTGTGGAATTCAGTTGACTACTACTTCTACGCACTGCTGGCGAATCTTATATGTATTGTTCGTGTCTTAAGTATTATCATTCATTACCAACCTTCATTTGATTATTCTATTCAGTAACCTTCCTTAGGTTACAACAAGTGTGCAGGTGGTGTAATGGATAATGGCTTGGAATTGTTAATTGGAGAGCCAAGTTCTAATTCCAGTTTGGTTCGTTATATTCACTTATGCACAAATACTCTTGGGAAAGGTACGAATCTACCTCTTCTCTCCTCAGCAATGGGTTATTAGTATGATTTTTAATGCTAAAACCATTATTATCTCAAAAAAATATAAAAATTGCATACAAAATATTTAGATTTTGGCATTAAATATCCTATCGAGGTATTGATATGCTACTAAATAAAAAAAAAACAAAAAAACAACCAGAAGTACTTGGAGAAAGTTATGCAATTTTAAGAGTGAATATCCATTTAAACAATTCAATTATGTGACTTTTTCTTGTTTGTTCTTTTAAATTGATTTTTTTTTTTGTTCACAAGCATCAGAATGTATTTACCTCATTTCGTTAAAGAAAATCTTGTTCCTTTATATGCATGTAGAATATGCTTTTCTGAAGCTAAAAAATACTCAGCTTACTTATGTAAAAAATAAAAATTAGTCTTATCTTGAATATAAATTAAGAATTTTGTGTGTATATTATTTAAGTAGTTTATTTTTTTAAAACTCTTTTAATTGTGTGTGTGTGTGTGTGTGTATAAACAAGCACCTACAGCTGTTACTATATACTTCAGTGTCTAATGTCAATATCTTAGAAGCCAATTTAATCTCTTTCCCTCTCTTCATGTGGACATCTGATACAGGTACTCAGGGTAGGCTCCAGCAGCACTGCTAAACTGCCATCACAAAATACTTTTATCTTGTCCATCTATGTAGTTAGAATGCAGACAGTCAGTAAAGGTGACATCCCTACATTTAGGAAAGAAGAAACTTTTGACATTAAGTACATTATCACACCTGTATGAATAAGCACACACAGATACACACTTAAAGGCAGCGGATGATGACTGCACAAAAGAGGGAAAAATTAATCATGTACAGAGTTAATTTATAGCAATTCTACAACCTTCACAAAATCTTTCTCACTCTAAGAGAAACAGTTAGAATCTATTGTCTGTACTTGCAATGCAGTCAGTAACACATAATCTAACAGCATTAAGACTTTATTTCAACTATTTCTTTCATCTTCATTTCAGTTGCTTCTCATCATAATTATTCAGACCATCATTTTTACAGATGACAGTAAAGAGTGCAGGTCAAAAATAAAGGATAAGTGAAACAGTCCTTTTTATAAGAGAGATGTTGGTGAGAGCCTACCATCTGAATTGTAAGAGCCAATGGCATAAAACATCAAATCTAACTATATAAATATATTCCTTATTTTCCTAGTACTATCATATTTGATTATAAAAGGATGCTGAAAGGTTCTTGGCCACACCCACTTCCCAATATTGGCTTTTGTGAAGTGGACTGGGACATGAGAAGAAATTTCATTGTTATCATAGCTAAAAATATCAAAACTGACTTTAATCCAAGACTTAAAAAAAAAGCCTTTATCCCAATGATCAGATTTTTCAAATCTTTGATAACCAAGTAAGCCTATTTTAATTTTATTCACTACCAATAGCTACAATATTTGATAACAAAGAACACTATTTACATTTAATATTACAGTATTGTTGTAGCATACCTATAGATGATAATGGGTATGTCCCCATTCATATAAATACAGTAGTAAATACTGTATGTTGGTCTGCAGTTGAAGATTCATTGTGGAATTCACTTGACTCACTTCTAGCAATTGAGTACTACTTCTACATGCAGTTGGCAAATCTTATATGTATTGTTCGTGTCCTAAGTATTGTTCATTACCAACCTTCATTTGATTATTCTATTCAGTAACCTTCCCTAGGTTACAAGAAGTATTATAAAATCGGACAAGTACTGGTATCTATGGCCACTGATTAAACATTAGACAACCACATAACTCAGTTTTACCGAATTCGGATGTTTTTTAGCCATTTCTTGAGTAAAAAAAAAGTCACATATTCCATAAAATATTTAATTTTTTTTAAAAATTAAATTTTGCCCAGGATTTCATCTAGGAAATAGAAAATGAGGATTAAATTTTATTGCTAACCAACATTCATACCACATTGAATTCAGTACTCAACATTATGATTCTTACTGAATAAATAGCAAATAAGATCACTAAATTGCATTGACTGGGAACAGGGTTTTTCACACTTTGTGTATTGTTTCAATTCTTTAAGGTTTCCTACTACCATATTAATGGTATTCTTGAACATTCCCAAGTAATTGCAATTCCTTAATAATGTTGGAGGTACAAACTATCTGTAAATATATTTAAGACTTTTTCTTCACTTAAGTAGCTTCAATAAATGGTCCTTAAAGATTAAAAAAAAATATTTCTGTGTTATCCAATGTTGTCATTAGAAATGTTTATCCTTTGATAGATTCAAATTCCTACTTGTCCTCCAAAGTAAGATCAAAAGAGTACCTCTTTGAGAATACTGGATACTGTCTATAAATAACCTGTGTCATTGTCTTTGACATTTTGCTCTCAAGTGAAAATTATCTTTACCTGCAAAAATTAAAGAAACATTATCCTTTGTATAAATTACCATTTTTATAAAGGTAACAAAACTTGTTACTAAATGCTTACATGTACAGCTGATGATGAGGAGCAATTGAACTCAATACAAAAAAATGGGTTGATGTTCCAGAAATAGCAACATCATAATCATCATGGAACACCTTTGTGTTCACTCCCATGACTAGATTCACTCTACAGTTCAGTTTAAGGATCCAAGATAAAGTTGTCCATTTGATTGTTGTCATGCCATCTTCTTCACAATAAACCATTGCTTCTTTTTCCAGCAATCATCTGTTTAATGCATATATTTTGATAATTGTTTGTTTTTTGTTTTTTTTGTTTTTTTACTTCATTTGATGTGGCCATAAAACTTAAGGGTTTTACTCTTAAGGGGATGGTTGGAGTCACACTAGTTGTGTCTAGAAGGATTTGTTTCCTTGTGCATTTTGTGAGGTGATTGCTGGTCATGAATTGTATGATGTTATTCTGGAATGTTTCCAGTTTCTTAAGAATTGTTATCCAGTTTACACAATACAGGTTCTAAAAAAGCAAAGGGAGAATATACATGTTGTAGATCTTAGCTTTGATTTTTTTTTTTTTTTTTTTTTTTTTTTTTTTTTTTTTAAAGGAATGCGAGAGGATGTTAAGAGGATTTGTACTTTACAAATGCTACCCAACCAAGACCTATTCTATGTTGAACAGGAACTATGACATGTCAGAAATCAGTTTTTGTTTCCATGAATTCTTTAGATGTTTAAATTTAATTTTTGATGCTAATTTTTTGTTGTTATCTTCAGTTCAGTATTATCTTTCTTAAAACAATCAAAAACTGGAAAAATTTTTCATTAAGATATTAAACTCTGGGAGATTTTTTGCAAAGAAAGATTTCTTGCAAAATACCATTTACTGAATATAATTTTTTGTTTTTTTTTTTTTAAGACTCCTTGTCTTCATTACCCAGATGCTATGATATGTCCAAAGAGCATGTGTGCTGATGGTAGTAGTAGTAGTAATAATAATAGTTGCTAAAGGATCATTGAAAATATATTTTATTTTCTACTACGAGTACGACATTCTTCAAGACTCTTGATATTGTCTTCTGCATCTTCATGTATCATCAGATTCCTCTCTTCAAAGTTCATTTATCTTTCTGCAACAAACGTGTCATCTACAATTGAATGATATATCCATCTGCCACAACTTGACTATGTATTAACAAGATTATCTGGCACCGTTCTGTTGGTAATAAATATTTATAATGCTTGGACTTTGCCAGAGAATGATTGGAGGCAAGAATCCTTTTATCTTTGTTTGGTAACAATTGAGCAAACACCTTTGCAGTGTTTGGACAAAATTGTTTCCAAACCCATTAAATAATTATGTTAAGATATTTCCTTTCAAAACAATAGTGCTTATATTTTCAAAGCAAATTTTATTTGTAAATCGCAATTTTAACTTTCACAAAATTTTCTTTAATTTTTTCAAAGGAATCTGTATTGGTGTTCCAAAGATCCAAATTATGGTTAGATACTTCTTAAATATCTATTTCCAGGAATGATTAAATGCTAACAAAAGACTAACTTCAAGTTTGTTTGTTTTTATTTTTAAAGCAATAAGAAAGTTTGGAAATATTTTTAGTATATTTAAGATGAGAATATAAAAAGTATTCTTGTGTATTAAATGAAAGTGCTGGCACAATTAAATCATTTCCTTCAGTTTTCATCCTAGCATGGTGCTTATTTGGCATGGAACACTTAGTATTTGTCAAATAATTTTCTCTCAGGAATTATGCCACATCAGAAAATATGAACTTTCATTTTTATTGGAACCTGTTTGCTTATTTTATAAATTGAAAACTTCCTACCAGCATGACTATATCTGGCGGCATTTGTATTTGGTACAAGAGAGTAAAAGATTTAGATTATTTGTTCATAAATAAGACATTGCAATATCTATCAGTGCGTTATATTATTGACTATATTGTTGAATAATACAATACACTAACAATTACATTTTCATATAAATTTAACATGAAGTAATTACTAAGTATGTTGAAGGGCAGCATTTTAAAGTTATTCTTTTATGATACATTAGCAGGGATACCCAGCATTGCTTGGAAGCTCTCTGAATAATAGTTTATTATTGACAATAATAAGTAAATTTAGGAAAATACCACACTCACAAGGTCGGGGAGGGATCTGACATCTCATATTTTTATTCAGAAAGACACTTTAATTTAAATAAAATATAGTTAAATTCATAAAACAAATATTCAACATGACTAATGTTGCCCGTAACTCATGTCTGTCTCTTCTAATTTTTATTTAACTAAAGTTTTTTTTTTTTTTTTTTCCAAATACAAATATAACTTGAAATTTAAACACAATCGATTATCAAACCTAAATTCTCAATGTACCTTGTTTCTACTCTTTCAAAATAGTAATTAAATTCATTTATTAAGAAATGTTTGCTCTTTAAATGTAATGTTTAAAAATAAAACTTTATTTACTAAAAAAAAAAATCTAAATTCTCCTCCAAAATAAATAGTAAATAATTATTTTTTGAAGAAGTAAGGCTTGCAAGATTTTTTGCTTTTAAAAAAATGATTAAACGTTTAAATATATCTTATTTTAAGTTTATTTACTTTATTTAGATGTTTTAAGTAATTAAAGGTTTTACTTTTAAACATTACATTAAAGAAGGAAACATTTTTCCGTAAACAAATTTAATTACTATTTTGAAAGAGGGCAGAAGCAAGATACATTGAGAATTAATTTTTGAAAATCGATTGTTTAAATTTCAAGTTATATTTGTATTTGAGAAGAAAAAAAAATTTAGTTAAATAAAAATTAGGAGAGACAGACATGAGTTATGTTTAATATTAGTCGTGTTGAATATTTGTTTTATGAATTTAACTATATTGTATTTAAATTAATTTTTGAAAAATTAAGGTTAAAGATTGAATAAAAAAAATTATTTTCATAAGAGATAGCCAAAAAAAATATTAATAAGTCAATAATACGGCGCACAAAAAACTGCCTTTTGGGTGATACTGAGTCTCTCTCTATATATATATATATATATATATATATATATATATATATATATATATATATAAATTTATTTTGTTAATTATTGTAGTTTTGAGTTTTAGTCAGACATACACACTCAAATATTTGAATAAATAAATATTAAAATTTTTGTCAAATAATTGTATTTAATATTCTTTTTAAATTTACTTTGTTGTTTTAATATTTTTTTTTTTTTTAGTTATGCTTTTATTTACTATAGATATGGAAATAAATTCAAGAGAATAGAAATTTTAAAAATACATACAGCATTTCAAAATTATCAGCAGTATTAAAAAGTAAAAACGAATAGTAATAATAATAATCAGAAATAAGAATTATTACTGTTCATTTTACTTTTTAATTCTGAGAATTTTGAATGCATTCTAATGTATTTTATTTTTAAAATATCTTTGTAAATACAAGTCATAACTTTTTTACAAAAAGATGGCTTGGGTGATAATGAGTCTTTATATATATTTATTTTGTCATTAATTATTCTAGTTTTTTAGTTTTAACTGGACACACACACACACACACACACACACAGACATCTTCCCTTTATATATGTATAGATTATAGATGGTGATTGTTCCTAATATTACAAATACCACACATGACTTGTTTTTTTTTTATTTTTATCCTCATTCTATTAGCCAATTATGTTTTCATATTTTAAGAGGAAACTAGGTTGCAAGCAAATATATTTATATCAATAATACTGACAAGCCAATTTTGAAATATGGAATGAAATGTTTAAAAAAAAATTTAGTCAAATAAAATAATAGACAGATGTTTGCATTTCTCTTAAAGCAATTAGTATAAAATATGCTCATATAGTCTGTCTCAAACATAGATGTTTGAGAGGTAATCTTTACATTGTTAATTTCATCTGATATTAATAGACTCCTGAAATCACTACATGGGAAAATATATGCTACAGAAACTGCTAGACGATTTCATTGTCATGTGTACAATGTTTTGAGTAGATTTCTTTGTTTTAAAGAATGAAACACCTGATTTTTTTGTTGTTTTATGAAATGGTTGATAAAATATTTACTGGCAGCCAGTTGTAATGAAAAGCAATTAAAATCAAGATGAAAGAAATAATCATTAAAAATTAATAATGGTTGACAATGCTTCATCTGAAATAAAGTAAAAATCATGATAATACTACTAATATACATAAGAGAAATAAGGTACTCGGCAAGTAGAAAAAGAGAAATTTGTAAGTGTGAATGCTTTGATTTGAATTTCTGCTAGCTGTAAAAATTTTGTAGCTCAATTGGCAGAACAGCTGATATGGTTAACCAGTCTTTACAAAGCAGAGGTATGTGATCTCAAATCTTGTCAAGAACTATTTATTTCTTATTTATACTGTTTATTAATAGCCCCAGACTGAATAGTTGCAATGAAAATCAATTTAAATTGACAGAAATACGTTAGAAAGTTATTAATTTTTGAAAAAATAATTGTTGCCAGTAGTCTTTATGAGGATAGTTAATTTTTTTTTTTTTTTGGTCTTTTCAGTTAAAATAAGAAAAGAATGATATAACTACAATAGTCATAAAAGCAGGAACAATTTCTGAATTTTTTTAAAATTGTTTTGTTTAAAGTTGAAATCAATATAGAAATTCCAAACCTATATTGAGATGCTTTCTTCAAGTATTCTGGTGATCTACAGTTTAAAAGACCAATTTTTGAATATACACTATACAAAATGCTGCCATGCAGCTAGTGACTTATAATGAGGGTATTGTGTTTATTCCCAGTGGTATCCTTGTTACCTGCGAAATGTCAATGTCAGTTGACTCTACATGATTGTTGCTTCAGTTTTTATCTTTATTTCATAACCTATAGGAGATGGGTTTGTTTTTTTTTTTGTTTTTTTTTTGGGCTTTTGAATCTTTCTTTTTTTTTTCTTTTCTTTTCTTTTTCTTTGTCTGCCAACTTTTTAGTTGCTCAAATCAATACATTTTTTTTTGTCTTTGTGTTCTTCATTATATTACTATGAAGGATTCAAAGAAAACAAAATACTACTGAACAGTTTTCAGTCTAACCAAGAAGCCCTTTTAGGAAAACTTCTGAAGTTTGGTTGTCTAGTCAGACTAAGAATTTTTCAGTCTTAGAACAAAATACTGCCAGAATTCAATTCTTACTGCAATTGAATGAGTGGTTATTTGTAGGTCTTATGGATTTTACAAGTATTACACCAATAATTGAAATATCTTTTTTCTTTGGTTTTATAGATTTTTTTCTGAATTTGTATTAAAACCAACTCTCAAGAGGATGCTTTCCTGATCGCTACAATCTCAACCTCTTCAAGTCTAGTATTAACTGTTTTCTTCCCCACATATTTGCATAAACTGCGTCTTCTACTACTTAAGTGGCTCCTGAGCCTTGTACAAAATGAACATCATTGTAAAAAAAAAAAAAAAAAAAAAGTTATATAACCACCACCTCAAATTTAGATTTAATGTTGTATCATTAAGGAGTTAACACTAAGAATAAATATTGGTTGTCTACAGTGTTTGTGTAAATGTTAGACTACTGCCTACCTGATAGCTCAACTTTATGTAGAAATACCAAGGCAATATTTTTTAGCCATTTTTCAGGGTAAAGTATGAGAGAGAATCTTTTATGCTATCAAATACAGTAAGTATAAAAAATAGGATGGCAAATATATTTGTTCTGCAATTCAGTTCATCACATTTTAACAGAGTTTTTGACATTCCAGTATATTTTTGGAAAATTAATATCTTTAAAATTTTTGTACATAATGAAAAAAAAAAAACCATGCCATCAGCTCCACATCCACTCTATTCTGAATGTTATTCAATAGTTTAAAATCCCAGAATCTTTTTTGCCTTTATGAATCAGTCAGAACAATATGAAATTAAATCAACGGCATACATTCCAGTTTACATTTCATGTTTGTTGACTTCCATTGCTCTAATTAGCTGTTAGCTTTGTGGTAAAGTGTTGTTTTTTTTCTTAAATACATTTTACATTCTTTACACACACACACAAATATTTTTTTAATCTCTTGGATATTCAGGGCAGTAGATGGAAATAAACAGATATACTGTTTAATAAATAAATAAAAACATAACATCTATTCAAATATGGGTATCCATTAAAAATAACAAAAAAATTAAAATATGTCAGATTAATAAATGAAAAATGAATTCCTGAAAATATACACACACACACACACATATATTCCTAATCATATATCAATACATTTGAATCTAACTATATATATATATATATATATATATATATATATGATATGGAAAATGTGTGTGTATATATATATATATATATATATATATATATATATATATATATATATATATAAATGGACAAATGTGTATATATATATATATATATATATAGCAAACTATTTCTTGTATTCTTAAATTACTATAATAGTTTACCAATGCACAAACTAATTACATTACAAAAATTTATTAAATACTGATGCTATTTCTAGTGAATATTGTTTAGATTGTTTTGTTATGCAATGTTTTTGAGTAGATGATCTTTCAATTCTGCAAAATAAAACTTCATATCATTGATTTGACAATTATATGACAGAGTATTTAGTAGTTTGTCTCTATAGTCATTCTATCTGACAGTTATAAATTGTTTCCATACTTGATATGGAAACTAAAAACCAGGGAGCAAGTGCCTAGAATAATGACTACGTGTTTCCAATTGATGAGAGATAAACAATCTTTGCCTTCATCCAACACTGTGAGATAAGTTGCCTGATTACCTTGATGGTTCAACTATGGCTTTCTGTTAATGTTGATAGTTAAAATAGATTTATGGCTTCTGTTGCTTTGCTGTATTTATGTTGGCTTTGATTGGTGTTTGTGGCCTTGAACTCTGTCTAATGCAATAGTCTTGGGTTTCATTTTTTCATTGAGATAAGTCACTGCATCAGAACTTTAATTTCATTTTACTAACTGCATAAAGAATGCAATGTATCTTAGAACAAAAAAAATATTGTCTATAATTGGAGATAAGAGAATAGTTATAAAATATAGCAATAAGTAGGAAAGCACTGACGACAACATTGTTAGCAATGCCAAATAAAATTTCTATGCTAAGTTCCCACTTCTTTTATGTGCTGTGTTGCTTCAGGACATAGGCGATCATGGCCCTCCACCTCTTCCTGTCCCTTGTAGTTCTTAATAGTTTGTCTTTCTGTTATTTCTATTCCACCATCCATTTACTCAAGCTCACTAAGTATGTTATGTGTTGTTTTCTTGTTCCTCTTGCATTCTATTTGTCCTGTGAGTATCAAATTTTCCAATCTCTCTTTCCTCATTATGTGCCCCAGAAACTTCAACTCTCTCTCTTCCTGATGCTAAGTATTATTTCCCTTTTTGTTTCCATTTTTTGCTAAAACTTTGTCGTTGCTCACAGGACTAACTATAAATTGTAAGAATGTCTGGTTGACAGCCAATGAACTGGAGATATCATAATCCAGCAAGTAGAGAAATTCAAATATTTGGGAAATACTATGGATAATGTAACACAGAAAAACAGAGACGCATTTGAATAGTGAAATCTTCTTTTATGTGCCTTGTCCCTTCAGGACGTAGGTGATCATAGCCCTTCATATCATCCTGTCCCGTGTAGCTCTTAATAAGTTTTTGTTATTTCTCCCAAACCCTGTTCTACCATCCATTTGCTCAAATTCATCAGGTATGTTGCATGCTGCTTTCCTCTGTCCCTCTTTCCCTTAATCTGTCCTTTTGAGTATCAAGTTTTCCAAGCCCTCCTTATTGCCCCAGAAATTTCAACTGCCTCTTGTTGATGTTATATATAAGTTTTCTTTTTGTTTTCATTTTCTCCAAAACCTTGTTGTTGCTCACATGTTCAGTCCATGGTATCCTCAGCATCTTTCTGTAGAACCACATTTCTGTTGTTTTAAGTCTCTTCATCTTTGAGGGGATTGTCCAGCATTCACTGCCATACAAGAGAATAGATATCATTTAACAGTCCAGTACTCTAAACTTTGTTTATAACAAAATTTTTCTGTTTCTTAATACTCTGCTTAGGTTTTGGAATGCATCTTTGGCCATCCCAATATGTCTTCGAGTACAGTATATGATAATTTATTTTTGAGGACTTGCAGGTTTTAGTATTCATGTATTGGTAAAAAAAACTTCTGTATATGCAAGAAAAAGAAAGCATATGGGCACTCATTTGAGAAGCCATTTTTGTCTGACATTTCAACAGAAAAATTTAGTGAGTGCATTGCAAAAGAAAGCAACTTTTCATCTATCTCTGGCATATTCTGAGAATGACTTAAATAATTTCTTGTGTGTATTTCTTTGCAAACTTCTCTGAACTCTTTATAATATTTGTGCCTTGAGAATGGATTTCTTATTTAACCAATTTGCTATAAAGTTATGTTACTATGTGCTCATGACAATACATCTCCTCTTTATAATCTAACAAATGTAACTCTGAATACAAGGATAGTGAGGCTATAGAAAATGGGGAGGAAAGGCACATTTCCTTTGACTTCAGATGGTTTTTGCAACCACAAAAACAAAGAATTATGTTGGTTAACTTGTTAAATCGCCATTATGGTTCAGCATTAATAGATATATATATAGATTCGTTTGTAACCACTTTCATCAGTTAAAAATCAAAAATTTAATTGATGATCTTAGTGATATAAATTCTATGAAATAGTGGTTAAAAAAAAATCTTCAAGGTCTTCAGAATTTGATTTCAGTCTAAATAAACAGAATCTGCACACACACACACATACATACATATAAACATGAAGTCACACACTTTATCCATCGTCATTACCGTTGGTGGAAGCATTCCTGGAACTTCTTTTTTGGATAGCAGTCAGCTGTCTGTCTTATCACATTCTCTTGGATTTCTTCAACATCTTGAAACTTTGTCCCTTTTGAGTGTGATCTGATTTTTTAAGAGGAAAAAGTTGCAAGGGATGAGATCTGGGGAATATGGTAGTTGTTGTACCTGCAGAATGTTGTGCTTGGGCAAAAACTGGTACACAAGCCATGGTTCCTGATGGAATGTCTGCAGTGCAATGAGACGACCACACTCTACATACTCTCCTTCCAAGCACTGCTACAAACAATAGAAGTGAGCAAGAACATTATGACTTAGCATGTGTGACAGAGTTCAAGGTCAGTCTGTGCCAAGTGACTTCACTCTGCATACATTAGCTATGTTACCATAGTAACAGTCCTGATACATTTGATCAGCCCTTGTGTAATATATATATATATATATATATATATATATATATATATATATATATATATATACATATATATATATATATAAGAAAGAAAGAAAACAGAAATCAACACTTGCATGACGATCAGTTTTGAGCCTTTCTTTAAATTGTCTGAATATCGATTGAGGTGTGAAACTTCGACAATCACCATACAGTATTGTTTTCTAGGCCCACACTGTCAACAATTTTTATATATATATATATATATAAATAAAATAAAAATATCTGATGAAAATAATTTTAAGGTGTTCTATATTTATGGGTGAAATTGCTTGATATCAGAGATAGTGTCTGTAAATATAAAAGTGGGCATTGAGCTCAACACCAAGTGGCTACATTCTGTTTCATGCTTTAATGCAATCTTCAGGCTTCCAAATGCTCCTCCTCAGGTTTTGAATTTATAATTGTCTTTCTCCTAGACTAGTAGCCAACCAATGCTAAAGGGCCTAATCTGTCCAACAATTTAACCCATAGCTAGTGGGAGATGAAGGGAGCAGATTCTTACCTTTCTCAAGGCTAATTCTGCATTAGTGAATGTAATGAACTCAACTGGAACATAAATCTCCAATTTCCCATTTCATTTTGCGATCCATTACACCACTCACACATACATCCATTTCTCTGTGTGTGTGTAAAACACCTTTCACAAAGTGCAACACTCTGATCCACTGCAAAAGGCATAGATATTCTGAACTTGAGTAGAAATGCCAGTTTCTATATAAATAATCATATCATTCATTTATTTTTTTTATAGTAGTATTCTAGTTTTAATCAAACCTAAATTACTAAAACTTGTAAGAGGATATGTGCAAAGTGCTCTATTTTCTTTGCATACTTGTCAAAATACGAGTAGATGGGTTTGCTTATTGTCTGATTTATGCTCATTCCAGGTCTTTTCAACATGAGTAGAGGTTTATCCTTTGTTTGCTGTTTAAGATTGAGTTTCTGGTTCATTCTAAAGTTTGTTTTTTTTTCATTTTTTTTCACACCCAGTATTCGCTTGCATCTTAGTGGTGTTATGACCTTGTTTTGTGAATTGATTTAAAAAAAAAAAAAAAAAAGTAGGAAAAATATCTCTTGTCACTGAAGACAGAAAGTGGGGATATATATATATATATATATATATATATATATATACACACACACACACACACACACACAGTTCACTAAGACACTGTATACACACGAGGAAAAGAAAAACTTGTATAGATATTATAATATTAAATTTATTCAATCACAAAAGATTCTCAAAAATGGTGGCCTTAGCTTCTAGGCTTTTATTAGTATGATGAACTACTGCTTGGGTAACAATGACCAAAGTCTCCAGTTGGATTGCTGCACATGCATTTTCAATTTCTTTTCTAAGGGCCATCTATTTAGTCAGTTTTCTGTGACACATATACTTTAAGGTCCCACATAGGTAAAAGTCTATAAACTACGAAAGACAAATTTTTCCTTTTCTGAAGTGTGTATACAATTTTAGGACAAACTCTGTATGCATGCACGTGTGTGTGTATATATATATATATATATATATATATATATATAAAAACACTGAAAAGAATAACTTGCAATTTTTTTTATGAATGGAGATATTTTTATTTTTTTTTACTGAGTGGAGCTTTTTTTATTTTTTTCAAACTCTGAATTATGCACTAACATTTACTGTCTTCAGGGTAACATTAAATAAAACATACCGTATTATCTTTTGTCCTTATTAGTTTTTAAAATAATTTATTTGATGAGCTCCAAAAAATACGAATTTGGAAAGGCAGTAGCTGTTAGATTGCTATTTACTCTATTGCAAAAGAGAACCTGCTAAATTTTTACTATAAAAGTATTAAGAGACCTGGAATAGGATGGACTGGCCAGGTCTACATTGCCCAAGACATAATATGCATGATTGAATACTTTCCAAGACATATAGAATGAGCTAAACAAGTTCTCAGCTATAAAGCAACCCTACAACCACACCCAGTCATGGAACTGATGATGTTGATTAACTTAATAGCAATGAGTAAAAAGTAATTTCTCATATGATTAGAATTTTAAAAAAATGAAAAATTTCTGAGCTCTCCACTGAAAGCCCCTATTGATGATATAAAATATTCTCTCTCTCTCCCTATCTTTTTTGCCCTCACTTGTAAGGAAAAAAAAAACAAAAAACAAAAAAAAACAGACAAACAAGAATTAGACTGCATCCTGTTGGTAATGTGGTCCCTATTTAATCCACAATGATAAACATTATCTACATATGAGTAGCTGACTATTTAAAAATAAATTTTGTTAAGTAAGGCCCGGATGGGAAACATTTATTATTTAGGATTTACTTTATTTTTGGATACCTTCTGACATCTAACATGAAAGTTGCTCAGTTAGAAACAGGCAGTAACCCATTCAAAAGCTGGTCATTTTGTCATTAAATATCAATTGGCTACATTAAACAGTGACAAACTGATCTATAGGAAGAGATCAGTTTGTATTGGAGTTGGTTGTGGAGGTCCTCCTTAGAAGCATCTGTTTGCCATTGTATAGATTGCCTGAGAAACATCAGCGTGTGTGTGTGTGTGTGTGTATGGACACAAAGTGGTCATGATGCAGCTGCTTGCCAGTCGTTGGACTGGCTGGCTGCTTGTTGGTTGGTTTCTCAGCTAGCAGGAGTTGGCCAATCAGTGATTGACACATGAAATACACACACATCTCGTTCTACTCTTCTCTGCCTTGCACACACACATGGAATATGAATATATATATATATATATATATATATATATATATAATACTCTCAGTCTGTTTATAATATACTCATAATTTGTTTTTCTTATATATATACCTGTTTTAAGTGGACATAGATTTTATACATAAGCACAAATTTGTGTGTAATATATATATATTCAGGGGTGCTGAAATGTTCTCAACACTATCCACTTCTCAAAATTTGACCAAACATCCAGATTTATTTCAGAATCACTTCTTGGTGGGTTCTAAGAACTTTTCAGCATACCAACATGTATGTATGTATGTATATGTGTGTGTGTGTGTGTGTGTGTGTATATATATATATATATATATATATACACATACACACACACAATTTATTTCTTAGATATGAGGAGTAATTGTCATTATCTTGCTATATGCTTTGGCAGGCTGTTTTGAATTCAGAATTGTCATTCTCCTAGACTGGTTCTCCTATTAAGACTAAAGAACCCAATCTTTACTATTTTTCTCATCACTAGGAGTAGGATGGAGAGTTAGGTTCTTATCTTTACAAATAGCATTAGGATACCATTTTCTGTGCACATAACTGTTGCACCATCCACACATGTCTGCACACACACACACACACACACACACGTGTGTGTGTGCCTGCCCACTAGCTTTATTGATCAGATGACTGTCAACTCGCACTTTAACAGCACTCATCTGATTAGCTACTGCTGTAAGAGAGGAGGGGTAAATTGAGGATTACTAAGATTGGACAAAATTTTTATTTTTATATTTTTTTAATTATCTATGTATTCATTCCAATTCTGTCCCATCATTCATTGCTTTGTTCTACATTAAATTCTTTCTCTTTTCAATATTAGATGTGTTATTTATTAGTTTTTTTTTTTTTTGTTTGTTTGTTTGTTTTTTGTTGTTTTTTTTTTTTTTGTTGTTTTTTTTTTTTTTTTTTTCTGGTTGTACTTCTTTTTTTTTTCCTCTTTTTTTCCCTTTTTTTTTTTTTTAAATGGGCGCGTGGCCAAGTGGTTAGAATGTTTGCTTTCTGACCATGAGACCTGGGTTCGAATCTCACTATGGTTGATTTCATAGGAAGTAGACTTCCTGATGTTATCAGTCTGGAGGGGGCAATCCCAGCATGCAGTACCTTTGGAAAGTGCCTGAAAACCATAGCATGAGTTGATCTAAGCCTTGTGAGTGACATTGGGTATATTGAGGGCCGTCAATAGCTAGCACAAAGTCACAAGTCATCGTGATTGAGGGTTTGAGTGTACTGGCCTTGTTCAGATTGATCACGCTAGATAATACGCTTTTTCCCAGAAACTGTAACTAAGGTCTGCTCAACTTAGTTGCAGTATAAACCACAGGTTGGCTCTGTGGGTGTTGAACAAACACAAATGTGCCTGAGTGAGCATCTGCAACAGGGATTGGCTAGCCACCCTAATAAACGGGTATCCTTGAATACAAGTGGCCAGCTATTAATTCATTATTAACTTCTTTTACACTTTCTTTCAACTAAGTTTGTGTATCCTACAATGGAGTAAAAATGGTCGGATGGGATGTGCAAGGTGGAGCTAAAAAGTTACGCATACCTAATAAGAGAGAAAGAGAAAAGTGTTGGTAAACTAGCAGAATGCATTTTTGTAAACTTGCAAAGACATGTCTCTGTTGTTGTTTAAGCCTTTTACCACCTAACTGAAATCGGTGTTCATCAACTATAGATACAGACCTACTTTGAGCTTAAGATCTGTGCCAGTTTAACACGGAATGAGGAGGACATTGGGAGTGGAAGTTGGGGTGAAAAGGGAAATGGTACACCTTGTAATATAAGCTCATTTATTTTTAATACATTTTCTCTACAATCAGTTAAGAACTTGGTAGCTAAATGGACTATTACTTTGTTGTGTACATGAAGTCAATTTACATTTAATGCAGCAGCACTTGTTTAATCACATGATGCATATATGTATGCTTATCTGCAAATATATTCCATTATATAGAACTTACTTAAATATGGATTTTCACATATTTCATATGCATTATTTTTTTTTCTAAATATTTGCATGCACACAACTACTACCAAATTTATCCACTTTCAATATGCCACTAAAGTAAAACAACATACAAATCAACCACTTTCAATTTCTTGTACAACTATTGTTTTAGAAACTTTATATATTATTGTATTAACCTTTTTTTTTTTTTTGTCTAAAGGAAGTTAAATTCCAGTTTACTGTATAAATATCACAAAAACTGATAATTGTGCTATATTATGCACACATTTATTCAGACTTGGTTATTATCATTGTGTTTCAACGTCTGACCTTATTTAGTAAATAAGTCATCATATTAGGTCACTATCTATGAATTTCAAACCACACCCTTTATTTAGTCCACAATGATAGATTGTCCTCATTCCAAGGCCATTCTTTGAAATATCAGTTAATACTTATGTCATCCTGGTGATGCAACTGTTGCTTTTTTCCATTAAAGTATGACTTTTCCTATCTGACCCAGAGATTGAACTTCTGATCAACCTGGTAACTAGATGTATTTAACCAACAATATATAGGAAAAATCAGGTCTCAGAAATTTTTGAATTGTAAATTTAATCTCTTCTTTGCTAATTAAATGCCTATATCCAAAGAAGAATCAGCAATATTATTGACCCTGTTCTGGCATCTCAGCTTCAGTTTCTTTCCCACCACTGTAAGGTTGCTTCCCTGTACCTTTTCTATAAATACTTTTATGGTAATTTTTCAGATGAGCTCTACACTATGGTGCCTAGGCTCTTTGAATTTAAGCGCAGTATTAGACTAGCAATGAGGTTTCATCAGTTTACAAGTTGGCTAGATGTAATCGTAAATTCTATGCTAACAGTTTCTTTTGTTGCACTTCTCACTTCTGGAACTCTTTTTCAGTCTACATTCTTCCCAACCAATTTTAATCCTCAAAAATTTAAATGCAATGTCAATCACTATCTACTGTCCTCTTTATTACTCTTCTTTTATTCTTGCTCTTAAACAATGTTTCTAACTCTTTCACACCCAGTAACCCCTTGTGTCTTGGTGGCTTTACTGCCTTGGGGTGAAATCAATTAAATATAATATTCATTTCTACGCTTAGTCCACTGAGGAAATTATTAGAATATAGAATATGCACAAATTCTTTCAATTGTCTTATTTTCCATTATTGTTCTCTATTTATTCTAGCATCATTTCACAGGAGCTGGCAATGTTCTGTCTGTCTGTACATCATCAGCCACATCTAATTTTGTCATCTCACTATGGATTATGGCTTTTTACACTGAAATTATAACATAGGAATGTTATAAATGTTTACTTCTGATAGGTAAACTTATTTACTGTCAAGTAAAAGTTATAAAGACTGGTTGTTTTATATTTGAAAAAGATCTCTTTCTGAAAATTCTCCTTATATAAATAATTTAAATCAATATGAATTGCAATGGATATATATTTACAAATTTTGTCAGAAAATTAAAAGGGTTTTTTTGGATTATTAGACTAATTAACAAGTGAACTTTCTGTCCTCTTTATTTGCAAAATCAATTTTTGTTTCCTTTGTATCAAACTTAATTTTTATTTTATGTATAATATTCATTAGAAAAAGTGTTATTTATTTTCATTTTTTTCCCTTTTTTCTGTTGTAATGGAATTAGAAAAGAAAATGAACCACATTGTTCATTTGTTCAATTTTACCTATTTATTTTACTGTTCATACTATTTGTGGACACTTTTCCAGTAGAGAAAAGGACGAGCTATATCCCCTTGTATGCAAATATGTAGGAGGCAACTAAAGGAGACATTTGTTTACTGAACAAGCTTCAATTATTATCTTGATGTTATTATTATTGTTTTTATCTCAAAAAACATGAGACCTATGATCATTTATGGTGGGTAGCTCAAAGAATTATTCACGCACAAATTTTCAAATTATTTGCTTGTTTGAAGATTAAAGAAATTGGTAATGACATAGTAGTGCAAAAGTCACTTTCATTTTAAAACTTTTAATAAAAAGTTAAATGTTTCTCTTAAATTATGATTCCAGACCATTTTTCACCATTGTCTTGGAATCCTGCAAAAAAGCAACTTTCATCATCATATAGAAATTTTAAACTGTCCCAAAATCTTTTTTTTTTTTTTAACTTTATTCTTTAAAGTTGTTAGTAACATAATGAAAATTCTGTTAAAATGTTTAAAAAGTAAAAAAAAAAAAAAAAATTAAGATTATTCCTTTTAAAAATGAATAAATACACAAATAAATTTTACTGTAATTTTTACAAAAATCACATTTTTATCTAAACATTTTGGTTAAGTCATGTTAAATAATTTTACACAGAAATGTTCTTAATTTTTGTACTTTTATTGTAACTTTTTTGTAACTTTTATCAGACTTCAATTTGGTATAAAGAATTAACACATTCCAACTATTCATAGTCAAAAACATTTTTAAAGTCTTTATCAAAAGATTTTCATTTACAATTACCTGCCCTCACATCACAACTAAATTTTCTGTGTTTGGTTATCATTTTTAAATTCTTCTTTGTACTTTCAATTTAGAAAGCATAACATATTTTTGCTAATGATTCATTCAAGATTTTTAAACACAAATTGACAGAAAAAATATAATTTTCCTGCTTCGCTTATTAAAACAAAATTAATCCTTACAAGTTTTTCACATTTAGAGAGAAATGATCCAAACCTTTAAATTCCTTCAATTTTCAGCCAGATTCATTCACCAGTTTAAAAAGAAGCATTTAAGTTTTGTTTTTTTTTTTTAATTTTGTGTGTCTTAAAATCCTAGAACATTTGGAAGAAGTAAGAAATTTTTTTTTTAAGAAATTGCTTTTAGAATAAATATAATAGGATCTAATTAAAATTTACCAGTAATGACCTCTCAAAAGAAAAAGTTCTATCATCACCAGGATTCAAACTCTTTATATTTATTTTAAATCTTGGAAATTCCTTTGAACTAATTATGGAATATCCAGTAAATGTCTTTCATTTTCTTCTTTAGTTTAAACCTTTCCTAAGAAGTGTCCCATGGGAATTATGTAATTGGCACTGACGCTTTAATTTCTTGCCATTCTTCACTTTTGGCATCTTTAGGACTTCTTTTTGGGAACTCTTTGGAATAAGGAAAAAAATTAGGAGTTATTAAAGCCTGTTTTAAAATGGAAAATTACTTCTTTTTTTATTACCCTGTTTATGATAGTTTTCTCTTATATATTTCACTTGTAGACAAAAATATTTATTTAGTCTACATAGTCAACATAAATGTTAATGTATCCTCAACTTGATACAAAATTAAGCTTTTGTAGTTTTATTCTTACTAGAAGGGATAAATGATTGTCATTTGTACGTAAATTAATTGACTTCTTTTGTAGCTGTCATATAAGAATGTACCAACTCTTATGGTGTACCAGGGCAAATCTCATTGCTAACAGTGACATCAGATGCTTACAAGAATTCAACAAATGACAAACAATTGATGGAATTTTGTGAATGGTTAAGAATTTTTGTTGGAGTTTTTCTTCTCCTCTTTTTGTCTCCACTTTTCTCATGCATCAGCACCTTTTACTCTGGTGACATACTGACATCATTCTTCTTAATCGTGTCTATGTAGTTACTCTCATCATGTAAGCACCAGTCTTCCATTTTGTCATTTCCTCATTCTCTATCTTCAGTAGACATTTAGGCTCAGCAGACAAAGAAACACTTCAGGTACAAAGATCTGTCAGCTGTTTATTTTCATTACACTTGGGTATGTCACAAACTTTATAATTTTATAAACACAATTTATATCTGCGGAATAGATGAAGAACGAAAACACTAGGCAGCAGTACCATATTTTCTTGCACATGATACGAGAAATTTTGAATTTAAAGTCAAAAAAGGTATAATACACAAGTACATGTTTTCAGAAAAAAAACCTTATTTGAAACAGGAACATTGTAAATACACTCAGAACAATAGATGATAAAATGCAAAGTAGGCAGGTGTTGATGATAATTCTTTACAAAGGTATTTGATATCTCAGCAATATTTGTTTCTCTGTTTATTCTTAATGAAAGACTGTATTTTTTTTTTATTTTCATAGTTTATTAATATATAGAAATATAATAAAGACATATCAAATAGAAAAGTATGATAGATTAATTAACAGCTTAATGTGTATTACCAGGTATGTCTAATTTGCACCTTTCCCTGGAAATATGAGAATTAGTTTTGAAACAGAAACTAGAAGAAACAGGCAGTGACATTCAGATCATTTCTATTATTTCATATCATGAAAAATTAAATATTTTAATGATATATATGTATGGCATTGAGATTTTAATGGTTAATATGTTACAACTTTTCAAAAAAAAAAAGTTTACATAGTGATGGCTGTACAATGAGGTCGCATTATGCTCAAGGATGTAATTTATTCCTCGTTTTCAGCTTCAGAAACACATGGCTGTATTATATTGAAGGATGTAATTCATTTCCTGTTTTTAGCTTCAGAAACATGGGGGCGTATTTTACCCATGAAAATATAGTAACTTTATAGTACCCATATGATGCTTTTATCACCAGGATTTTTGCCAGACCAACATTGTAATACGCTTTGGATCTACTATTTCTGCATCACTTTCTAATGATCTCACTACTGTTTCTATTTTTTTTAATTTTTTTTTTAATGCTCATTGTTCTTGCAGTCATCCTATCCGCTATATGAAATTTTAATATTTTGTTCCATTTTTTTTTTTCTGTCTTTTAAAAGTTGATAACCACATCAGATAACACAACAGACGACATGTGCTTGGAAACTAGTTTTTCAATATTTCAACCTACTCTTGAATCAATATAGATTAATGTTTGTTTTACTGTTGCTCCTTTCCACTAACATGTGCATTAGTATTTTTCAAAAGACATCATTGGAATTATATATATATATAAGCAAATTAAGTTAAATATCTCAGAAGTGTCATCAAATATTTTTGTTCATAGTAAAAGAAAGGTGCAGGCAATCACTTGCTGAAATTGTTGTATCTGTAAGTAACGAAATTCTTTACATTTCCAATTGAAAAAAAGAGGAAGCTCATTTATGAAAAACAAAAATGTCTTCTTTTTTTTTTTTTTTTTTTTTTTTTTCCAATAACCAAGATTGGATGGATAAACAAGTGATTAAATTTAAACTTTAGTATTCTTTGTTATCAAGAAGAAAATTACACAAATGTTTTTTGGTTGGTAAAAAGATTGCTGATTTCTAGTAATGTTTACCCTAAATATTAAGAATCAAGGCTGAGAAGGATTCATCATTAATGAATATTAGATTCTAATTGTATTTCTAAATGTATTGACTTCTTGGGAACTTATGAGAAAGAAGACATTTGTTTAATACGCAGATTCATTAAATACAAAAACTTTTTTTTTTCAAACCAACAATTCATACATCATCATCATCATCAGTCCCTCATAGCATCTGTTCACTTTCCTACATATATCTGGATTGAAAGCCAGAGATGTATTCATTCATGCACAGCATGTTGTGAGCAAGTAGACTTGAGAGAGCCCATCCCTCTCCAGTTCAAATTACAGCTGATGTTCTCTGACTTGAATGCTCTCCTTGATCATGGACACATTACCATATATTCCATCAGGTGATTCTTGCTGTTAACTTCTCGACTTTAATCTAAGAAGCCCTCTAACCAATGATGCTTTAAATTAATTAAATGGATCAAAAGATGCTGCACTGACTGCATATATAGCCCTGGAGCTATCCTTTTGTGCTAGGTGACTATGCAACAGGTAGTGCTGTATTACATGGTACCAATGGCACTTGTAGAGAGACCTGACATAATTTTAATCATTAATTTTAATATAAAAAGAATCTAATTTCTTTAACACTCCTTATAAAAGTCAGTGTATCAAAATTCTAGAAAATAGTTTATGAATATGCTCTTAGAAGTGGTCAAAAAGCATATAATATAAGTATATATAATGTCTATTTGAGATTGAAAGCTAATATTTTAAATAGACAAATCAATTCGAAATAGAAGAGATTCAATGTACTTTTTCCTTTTAGACAACTTGTAATTTTCTAAATTTCCATTCCTACTCTTCTACACTTCAAATCTGATAAATACAAAACCTCTTCAATGAATACCCAAGAATTAAAGTTCTCATTCTTTAACCTTTTTTGCTTTCTGTCAACCTGACCGATGCTAACTTCCAGGCGAGTAACTCATTGTGCCTTCTAGGTTTAACATTTTCCACTGATATGAATTGCAATGATTATATCAAGTCAATTGCTAAGTCTGCAGGCTAAGAAATTTGGTTCACTGCTGTGCTAGACAATTCTTTTCACCCAAATCTGTCTTGCACTTTTATAAGTGTACTGTTCATCCATGCATTTAATATTGTTGCCACATCTAGTCTGCTATGTATCTTGAGATTCTGGACAAACGCCAAAGAATCTACAATATTATTGGCTCTGACATATCAGCTTCAATCACTTTCTCACTGACATAACATAGCTTCCTTGGACCTTGATAAATGTTTTCATAGCATTTATTCTAATGAGCTTTCCTCTTTGGTATCTCAACTTCATGAACTTAAGTAGAGTACTAAATTGGCAGCTAGGTCTCACCATTTTACTGTTGACATTGCTAGATGTAACTTCAAGTTCTATTCTAATAGTTTCTTCTTTTACACTGCTTGCCTATGGAACTCTCTTCCAGCTACTTGCTTTTCTGTCAAGTCCAATCTATAAAAATTTAAATGCCACATCAATTGTCATCTCTTGTTTTCTTGAATCCTCTTCTTTTTATTGTCTCAGTAACATTTCCTCAGTTTCCTCCATTCTGTTGTCTTTCATCCTCAGTAACCCTTTGCATCTTAGTGGATTGCTTGGAGTGAAATGAAAAACAAAAATTTCAAAATTCAAAGTACCCCATGATATGTGGTACTAAGCTGTGTTGTTGTTTTTTTTTTTTTTTGTTTTTTTTTTTCTTTTCTTTTCTTGACTATTTCAAGTAATTTGAAACAGGTTGTACTGGATTGGGGGGTACTAGCAGGTGGGAAGAAAATCCCTGAAATTGACCTATTGGCACAAATGAATTCATTTTTTTCCCCCAAGGACATAACTTACAAAATGTACACAAAGAACCTCAACCCTATTTTAAACTTGTTTGTCAATTACACCTTTTTACAGCTAATGCTCATTTTACCAAAACACTTAAATTTCCTATTTCCTTCCAAATTATTAAGATGAAATAATACTTAAGGATATATGGCCCTGAAGTATGCCAGAAAAAAAAAGCAATGAATTGTAAATCATAATGAACTGACTCAATATGATCATTTCTGCTTAAAAAAAAGTATCAATAAAACCCCATTATTCTTGTTGAAATCTCTCTCTCTCTCTCTCTACTACCTACTCACTTTTTGAAAATGCCAAATCTTTTCAACAACTTTCATAAATATTTACTTTCCTAATATATTTTTAAATAGCCTCTCTATTCTAAAATGAACATTCTTTATTCTTTGTGCTCAAAATGGGTCAAAGGTTTTAAGTAAAAGAGTATATTAACTTATGTCTCTCTTCATATATACACATGTAATTCTGCTTCCCAGTTAGTCAGTTATTGTGTCAGTTTTGCTTTACACTCTTTAGGTTCTTTAGATAAGTAGAACTCTCAGGTTACCTTCTCTAGAATTTTTCAAATTGTAGAAAACTCTTTAACTACTGTGACTTAGTTTAAGTAATGTTTACAATTTTTTTTTTTTTACAAGTTGGTTTAGTGCAATGTACCATTGTTTGCTTCAGTCCTTAATGCTAGTTTGGTGAAGTTTGTTAATATAATAATCTACAATATATTTGGCTTTTTCTTTAATCCTAAGGTTTCTCACATAAAAAGTAGTCTGTAAATTGATTTTATCTTCTGATATTTTTTACATTTGCACTTTCATTAAATCTGATATGTATAAATGTTAGTGTATAAGTTTTTTATTGGATTAGGCTAATTTGAGCACAAAACTAGGCACATACAGCAAGGGTCCACCACACCCCCAATGTCTATCAAGATCAGCATCCTAATCACTATTTTACCCATATGTACTTTTAAAGCATTGAATTGTAGACTATAAAATCCTTGTTTTAGTTTCTGGTACTCTATTAATGAGAGCTTATGGCCACATCATGTAGACACCTTGATTCCCGTACAATCACCAAAGTTAAGCAACATTAAGCCTGGTCATTACCTAGATGGGTGACCGCTTGGGAATACCAGGTGCTATAAGCTTGAACGTGCATGTAGTGTAATGCATAATGGCTCAGACTTGTTAATCGGAGAGCCAAGTTCCAATTTTTGTTGGATTTGTTATATTCATTTATGCACAAATACCCTTGGAAAAGGTATGAATCCACTTCTACCCCAGCTAAGAGTTAATTAGTAAAACTTCTATCACTATACCATTATTATCTCAACAAAAAAAATATCTTACAGGTAAAAATATTTTCTGGCTTTAAATAACCTGCAATACATTTATAATCTTCACAATGATTAACATTTATGTATAACATAAAACAGATAAGATATGTAATATTTATTTCTGTTGTGATGTCTTCTAGTCTGTCATGTAGAAGTTCCCCCACATACTGGGTGATAACTGACTTAGTAGTTGCTGAAAATAGGGCATGTCCATTTTGCCTATGTCACTACACTACCCCAGAAACAAAGTGTTTTTATGCCCTTCATTGATCTGTGACTTCTTCAAACAAAAGTATGAGATCTTGAGATGTGTACCTGGTTCTTTTTATTGGATATCTAAGTCTCGACTCCTCTTCATTCTGATCTTCCAACTCCATGTCAGATTTATGCAAACTATCCACCATAGTTTCTTTACTACTATGTTTGCTTTTGCCATCAGAAGCACTCATGTTTTCCTTCCTTTCAGGTTCCTCCTCTTTTCCTTCTTCTTTGTTGTCACGTCTAGGTCTTATTTGATCAGAATGAGACAATAAATTTTATCCACTTGTTGCTATTATATCCCTTTCGTGTAATAAAATTAGCTTTTTCAGGACTTGACTCTTTTTTTTTTTTTTTTGTACCACATTTTCCCCTTTATTGAATAGGACAATTTAATTTGTCTTCCCGTCAATGCAGAGGGACTTTGCATTCTACCAGCACATGGAATAGTTCTATAACTCAGTAATAGTCTCCATAGATAACTATCTATGGTGTCACTAAATAGGGAAAATGCCTTCAACACCATTTTCACCTCTGCACCATTCTTTCTACAATTCCATTTGATTGTGGATGGTATGGTGGTGTTTTATAAAGGAGGCATCCAATTTGTTTTAACCATTAACACAGTTTCATCACAGAATTCTGATACTGATGTTTTTGTCACCCCTTTTCTCAAAAATATTACTTGTAATACAAGGTAACCAAAAAAGTTCTGTTCATTTTTAAAGGAAAAAAAAGAAAACGCTTTACAGTATGTGTAACTTATATTTAGTCTTCGAAGTAATTGCCATCGGCATCCAGCCCCTTCTGCCAACGTGTCTCCAGCTGTTCAATGCCCTTGCAGTAGAACTCGTGGGTGTGGGGGTTTATGCAAAGAAGTCCATGAGGGCTTTGTGCAAGTCTGCTTCATTGGTGAAGGATTTCCCACGAAGATGATTATCCAGGGAGTGGAAGAGGCGGTAATCTGATGGCACAAGGTCAGGGGAATAAGGTGGATGGCACAAAGTCTCCCACCCAAGATGCTGTATGGTATCCCTGGCCACTCACACGACATGCGGCCTGGCGTTGTCATGGAGGAAAAGCACACCTTTGCGATTCACCAGTGCTGGCTCCTTCTGGTGCAATGCCTGTTGCACATGTTTCAATTGCTGTGAGTATAGGTCTCCAGTGACCGTTTGGCCCATTGGTAGCAGTTCATAATGAAACACTTGACAACCTGTCCACCAGACACAAAGCATAATCTTGCATGGGTGCATAGGCAGTCTTGTGGTGTGAGGGACAGCATCCTGAGGAATACGACCAATGTCTGCAACGCTTGGGAGTTTTGTACAGAACCCACTTTTCATCATTGGTAAGCACTTGATTGAATAAGGATGCGGTACGGTGGCGAGAAAGCAGCGATACGCAGGTTGCCACTCGTTGTCCCTTGTGGACCTCCAACAGCATTTGCGGAACCCACTTGCTCAGTTTCTATGTCTTACCTTGTGCAGGTGAAGTCTAACTGTTTCATCGAAAATGTTGAACTGTCTTGCAAGTTCACCACACGTTAGATTACTGTCCTCTTCAGTGGCCGCCTTCAGGACTCTGTCATTCAAGACCTGTGGTTGTCCACTGCGAGGCTCATCATGGAGAGACAAATCTCCCAACTTGAATTTTCAAAACCAACGCCTTGCACTATGTTCATCCACAGCACTATCCCCAAATGCTTGACATACACGGCAACTTGATGCAGCTGCTGATAAGCCCACTTTGAAGTTGTAAAGCAAACAGCCCCAAACTAGATCTCTAGACACTTCCATCCTTCTCACAGCTGTCTGGCTTATAACTGATGGCTGGGCACGGTGCGCATGTTTTTTATAACGTCTGATGTTCCTACTTCCAGCTGTCCGAATTTGAAAACAATTGCTACACGCATTTCATATATATTTCAACTTCATTCAATGACTAATCAAAAAACGGACAGAACTTTTTTGGTTACCTTGTATTTGGTTTACTGCAGCTGCCTTCCTATCCTGAACTCTAACCACTTCAGGCCATCCAGAGAATGAGTCAACCTAAATTAAAAATAGTCTCATGCCTTTAATATGCACATGATCCATATGAACATGAACTCATGGCACTTTTTCTTTAGGTCATAATTGTATTTTGGTTTGGTGAAGGATTTTTTTTTTTTATTTCATTACATTACATTTTGAGCTCTTTTGTACATATTTTCTACATCACACGGATAAGGGCGGGACAATACCTCCAACTATCACTAGTAGAATGAATGGTTCTCCTAAATTTGAAAGCTAATATTGAAAACCAGACAAAAAAGAACTCTTGTTCAAATTGATACAGAAACTTGTGGAATCACCAGATCTACAAATATCATCAGCCCCGCTCCAGTCTTGGTTCAAAGTCAATATAAGCAGAGCACTTAGGAAACCCAGAGAGAGACGAAGGTGCTACTAAAATCCATCAAAATATACATGATCACCTAAGCATGTATCCTGCATGGCACGTAACTGATTAGTAATATATACACTTATTCTTTTCAGCTATCTAACTATGGCCACATCACAACAACTTTATCAAATTATTACAATAACAATCAGAA
Organism: Acanthosepion pharaonis; assembly: GCA_903632075.3. Lineage (NCBI taxonomy): Eukaryota > Metazoa > Mollusca > Cephalopoda > Sepiida > Sepiidae > Acanthosepion > Acanthosepion pharaonis. The sequence continues at coordinate 1,915,977 of CAHIKZ030003422.1, forward strand.
ATATGAACACAATCCTTTATTTAAAGAAAAAGGTACAGGTGAAAATTGAAAAATTGATAAGGTTTTTCTATTTCAGGGAAGCAGACCATAAACACATGAGAGCATTATCTTCTCATCTATCGTCCCTTTGGCTATTGACCATATTAGGTTGAAACACGAGTTCTCATATGATCACCAAAGTTAAACAATGGTGAGGTTGGCCAGTACCTGTATAGGTGACTGCTTGAGAATACCTGGTGCTGTGCAGGTGGTGTAATGGATAATGGCTCAGAATTGTTAATCAGAGAGTCAAATTCTAAATCCTGTTAGATTTATATTCACTTACATGCAAATACCCTTGGGAAAGATATGAATTCACCACTTTCACCACCCCCTAACTATGGGTCAATCAGTAAAACTTATATCACTAAACCATCACAAACAAAAAATTTTAACAATTTTCTGGATTTAAATAACCTGCAAAAAATAAATCCACCGACCTATCTAACTAGTTTCCCTACCTTTCTTCTTTAACATCCTCTCCCCAGCTTCATTCTCCCCTCCCTCAATTTTCCCCAAATTCCTTCCTACATAATATAATTATATAGGTTTCTCAATCAGAAAACATAATTGATTCCAACTCCTATGAGCCAGAGAGTTGGCAGATATTACATTCTGATTCTAGGTAAATAATTAGAAACCCACTTTGTTTTGTCAAATATTTAGAAATATTTCCTTGTCTATTAGTAATCTTTGCAGAATGTACTAAAATCTTCTCACTGCATATCGATTTTGTAAATATAAGTTTTAGCCAAGAGGAATGTAGACAAGAATATATTATCTTACTTGCTATTTAAAAGGCAAATTTCTTTACTTGTTATAGACATATTTTATAAAGTTGAATATCTTACAAGAGTGTTTTTGTTTTTTGTAATATCTTTATATCTTCCTTACATTTAACAATATATTAGAGCTTGCCCACCTGTTGCATATATAGTTATAATTATTTCCTACGCTATCCATTTTACCTGTTGATTCACACCAACCATGTTTGTGTACACACATTTACTTAGGTAACTCAGTTTCCATGCCAATACTCAATAATAATCTTTTATGACCCACTTAATCTATTTCTTTTTATCCATGATGTATGTTTTATTTTTTTAATAAAGATCCTCTTATAGCATGTTTTCTCTGTTAGGTTTCAGTCCTGCAAATTATTCAAAAGCTTCCTTGTTAGGTTATTTTCAGAATAATCCTTCTTAGATCTACATTTTGGTATAATTGCTATTGTTTTGTTCACCTGTTTGACAATTTAGTCTAACAATGGGCCTTACTTGCTTTGTAGACAGTGATAATTATAATGTTGTTCATCTTCCATGTAGATGTTGAAACACATTGCTGATTTTTTTTTTTTTTATATAAGTTATATAGAAACACAAAGACAAACTTGCCAATATCAAGTTTTCAGTAAAATTACCAAGTTATGCTTCATCCCAAAATATATATGACAAAATAACGAATATTATGTTTTTACCAAAATGTTAATGCTACAATGGCAAACAAACTAGACCTTTTTCATACCTATAAGGTAGCTGAAAAAGTGGAATTTTAACAAGATAAAAACAAATTTCCAAGCTTGTAGCTCTATATGCCAGATGTGTTGAATTGTAGAAAAATGTTTTTTAAGTAATGAAAATTTTACAAAGTAATCACTAATTACAGTTTATTTTAATATATCAATGTTTATTTGCATCATCATCAGGACACTAATAATAATGATGCTATGAATGAACATGGAAATATTAGCCAATTAAATGTAGCAGAAATTTCTAGATGAGCCATAGAATTGCAATGACAAAAAGTCATACCATCCGCAGTTAAGGAGTTATCAAAATTTTGTGCAATTCTGGTTTGTCAAATTTTTTAAGTTACTTTCATCCTGTTTCATATAAAAAAATTTTGTCAATTTTTCTCCCTTGGTTTTTACATATGGGGAAAAGCATTTTTATAATAAAAATAGAATTTTTTTTTATTTTTTTTTATCTTTTTAAGCATTTCGCCCCAAGCAAGGCAGGATGCCACTAGTATGCAAGGGGTTACAGAGAGTGTGAGTGAGAGTAAAGAGGCATGATATAGGAAAGGATGAAGAGAAGGACATGGAATCTGGAGATGTCGATTGACATTACATTTGAATAGTTGGAGATTATAGCTATCAGGGAAACCAGTAATAGGAACAGACTTCCACAGACAGGAGGTATGAGACATGAAGCTGTTGGAGTAGAAGAGATGGCCACATTTAACCATTTCGGCAGTCAAAAGTAGCTCATCGGAGCAGTTACCATGAAAATATTTGTATTTTCTAATTCTAATTTTTTTTTTAAAGATTTCATCTGATCTTAAATTGGATAGCAATCATAATTTCTTTAGAGGTGAGAATTTATCCCTGAGCCTGATGGTTAAAGCAATACAGTTCATGAAAATCACTCTATTATCTCTGTCTGAATTCCTAGAATGAAGAGTTATCATTGATTACATTATTGAAAGTCAGACTAATGTCCTTGTTGTTGTTGTTGTTATCATCACAATATTCTAGTCATTGTGCTCTCAAGCTTTCTTCAGGTGTCTATCAATCTTGGTACCTTCAGAGAATTTTAAATTAAACCCTTTATTTAATCTACAGGAGTAGATGCTTCTTAATCCATTGTCCATGTCTAAGAATTACTTACCTTGTTCCTATTTAGTACTACTCAGTTATTACCATTCCTGTTTCCACTGAGCCTGTGCTACCCAGCACAGAAATTAAACTCAGAATTACTATATCACCAAATTCATGAGCCAATGTATTAATCCTCTAGCCTGTGATAGTAACAACAAAGATGAAGATATTAGTATAGCTGTAAACAATGTAAATAATCCATTATCTCTTTTTATAACAATGCACCACTATCACAGTGAAAATACAGTTACAAATATAAAGTTAAAATGTACAGATATATGCTATGATATAATTTATAATTTTTCTTTTAAAAGTATATTTTAGCCTCAGAATTAATTAGTATTAATCTAAATAGAAATAAACATTTTCTGTACAAGTGTCAATGGAGTGTCATTAAGAGTTTTTAGATATTCACCTGTTTGTAACATAATGTGTAGATTAAGAGAAAATGATTCAGCAATTTTTATATTTTGAAGTTAAAAATAAACTTATTGGTGATATTTCAAAAGTACTCTTGTAACAAAATTTATAACAATTTGATCAAAATTGTCTTGGAACCCACAAGTGGAATTAATTATAAAATATTTGTTTCTTTGAATATTAACTTTCTTTTTTTTTCTCTTTTAAAAAATATTTTGTTTTTTAATGCTAATAATTAAACATATACTGTATAAAACTGGCTCAGCACAAAATATATACAATATATTAACATATTTTATTGATTTTTCCAAACTTTACTTTTATTATATTTATCATTTTTTCTTCTTTTTTTTAATAAGAAAGTTTGCATTAAATCTAGTCCCTTCATCTAGCAACTGATCATTTGTGACAAATATTGTTTTCTTTTTTTTTTCTTTTTTAATCATATCACCCCATGAAAAGCAGGAAAGCCACTAAAACACAAATGGTTACTGAGGGTGAAATTATAAGAAAAAAAGAGAAACATTATTAAGGAGCAAAAACAATACAATAGTAATCAAGAAGAATGTTGGTGGGAAAAATTAAAGCCAGAAAGAGAGTTCCACATACAAAACGTGCAAAAAAAATTGTTTGCATAGAACTTATGGTTACATGTAGCCAATTCAACTGAATTGATGAAACGTTGCCACCAGTCTAGTACCGCACTTTGATTCATAACACCTAGTACCGCACTTTGATTCATAACACCTAGTACCGCACTTTGATTCATAACACCTAGTACCGCACTTTGATTCATAACACCTAGTACCGCACTTTGATTCATAACACCTAGTACCGCACTTTGATTCATAACACCTAGTACCGCACTTCGATTCATAACACCTAGTACCGCACTTCGATTCATAACACCTAGTACCGCACTTCGATTCATAACACCTAGTACCAAGACTTCGATTCATAACACCTAGTCAAGACTTCGATTCATAACACCTAGTACTCAAGACTTCGATTCATAACACCTAGTACCGCACTTCAATTCATAACACCTAGTACCGCACTTCAATTCATAACATCTAGTACCGCACTTCGATTCATAACATCTAGGTACCATAGAGGAAAGATTATCGGAACAATTACCATGAAATTATTTATAGAAAAGTCACAGGGAAGCTACATTATGGCAGTGGGAAAGGAACTGAAGCTGAGATACCAGGTCAAGGCCAGTGATATTGCTGATTCTTTTTACCTTTTATTAACCACTAAATGAAAACACTTCATGTTATGTAGACTTATGAAATAAGATTTATCCTCTAGTCACCTGGTTCATAGCCTCTGTAAAACCTTATAAATTTACTAGTGGCCTGCATTCAACAGATCAGCGACACTAAGCAACCTTGCAGCAATGCATTTCTCATTGGGTTTGTCATTTAAAAAATTAAAGAAAGCTATTAACTCTGCCCATCCTTATTTTATCCTCTTATATTCTCATGATCTTGTCTGGCTTCTGGGTTTATGGATTGATGGCCGTTATGGTGTCTGTCTTTGTTTGTGAATGCTATGCATGTTCTGCATAAAAGATTTGTAACCTGACACTGAACCCATTCAGTCTTTCAAGCTGCTTGCAATGAACTCTCTTTATCTTCAGATTTCATCATGATTTTAAGATGAGATAAAGCTAATCACTTGGGAATAGGACCCCCCTCTCATTATTTGTACTCAGCTATACCATGTGAACCTGAATAAATATATTGTATACTACATATCTATTTATAACTATAAATCTACATTTCTAAAGAAGTTGGAAGCAAATACTTACTCTAAACCAATATATAATAATATATGAAGATAATGAAAAAGTTCTCAGAACTTTTGTACCATGTTAGTGAAATCTTAGAAATGTCTTTTAAAGTTTACTCAACTTTTTATTGCTTTTTGCATGTATGCTATTCAAGAGGTGTTTGTAGATAAATTAAAATTGTTTTATTTTGAAAATCATTGCTGAGTGGACATTTTTTAATCTTTATGTTCAATCTTGTAGGGAAAAGTGCAGTAGAAGTTCAGTAAGTGATCATATGGATTTATGATACTGATGCCGCAGCTGTTAAATATTTATTGGTTTTCAAAGTGTATAAAATGAGATTTTGAACTGAAGAACCAAGAAGTTAAAACTGCAGAACTTGAAATCTGATGAATCAAATGAACATATGAAGGCAGAAATGGCAAAAATATATGAACTACAGAAAGAAATTAGAAGTAAATTTGTCAATTCATTGGATGAAACATTTGAAGAGAAAAAAAGGCCATTCACTTGATTTGATCTATGATAATGCCCATCTTCACAAATATTGCAAATGGTCATGCAGCCTATTCTTTTGACCTGATAACCTTTGTTTTCTTCCATATAACACAGTTTATCTGCTTATTGGTTTAAACCAAAAAATTCCAAAAAGACTTTATCAGATCAAAATATAAATTGTTCCTTTAAAAGAGTAAAAATAAATTTACTTGAAAAGTGATATAAGATTGTAAAAAAAAAACAAAGAAAATACTTTGATAACTAAATAATATTATGAATTTAAATGAATGAAAAAGTATCAAAATGCTGGAAACTTTTGCATCAACCTAATATTTGCCATTCTATACTGTAAAAAGAATTATTTGTGAATCTGGCATGGATAATATGAAAAATGTTGAAATTAAGCAGAATGACTCATAATGTGAATATTAAACCATGTACTTATTTATTACAGACATGTGCTTTACTAAAGTAAGATTGAGCAATTTGTTAATGAACTTCATTTTCTGAAGATTAGTAAGAAACAAACCATTTAGTGGTGGTAGAGTGGAATGTTCTGGTATATAATATCTCCCCACATAATGGTAAATCTTTAGTGGCAGTTATGTATTCATTTCACTAATGTCTTATGTGGGAGGTATTCCTGCCACACCTTACCTCTCTCTCTCTCTCTCTCTATCTATCTATATATATATATATACATACACACAAACTTGTTAAAATTATTACAACCTGAGCATGGATTAATTGTGCTTGAGATCTTTATTAAAAATGTTTGTTGTCTTACAACAGTTTTAAATCAAATATGATTTTAAAAAATCTACAAATCTGCAAAAATGTCAGTGGTGTATGATGAACAAAGAGGTGGAACTAATTATAAAATATTTATTTCTTTTTGAAATTTAGCTTTCTTTTCTTCTTTCCTCAAAAATATGATAGAACTAAATTAGGTAAGTAGTGGATAGGCCTTAGACTTTACTATACTTCCACATATTCTAAAAAAAATGGATAACTTTTTGATAACAGATTTCCTCTTTTCTTTCCAAAAAATGTCTAGAAAAATATCATCTTGGTTTTATTAATGAAGTTGTGTTATATGGTAGGCTAATGTTTGTCCAGAAATGAAGGACAGTCGGATAATATTAAATGTAAATGGGAAAATGTCATCAAATATGGTAAATTAGTAGGTCTCTAAAACATAAAAACTTAGTCATCTAAAGGAGCAGTTCTCTGTGATTAAAAACCTAGAATGGGTAGCAGCTCAACAGTTACATCTACAGGCAAGCATCGGTTGTACGGATGATTAGCAGCACATTCAAATACAATGGCATGGATACACCAATTCTAGTTTCTCTGAATGCTATGGTTGCTAGTAATTATGACCACGAATATTGAATTGTACTTACAATTTAAGCATAAAAGCAATTGAAAATATTATGACTAGTAAGTCCAATTCTTCAAATTATATGTGTGGGTCAAAGGTGTGTCCCTTTTAACAGAAGAATGGAAGAAATTACTTTGGTGTTTGAGTTCACTCAAAATAATGATGATGAAGGATTATAATTCCACTTTGACTTACTTGAGACCATATAAAAGAAAAAAATATGGAATCATTTCATAATTTTCATTTATAAAAAAAAAAAAATATCAACATAAGTCTTAAGTAGACAAACAGGTCTGCAGCAAGAGTACATGTATACCTTAACAATCTGCTGGCTAATTGAAAGGAAACCTGACTCCAAAAAGTTGTTAATTGAAATGATGGAAATGATTATAGAACTCCTTCAAGAACATGGAGTGTCATTAAAAATATGGATTTCCGGAAAAAAAAGAATCTAACCTTGCAGTGCAACCAGTCTAGGAGAAGGTAAACTCAGAATTCCAAACCATGGAAAAAGCAACAGTAAACCACTCTCTTTTCCCCAAGAATGCATAGCAATTCACAGATAATCTAAAAAAAAAAAAAAGAAAAAACAAAGGGGAATCTGTAGAAAGTCATGTTCACCAACATCTTAGAAGAACATGACATTAAATTAAAAGTAGGATTAAATACATGAGAGAAGCCAGATTGTTTTTTTTTGTTTTTTGTTTTTTTTTTGTTTTTTTGCAATTAAAAAAAAAAAAAAAACACTTTCCAGTCCCCTAAATAATAACAAAGAAAGAATATTGTAGCAGTCACACCAACAAAATTAGGAAAGAAAATATAATTGCTACCATCAGTAAATATGACATCAGCTGCTGTATTGTTGGCTGCCTTAAAGTATAATCTGAATTCTGATTTGTATTTTAGGTTTAAAACTGCATTGTTTGGCTTTTTTACAGAATAAAGGACACTGTCTAGTTTTGTTATCTGTCTGATTTTGTGTGTGTGTGTGTGTAACATTATGTCCTCAAGTAGTGTGATCTGATAAAATTGCTGTCAACCACAAAAATAATCTACTGATATCTAGAAATCTTCAAGGCAATCTAAGATATTTGATACGGTATATTCTTACATTCCTTAGATCTTGTTCCCATGGATGCCAAGGAGATTGGTGTGGTTCAGGAACTTTGGGGGGTACTTGAGCATTAAGTTTCTTGAAATATCCTGGCCATGTGCTTGGCACTTTTACATATTCAGTATATATATGTCTGTCTGTCTGTCTCTCTCTCTCTATATATATATATATATATATATATATATATATATATATATATATATATATATGCACACTGTAAGATTTTATTGTACAAGTCAATGTTTTTACAATAAGATTAGTACAAACTAACCAATGTTGGCAAAATCTTCTGGATTGTTTGTTGTGTGTGTGTGTATATATATATATATATATAGGATTATCATTATCCGTTGATTTTACTATTTTTCTTCTGTGTGGACTTCATCCCAACAAACATGACAAAAGTTGGTATATAGTCCTACCTATCAACTAATAAAAATATATATATATATATATATATATATATATAATGAATTAATGGATTTTATTTCTAATCTAATATTTTTATTACTTCAAACGTTGTTATACTGAACATTTCATATTGGAAATAGATGTCCCATTTTTTAGTTATTAAACAGTATATATATATATATATATATATATATATATATATATATATATATATTCAAGAAATTTTAGTAAAGAAAATGTTTTCTCCAACAGGGATCAAACCACATCCATGAAGAATGTCACAGTAAGCAAGCATCCATTTTCTCTTTAAAAAGAAAGGACATCTTTACCTAAATGATTTTTCTCAAAAGGCTATAACTGCTCTCTTTTGTATCTGAAACATAAATAAAGCAATTTCTAAAGAATTAATGAATTTATTTTAATCCAAGATTCATATACTTAAAGCTTTTATTTTAGTTTTAATTCCAATCTAATTGATTAAATTTAATATTTGTAATAAACAAAATACCTGGTTGTATTTCAAGCTGAATTTAAGTTGATTGAAATGATTTTTTTTTTATTTGAAATTGCTAAAATTGTCCATATTAACAAATCTGTCAACACAGTATAATTATCTTTACTAAAAAAAAAAAAAAAATCTTTCAAAAATAAAATATACTTTTCTGAAACTACATTTGAGGAAGATTAACTGATTTAAACTTTAATCTGAATTAAAACAAATATTACTTAGTTTTAGTTAAAAAAAATATCACAGAAAAGCATTTTATTAATGCCAAGATGAGGTATTTTATGAGATATTGACACATCTGTCAATTATCTGATGTTTGCAAGATTTATGTAAGGGGGAAATAATTGTAGTAAAATTACATGATGAATGCAATGTAAATTATTTTAGGGAATTTTTTTTCAACTACCCAGTAATATTTTATTGAATTTTACGTACTTTGGCTTTCTAACCTTACTTACAAAGATGCTTGTTGAGGAAAGGTTAGAAAATTACCAATAAATTTTAAATTTACTATACTTACTACTCTTATTTTCTGATAATGTCATGTATAGACGTCCGTACTGACAAAAATAAGTACGTCTACACACAACCAATAAAAATTCAAAATTCTTTTTCACTTGACCGCTACAAGTTAATACTGAATTTTAAAATATTTAAAAGTTTATAAATTATTCTAATTAAAATTTTTTAAAAATGTAAACTTGTAAAAATTTATTTTTCTTAAAGCAATAATAGTGTCCATACTATATTTTATTTATAAAAACAATTAAAAGCTTTTCTAATTAAATACTCTCATTGTTTTATTGCATTTTTTATTTTACAAATTCAGAGCAGATTTTCTGTTACTGGGTCTCCTGTTTGACAAAAAACATTTGATCTCCTAGGATACAATAATAGAATATAAACATTAAGTGTTAGAAAAAAAGAATTTCTCAAAATTTAATAAGTGTGGGGTAGCAAATGAAAGATTTTTTTAAAAAAGGAGGATTTAAAAAAAAAATAATACCCTTCATTTATGAATAAGTCATAAAAGGTTCATTAAAATCTGACAATTATCTGATTTTTGCAAGAATTTCCAAAATAATACGGTCTTCACCACAAATTTCTCATACAAATTTATGGCCACATGTTGATGCCAGAAAAACAAGATTTTCATTGGTTTCTTAAAGAGCCTGTTTATTTACCAATTATAAAAGATTTTTTTTTTTTTTACCAATTATAAAAGATTTTTTTTTTTATTAAACTCACAGGGAATGAAGCTTGTCGAGTATCTTGTTAAGTTACCTTTCATCTTTCCTAGGAAATGACATTGTCTGATGTAAAATATTGTAGCCATTTACATGTGCTCATATGCGGCATCTGGATGCCATCTATGATTCTAAATCTGCAGGTCATGACACTTTATGAACAGCCGCTTCTCAACTTTTGCTTCTCCCCTACTTTAAACTTAGCACAGGTCATTTCGATTGGTTGATCTGAGTAAAAACAAACATATGCTGCACCCATCTCCTCTCCTTTCTTTCTCATGCTTTTTCTTTTTCTTCCTTTTCTCGTGAAAAGAGGGTGTATATGTTTTTAAATCTCAATAAATTGTCTACTCACCAGTTATTACCAATGCCTGATGAGATGTGTTGTTCGCATCGAAACACGAATGCAACTGTGTATTATTTTTCAACATGTTTTTGATGTAATATCCTAAAATAAAGAATATTGCTCTACTTTGTATCGAGCCATCTTTTAAATTGAATGTTACGAACATTGGAATTGTACTATATTCATTCTCATTCTACACACACACACACACATATATATATATATATATATATATATATATATATATATATTTTAGGATATTACATCGAAAACACTGCACAATTGCAGTTGTGTTTCAATGCATATCAAATGCATCTCATCAGGCAATTGTAAATTACTGAAATAATATTGGTCTACGTTGTATTGAACCCTCCTTTAAGTTAAGTGTTACAAACATTGGAATTGTACTCAATTCATTCTCATCTTACCTGGATAGATATATATATATATATATATATATATATATATATCGGTCTCTTAGTCATGTATATGAGCGAGCTTGCCTTGGTACCCTAGGTCATTGGTCGGTCACTGTTTCTAACCTTACAAGAGGTTCTGTTGCTCTGACCTCAAGGTGGACACATGCACTCAGAGTATCGCACCTGAATCTTTCTTGGGTTATTTATCCTCTCATTAAGGTTTTGGTGTTATCTGCTTGATAGTCAGGGATCCGAACATTTCAGTAACTTTAAAGGTAGCTATTCTATCAGCAGGTGTATAATATCGAAACTATTGTACTGCCATTTTGTGATTGGTTTCTGGTTCATGCAGTAATTTGTGGTGGGGCCTCTCAATGACATGATGGGTACTGTTACAGCAGTAACTTCGGGTGAGTTAACCCAGGTTATTTATGCATGCATCTCTAATGGGTGTCTGTTTTCATTGCCTACTAGTTATCTCCCAAATCTACCAAATCAACCAAAACAAACATGAAAGCACTCAAATTGAAAACAAATAAAACTAGCAAATATAACCTCAAAAAGAAAAAAGTAGACCACAGGTATACTATCACTTACATCAATGTAAGGATTTTACATTCCAACTTCCCAGAAGTGAAATTCCATCTCCTTCAGTCTATACCTGACCTCCTGTTTAAAATAGCTTTCAATGCCTCAATCACATTGCAGGATCTCACAGTCTTACCAATTATAACAAAATACAACTGCATAAATTGTCATGGGCTTAGTGCCTACATCAAGGACAGATTTCCCTGTAGCAGGGGCATAGAAAATGAGAACCCTGACCTCCTGTATATATGTTTCTGTGTGGCACTTATCCATGGCTCCACATTCATATTTGCACTGTATCATCTTTAGGATAAATGGTCAGTAATCTTTGATCAAATATCAGAGAGGATTGACAATATCCTCACCAAATTTCCCTTGCCCAACTTTCAATGTGATTTCAATGTTCACCAGAAAGAGTGGTTAGCCCATTCTAACAAAACGGATAAGGAAGGCAGATATTGCAGAAATTTCTCCATCACATATGAATTAACCCAGATCATTGAAAAACCCACTCACATCCCAGATGTAACAGGACAGCAATTGAACCACCTCACCTCAATTTTCTAATATCCTGCCCTGACAAATACTCAGCAAAAGTTTTGCATCCCACTGGCAGATTATTCCCTAGTCAGTGTCCAAATTGACTCCAAATCAATGACATCCCCTGATTTACCGTTCCCTAGCTTGGTTTTTCACTATGCAATAGTAGACTGGGACAGCTTTCAGTCCTATATGAGAGAAGCTCCTCTCTCAGCCTTCTTCAAACATGCTGCCTCCAAAACTGCTTCCTGAAATGGAGTGTTTTATACCCCCCAAAATATTCCAGCAAAATCTAAACAGTCAGCCCTGGTTGATCCCTGAATGTGTTGCAGCCATAGCTCACTGAAACCACCACTTCAAAATCTATCGCAAGGAGCATGTAGTCTGACCCTTACTACTTTCAGAACAGCCTGCAATTGCTGTAAGAGGGCCCTGGAAAATGCAAAGTGCAGCTACATGTGATCTGTTCAGGCCAAGGTTGAAAAGAAACAATTGGATCTCGTGAAATCTGGAAGATTACCAACCAAATTATGAACAAAGGCAAAGTGGCTGTGTCCACTATTATAAATGGCCCAAAGGTCATATCTTCCTTTAGAGACAAACAAAAGCTCTTCGTCTTGATCTTTGCCTCAATCTCAATGTGAGATGACAAAGGCCATCCCCTCCCAAATTTCCCACATCTCACTGTGCATAATCTCAGTAATATACTTATTAAAAAGTCCCGACCACAAAAAAGCCACTCACTCAGACAAAATTCCAGTGGTCATCTTTAAGAGTATCAACCCAGAATTATTCCCAATTCTAGCAAAGTTATTTAACCACTGCTTCAAAGAGGAATCTTTCCCAAGCATGTGGAAGGTGGCAAGTCTATACCCAGTCTTCAAAAGCACAGGCAACTAATCCTCCCCCTCCCAGTATAGAAGCATTAGTTTCCTCAGTATCATCAGTAAGCTTTTTGAAGCCTTAATCAACAAGGTCATCCAGCACCTGAATAGGAACAATCACTTGTGCGACAAGAAGTATGGGTTTTGATCAGCCTGATCCATTGCTGATATCTAACTACCATTACACACAGAATTAGTGAGGCTCTTGACAGCACATATACCACAAGGACCATAGCCTTCGATATCTCAAAGGCCTTTGACAAGATGTGGCACAAAGGTTTGCTACACAAGCTACCTAGCTATGGAATCACTGGCAGAGTTTTCCCTATTGTAAAATCCTTCCTAACAGGTAGATCCCTGAAGGTAGTTATTATTGGCCAGTCTTTTGAAGCCCTGGTGGTCAATGCAGGCATCCTCCAGAGGACACTTCTTGGACCAACTCTCTTTCTGATTTACATAAATGATCTACCTAAGACATATTCTGATTACTTGTAAATGTCTATACAACGATATACAGGTGCACCTTGAAAAGTCTTGACGATCAGAGATTGGCAGCTGACCTCTCTTCTGATTTAACACTAACTTCCCAGTGGGGGAAAAAAACTGGCTGGTTGCATTCAATGCCTCTAAAACCAAACTGTTTACATTCCATCAGCACTGACCAGACCCCAAAATATTGCCAGTCATGACAAACAGATGTCCCCCTCAAGGCAGCCTTGTGCCTTGAGAGGATATTGGACCTCAAGCTCACACCTGACCTCAAGTGGAATTCCTATATACAATCCATTGCTAAAGATGCAGGTAATATGGTCAGCTCTCTCTACCATCCCAGTAAGTACCTGACTCTTCATGCTATCTTCTACCTTTATAAAAGCCAGACAAGGCCAAAAATGGAGTACTGTTGCCATATTTTGGCAAGAGCTGCCGAGACCTCACTTTCCACTTTTGATAGTTCAAAAGTGTTTCCATGTCATGAGAGAAGAATTATTTTCCAGATTCCACCCTCTCCTTCACAGTCAGGATTTGGTGAGTCTTTCATTGCTCTATTGCTACTACCATGGAAAGTGCTTAGTTGAACTGCATCTCAAGAGGATGTTTCCCCAATCACTATAATATTAACCTGTTCAAGTCTAGAGTCAACCGTTATCTTTTCCTCCTATCCATATAAACTACTGCTTAATGTAACCCTGTACCTCAAGTGGCCCCTGGACCTTGTACAGGTCTTTTGAATATATCTTCAAAAATTTATTAAAGAAAACAGACAAGTTATATGTATTATACTTTTATTTTATCAATTTTTGTTTTTTGGTGGATTAACTTCAATAATTGGTGTTAAGTGTGTAGGAACTGTCCACAGTTCATGTTAATTTTTGTAAAGTTTCTCAACTTTTGACTGACTTAAGTCATTATCAAAATTGAAAGAAGTTAACTTGCTTTTGTTATTCTTTGCATTTTTGTGTTGAATTTTAATTTTTGAATGATAGTCAGCCTAAGAACTTTTCAGTACTTCCTCATACATTTATATAATCTCAGACAACCAAGATTAAATATCAGTTTGTTTTTTTTTTTCTTTAAGCTTGCAGAATATCTTGTTCAATTCTGAATAATATCCATTTAGAAAACGAAACCAATCATACCTTTATTTTTTTTTCATTCTATTTTATCCTGGCTATGTCAACCCATAAATTATTTAATCACATCTTGGAATATTCAGTTGTATCAACATTTGAATTGTTTTAATTTTTAAAATAAAAATTGTCTTCTAATTTCAGGGCATTAGCAAAAAATGGATTTACATTTGTAGTTAGTTTATGAATGTGTCTAAGAGATTAATGATTGATGCAGTTTAAAACCTTTTATATACGTCAATCTTATATTTATCTGATGCCATAAATCAGGTAAATATAAGGATTTTCTGAATTCTTTTTTTTCTTTTTCTTGCAGATTTTATGCCAGGGATTCTGGTCTACTCAAATTCAAGATTTATGCTGGTCTGCAGGGGCGAAATCCTCCTCCAACTGCTCGCCGTTTGGTTGCCTTCACATTTCATCCATACGAACCATTTGCCATCAGTATTCAAAGAACTAATGCTGAATATGTTGTTAATTTTCATGTCCGACATGTAACTTATGAAGCTGATTGATGTTACACTCATTGTAGGACACAGCAACAAAAACCACCACCCTCTACAGTGGAAGGTGCAGGAAAGAAATACATCACCTAACCTTTGCATCCTTTAAATAATTTTCATACATACAAAGGCTCAGGTGTCCTTACGGTTAACAACACAGAAAATGGAATAGGCAAGCAGAGTTCAAAATCTGGTTGAGATAATTTGCATTTAATTCTTATTAAAGCCCTTGGTGAAAGGCAGGAACCTCTCTCTCTCTCTTTAAAATAGTAGGGTAGACTGTGCTCTCTAGCTTTAAATGGCAACCAGTCTTGGAGAATGACAACTCTGAATTGAAAACAAAAGGATTAGGCATGGGGCAAGTAACTTCACCCTATATAAAAAAAAAAGAAGAAAAAATTCTTGAAACCATAACAGCATCTATGCATTTTTAGCCCTATGGTTTATAAGGGGTCTTCAAGAATAAAGAATGTGCGCACACACACACAATTTTTTATCTACTTATATTGGTATGTATATGTTTGTATGTTAATTACAACCCTTTCTGATTTATTCTCAAAGGTTCATCACTTCTGTCAGTTCTTTTCTCAGAAATGTTTCTCATGACATCCTGATGGTCATTAACTTAACAATTTCCGTAGGTTCTGGCTATTAAAATTTTCCTTCTACTTTTAGAACTGACCTCCAACCTATTCTCTGCATAACTGGATCATCTCCATTTTCTTTTTTTCCAACTAACTGCTGTTAATGCTTTGTGTTTGAAGCTTTTACTTACTGATCTTGTTCACATGGCAGATGCAGCGAATCAAGCACAAAACTTGTCTGTAAAGAGAAGACTTTCTTGCAGATATTGTTGGTTCTTTCTTGCTATTCAGATTCAGACAGAACCAGAGAACATATTAAAAACATTAGAATTTGTCACACACACACACACACACACACACTCACACAGTCTTAGGTTCTAATGATGTAACTACAGTGCATATATAAAAGGATCTGAAGAAAATTTCTCTGCCCAGCTAAGAATGGATTCCATAAAAAATCCTGATGTTTAGTCATTTGGTCAGGTTTTGGGACGTGAGTTGGGCTAGGTATTTTTCAGCACTCTTTCATATCCTATGGCTAGTATAATATATACTAAGTGTGCATATGTATTATATATAAACATTCTATCTATCTATCTATATATATATATATATATATATATATACACACACACAATAAAATGTAAAAGTGCCAAGCACAAGGCATTTGCATCTAATATAAATACATATCCAATTTTTTTTTTTTTTTTAAATTAAACATTAACGCACACATTCATTTAAATCATACCAATATTTCTATAAAGTCATACAAATATGACTATACACACTGTCATATTTATCTAGTTTTATATCACTGAGTGTGGATGAGGTAAATTTTAAATGCACAGTTCTTTGTATGTGAGAGAGAGGGCCTTGCATAAAATTTTTAAAAAAAGAGTTTCAAAAGATAAAGTAAGTCCAAAAAGTTTGTTCATAATTGGTAGTCAATTTTACTATTCAGAATAGTGGTTGACTTCTTTTTTTTTTTTTTTTCATATTTTTAACAATGTTGAAAGGAAGATGCTAGCAAAGATCAGTTAACAAAATTGGCAAGAACTCAAACACTGGTTATCTGCAAGCATATTTTTCAGTTACATTTTATTCAAATTTGAAAAAGATGCCTAAAGTTTACATTTTTTAATATATTTTTCAATGTGTTCATAATAGGTAAACACATGCATATGCATTTAACCATAGTGTTTAGCAAAGATACATTCATCTACACATAAATATACTTCTCAACTGTTAAGTTTCTGTTTTCTGTTAAAAACAAAACACAAATGAGCAGATTAACTACTGAACTTATGTGAATATATGTGCATGTGGAATATATATATACACACAGATTTTTATCTTTTTGTTTTAGTTTTAAATTGATTTTTTTTCTTTTTTTTTTTTTTTTCTTTTTTGTGAGGTTTGAGTCCCTAGTTTTTTAACATTAAAAATTTTTTTTTTAAAATTGGAAATAAAAAAAAGGAAATACCCTAAATTCTGAAATCTAAGACTTATTCTAAAGGTGTCCTGCCCATTTGTTTACTGTTTTTTGTTTTATATTTTGACAATCTTTTACTCCCCATGACTCATAGCAATACATCAGTTTTACATGATTTTATTTATTATTTTCAATTGATCAGTTTTATTGTCTTTAAACTATTATGGCCTAAAAATCAAT
Source organism: Acanthosepion pharaonis (assembly GCA_903632075.3). Classification (NCBI taxonomy): domain Eukaryota; kingdom Metazoa; phylum Mollusca; class Cephalopoda; order Sepiida; family Sepiidae; genus Acanthosepion; species Acanthosepion pharaonis. The sequence continues at coordinate 1,933,219 of CAHIKZ030003422.1, forward strand.
CTGGTGTTTATATTTTTTTTTCCTCTTTCTCTTGTGTATATTTCAGTGTTTTAGCATCACAATGTAGATGAGGATAAAAAGATATGTATATGAAAGTAGTAATGGTCTATGAGATAAAAAATAAAAATTCATCTTTATTTTTATATTTTAAATACTTAAACATACATCTGACATATAAAAAAATGTCACTTGCATCTATATTTTTTTTTGTATTTCATGTTGGGTGAAAAAGTCATCCTTTGAGAGCACCAGAAGTTGAATTTATAATTTAGTTTCATAGTCAACTACTCAGCTGAGGAAGAGGCAACTATTCAAACAAGCACTACATTAATTTTTAATTGTGAATCCGTTCTGTTGAATATTGTATAAAGAAATGACCAAGCACAATTTAAAAAATTGTATTAAAACAATTGAAGTAGCTATCATAATATAAACAGCCAACAAGTTTTCTCAAAGGCAAATTCAGAAGTGTATTCAGTTCAGTCTTCACTGGCTACCTCATGTTTGTAAACTTTTTCCCAGACTGAGCTAAATTTGATAAATAAACAATTTAACATATCAAAGTGCTGGTTTAATCTTGAACATATGCAAACTTTTTGTTCACAAAGAATACAAAATATTAAATAGAAAAAGGTATGAAAATTACAAACCAAGTCAAAAATGTAATCAATACACACACACACACACACACACACACACACACACCACAACAACAACAACAACAACAACAACATTTGATTAAGAAACAAAAGTGAACTTTAAATATTCCCAATTTTAGGACATCAGAGTTAGAAGTCCCACTTGGATATTTTTTTAAGAGAAATAATTCTGAAAATGGTGTTAACAAACAAAACAAAAATCCAATTTTGTTTGGAAAGCCAGTATGCTATTTGAAATTATCTTTACTCTTTTTGATTAGAAACAATTTGATGGAAATGGTTGCTATATGTTTTACAGTTTTTTAGAAGCTGAAATAGTATAAAGTGATAAAGTAATTACAATTTACATGGTGAGAAAATATTTGGATGTTCTCAAATAAAATAATATTACATGATATTGTTGATATGGCTGACAGTGTTGTAATGATTACAGAAAAATAAATGACTATAAATTTAAAAGGACAAAAAGGGGTTTTGAACAGATTTTCAGGATGTTTTGAGTGCCTACAAATATATGAGGCTAAGTTGACCAGCATCCTGTCATATTTTGAGCCTTCACATCAGCCATTACAGATAATAAACCTTAACCTCAAGCAGACAGAAAAAGCTATTTTGAGGGATTCTGGGTACACCCAAACATTTTTCCCCATATATAAGTTATATCCATTGATCCAAATCTAGTACTATTGCAAGGCCTGTCTCAGTAAAACATGTATTTAGTCCTTTTTATTTGCCATCTGTTATTTAAGTACTGTCTGTTCAAATGGTACACTTCTAACAATAAAAGGAGTTACTTGGAAATATATTTCATAACAATCCTTTTTTGTCATATTTAAATCTATACATATGTAATGGATATGTAAACCAATGCTACTAAGATAGGCAATGGAAAGGTTTGAACTGTGAAATACTTATAACATTTTTAATTAATTTCCACTCAACCGATGACCATATTTCTAATTTTTTTTTTTTAACCAACATTTATATTTAAAGGTAGCTTAATTTTTTTTCTTTAATCAATTCACCCCAAGCAAGGTGATAATGTCACTAAAACACAAAGGACTACTTGAAATGAAAGAGAATGAGAAGACTTTAGAAAGAACCAGAAATCCAATCCAAAACAGTAACCAAGAGCTAAATCTCTACTCCTTTTTAAAAGACCAGGAAGGAGTGTGAATCGGACAATAGGTGTACCTATCTACTCCTACTCTTCTTTGCTAATGTTTGTTCTATACATATCTTTGAATATCTAAACACCTGTTTTCACAAAAGAAAATTTTTCTTTTACTTTATATAAATGTTTTTTGTTAATCATTTCACCCAAGCAAGGCAATAAAGCTACTAGGATGTAAGGTGTTAATGAGGGTTAAGGAATGCAAGAAAAACTACTATTAAGCGGATAGGACAATAAAAGGACATAGTAGATAACATTGCATTTAAATCTTTGAAGATCAAAGTTGACTAGAAAGCAAGTCAGAAAAGTGTTCCACAACCATGAAGTGTGATAGAAGAAACTGTTAACATAGAAATTACTGTTACATCTAGCAGCCATTTCAACTGTAAAATGATGAGACCTTACCACCAATCTAGTACTTGCACTTAAATTCATAAAGCAGAAAGTTCATCAGAACAATTACCATGAAAGTATTTATACAAAAGGTACAGGAAAGATACGTTATGACATTGGGAAAAGAACTGAAGCCAAGATGCAAGGTCAGGCCCAATAGCATTGCAGATTCTTCTTTTGATTTTATCATGAATCTGTAAATATAGCAAGATCACCAGACCAGATGTGGTAATAATATTCAAGGCAGGGATAAATGTTGGTAGGCTTATAAATATATGTAAGATAGATTCGAAAAAAAAAAAAAAAATTGTCTAGCACAATATAGTGAACCAACTTTCTCAGCTGCAGATTTAACAATTGATTCAATATAATCTTTCCATTTCATCTCAGCTGAAAATCTTGGTCTAAGAAAGCACAATGAGTCACTCTCCTGGAGGTTAGCACCATTACTTAAAAAACTTTAGCAAATTTTACAATTAAATTTAAACCGATTTTTCTTCATAGACAGGTATATATCTAGGTACTTATAAGGTGTGAAATATATCTATGTAGGTTTTCATCTCCAATTTGAGCTTAGTTGGGCACAAGGCCACATTTGTTGAGTGTCAAATGAGAATGATCATACAAACTACAGTTGTAATTTTCTACTAGATTAGCTTGCTGCTTATTACACCACTTTCAAATACACCATATTTGTTTTTCTCTTTTTGACTTAATTTACCAGCTTATAGTTATAGACCGTTTCCAAGTGAAATTAACATTTGGTGGTCTTTTTTAGTAAATTTTCCACCACACTTTGTCACCATTTTCTTTTCTCTCATTTCACTGTTGAATCCGTCATCCATAAGCTCTGGGTATCACCACACAGGATAGAAAAGATGGTTATGAATATCACTTTGGAGATAGATTAATACAAAGACTTAATGAGGAATAAACAGTGAAAGATTGGATATTGTCATTGGAAGAAGAAAAACAGACAATATATTGTTTTTCAGAAACCTTATTTTTGTAAATATTTATAACTAGATACCTCTATAGATTCACGATACCTATGGTTTAAAATGAATTTTTAAAAATGAAAAATGTTTCTTGAAGCTTTTATTTTAGTTTTAATTTCAAGCTAAGATTAAATTTCATATTTCCAATAAGCAAAATACGTTACTGTATTTCATTTTGAAATTGCTAAAATTGTTGATCCTAATGCCATTTTTAGTCATCTTTCATCACAATATAATTCTCTTTATTAAAAATCTTTCAAAAATAAAATATACTAGTTGATTTAAAGTATAATTAATCTGATTTGAAACAAATATTACTTTTATTTTAAAATATTGCAGAAATGCATTTTTTAATACAGCATTAGCTGTATATTTTAGGTGTTGAAAGCTTGACTGACTGACAGAAGTTTATCTAATTTTTTTTCTATGTAAAATTTACTTGAGGAATACAACATGAGTGCCCCTTTTTTTTTTTTCTTTAAAAAAAAACATTTTTTAACTACCCAGTAACCTTAAAATATTTAGGAAAATATTCTCCATAATCTAATGTTTTATTGAATTTTAGATACTTTGATTTTAAATGTACTATAGTTATCACTCTTGTTTTCTGATAATAGCATGTATGGACATCTATATTTATAAAAACTGGCACATTATACACACAAAAAAAATGAAAAAAAAAATTTTTAAATATTGGTCAATGATGCATACTAAGCTTTTCCATTTATGATTAGTAAATATAGTTTTTACTTAATAACAATATCACCTAACTGGGACAAAGTAATACAGAAATTTAAGATTTAAAACTTAATAAATTATTCTAATTAAAATTTTTAAAAAATGAAAACAATTCTTCTAAAAATTCATTAAAGAGTACTGAACTGCTACGTGATATCTGTCCTCCTTTTCAGTAGAGAATGTTGGACTGTCTCTTCAAAGATAAAGGAGAGACTTGATACAACAGAGGTATGGTTCTACAGAAGGATGCTAAGGATACCATGGATCAAACATGTGATCAACTGTGAGGTTTTGGAGAGGATGCAAACAAGGAGGAAGCTTATACTTAACATCAAGAAGAGGCAGCTGAAATTTCTGGGACATGTAATGAGAAAGAAGGGCTTGGAGAATCTGATACACACAGTGGATAAAGGGAAAAAGAGACAAGGGAAAACAGCACATAACATACCTAGTGGACTTAAGCAAGTGGGTGACAGAACAGGAATTGGGAGAAGTAGCAAAAGGAAACGACATATTAAGAACTACAAGGGATAGGGGGGAAGTGGAGAGTCATGATCGCCTATGTCCTTCAGGACACAGCACATAAAAGAACAATTCATTAAAAAAAAAAAAATTTTTGTAAGACAAAAGTGCCTGTAATATATCTTATTCATAAAAGCAATTAAAAGCTTTTCTAATTAAATAATGTCTTAGTTTATTGAATTTTTTATTTTACAATTCTGGTGGTCCTGTTTTGCAAACAGAAATTGATGATTTAAATTCTCCAAGGAGTTCTGCTTTTGACTAATATTTCAAACCTTCTAAAAAGAATTAAAAAATATAATTTAATCAAAATATCCTATGGACTTTCCTCATAATAATAACAAAAATTTTGACAATAAAATTTTGTTTTTATTAAGTTTGGAGCATTTTTTTCATCATGGTATGCTAATTTTTTAGCAGTTCAGTGGAGGTACCTATTTATAACAGAATCTTTCTTTTTTTTTTTTTTAAATTAGCCTGATTCTATGTAAAAAAATCTCTTTAAATTCTTTAATGCCATTATCAGATTTGAGTATTTTCCATTTACTCTAAGTATAATAATAATATTATTATATGATAATAAGGTTCTCTTTCATTATCAAAGTTGTGAAATGACCTCATAGATAATCAGTAGTCTTTTTTGTTTGTTTGTTCTTAATACAGTTCTATAGAATGATATCAGAAGAAAATAAAAAAAAAAAAACGTTTATTTGAAGATTGGCAAAAGAAGTTTACATTGCACAGACGTTTTAAATTTCTTGAAGATTATTTTAATGCCCAGATCAGAGTTTTCCAAACTAATGTGTTATGAACACTTTGGTGTACTTTCTTTAATTATTAACTAAACTTTTCATTGAATTATTTCTTTTTTTTATGTACATTTTTAAGTATATATTTGCCTTGGCTAACAAAGATACCATAAAAAATATTTTAATAACTGTGTAACCAATGAAAAAAATTTGGATAAGCTCTGGAAAAAAAAAAATATAGAGAAGCCAGAATATGATTTTAAAAATTCCGTTTTGATTGATTACAAAGATATTTCAACATAATTTTTCAAATATTTTTTTTTAATTACCTCATTTCAAAACTAAGAAAAATTACATCCCAATAAGTTCAAAAGATTTTATGAAAATAGCTTAGTCATTTCGGGGAGGGGGGGTCTTAAACATGACAATATACCTACTCACATACTAAATCTTATTTAGTAGCAACCAAATGGTTTGTACTGTTAATGAGCAAAGCTATGCATTTGTATCAGGAAAAAAACTAATAAAAGTTTGAAGATGTAACTTTGGAAAAAAGATGACTTCCTAATCTTATTTGACCATCTGTATGTGTAATTTGCATGAATGTGCTAATGTGTATACAGCAGAAAATGTATACATGACATTTTAACTTGCATATCTTGCTGCATCTGTCGACTTCTGGTGCAGTTTTTATTTCAATAATACAAAAATAGTTTTTATCATATTGATGTGTCTGTTTATTACCTTCATAAGTGAAAACGGTTAAAAGGTAGCAATTTGACTTGAAATGTTGAATGAAACAATACAGATAAACTTTCTTGGTTTAAAAATAAATTTATTTTATTATTTGATAAACAAGCCTTTTCTTTTTCTCATGTAACAGGAAATTTATCAACCATCATAAGAAGAAAAAGTCAGAATGACAGGAACAGTAAAATTATTTCAGATAAAAAATTTATGTACTTAATGCACTAACTGCTATCTTGGATATTTGAACTTTGACATAATGCCATGTATGTTTGTTATCGTTAGAAATTGATATACAAAACTACTTTGGCTTTATTTTGGTAAATGAAATTAAAATCATTAGATTATAAAGAATTATACAAATTCATATCCTGAGCACTGGCTTTTATTCCTCTCCCATCTAGTACCATTGGATACATTGGAGATTCAGGATTTTATTTTTTGCTCCTACAAATTGACGTAACCAAAACAATAACACTGATAATGGCTGTGTTGCCATAGCAATTTATATTGCTAGAAATGAAACTGAGGAATAAATGCACAAGTGCATTATATGGCAGAACATATGTTAAAGGTGCAAAACAAAAACAATAGCCAAAGAATTCAATTGAAATCTTTTAAAACTAAAGTCAGATATCATATTTGACATTGTTCAGTAAAATTAATGGATTCTGCTTTGACACTTTCTAGCCAATATATGCAATAAGAAGTTGCTTGGTTTATAACTTTATTACAAGCTGTAGTTGTTTTTACTATGCTTCCTGTTAATACACATGATCAATAAAGGGTGTTAACTCTTGTATTTCTATTTAATTTCCAAGCATTGTAAAAATGCAACATTTACAAAGGAAAACATTGTCATCCATCTTATTTTAAGATGGACTGAGTCTCTGGGAAATATGATTGGTGAAATGTTTCATTAAAACTTATTATAGCTGATTGGATTGTTTTACTTAACAGAAAAATTGCATTTAACTTTTTAACACTTCCTATTCCTAAAATACATTTTAACTTTCAAAAGGATTTTTAATTGATTTCATCCCAAGTAAAGCCTCTAAGATACAAGGGGGTTACTGGGTGTGAAAGAATTAGAAAACAAACATTACTCTTTTGTTCTCACTCCATAATAATCAGGAGGACAGTAGATGGCAATAGATATTGCAAGAAATTTTCTTAAGATTAAAGTTGTTTGCAAGGCATGGAACCGAAAGGAGTTCCATAAGCAAGAAAAGAAGCTGTTAGCATAGAACTTATCAATTTACTGTTAATCTCGTTAGACATAACTATGAGTTATCATCGCCAGTCTAATACAGTGTTTAAATTCATAAAGATAAGGTACCATAGCAAAGAAGTCATCCGAACAATTACATGAAAGTATTTATAGAAAAGGCAACTTTACAGCGGTGGGAAAAAAAACTGAAGCCAAGATGCCAGATCAAGACCAATAATATTGCTAATTCTTTTCTGGATTTTATCAAGGATTTCTAGATATATAGCAGGAGCACCAGAGCATAGGTGGCAGCAATATTCTAAGCATGAACAAAAACTTATAGATATATAAGATAGATTCTCGAGAGAAAAAAATGTTGAGAAACTAAGAATACGTGTTAGTCAGACATGGAATCCAAACAATAAGAATACACAAATTTAGTAACGTTATTCACAGCCAAAAAGAAGCCAAGGTAATGTACTTACTGGAATAAATACCACCTGCACATTTTTTTTAAACACTTTCTGCAGTTTTTGAAATTTTATTAATATTTTAATATTAGATTTACTTCATTTTATTGTTACTACTATATTATCACAATATTCTGAGTTTATATATTTTTCAATTGTTAACAGCACAAAATCAGAAATAAATGGATTCCAAGACTTTAATTTGTATCCCATGCCTCAGGTGTCTTTCATGGTCATTGCTTTAACCATTTGAACCATGATTAAGCAAAGCATAATTTGTAGTCATTCTGCTGCCCACTGCTCCCTCTAATTATCTCTTTTTATTTAATAAAAATAGATATGTTAAATAACAAAAATAACATTATCATAAAGTGGTTATATCAAAATACAACATGATTAACAAAATAGACAATTTGTTAGATAAAGCATTTTCACTAAATGGAATAAGAAATTCTAAAAGACGAAAATTGAAATATGAAGTCTTATTATGCTAGTAATATTGTCATGATTTTTATCTATTGCCATATTTTGTTGCTTATAAGATACATTTTTTTTCCTATAAAATATCTCCAAAGACCACCCTGCATCCTATAAATTGAAGGTTGGTAACAGGAACTATAAGTTTGGGTTGCATGTCCACTTCCCAGTTGCAACTCATTCCAAACACTTGAATGTAAAACAAGTCCAGTGTTTCAAAATTAAATTGATTCATGCTTTGAAGAGAAGCTGTTTATTCAGTTGGGATACTGGGATATTGACAAGAAATAAAATTCCTTCTACAGTAACACCTACTTAAGTAACACCATCCTTCCTCTCTTCCTTATTTCTTAAACTAAACCTACACACAAATCAAACTTACCTGTAAATTTGAATACAGAAATAAGGTTATCTAATTTAAAAATTAGTACCCCATCTCTGGTTTTTTATGAATTCTTTACGATTAGTGAGGTATTTAGACAACAATAAGGTTAGGTTTCAATGGTATTATGCTATTTCTCTTCTAATTATTGCATTTTAAATAGTTATCATAAATTTGGCAATTTTTCTCAGGCTGTGATGAATTTGTTATGATTAGTCAGGTTTTTATGCTAAAATCTACAATTCAGTGGGTAAAATTGGGTATAGTGGAGAGAACTATGAAATACAAGCAAAAAAAACTTTTTCCAATTTCTCCCTCTAAAATTTGGTGGTGGTTGGGTGGCTAATGCATCAGAGTGTCTTATAATCAGTGAAATACAAAAATATTGTCATCTCTTATTGACTTTTGAACTGTATTTCTTTCATCTTAATTTTAGTTGTTTTTCACAACTTAGTTATTCATTGCAATTGACTGAAAGTACGAGATTGTCAGTCCATCATGGCTCTCCATGACCTCCTGTCACTTGTAACCCTTAAGAAAATTTGTATACTAAGCCTCACACAATCCATTCACACAGCTTGTCAAGTAGGTGTCCTACTGCCTTCTGTCCCTTTTTCCTTTTATGTGTCCTGTGAGTGTTAAATTCTCTAAGCCCACTTTCCTCATTATGTGTCCAAGAAAGTTCAGCTCTCTCTGATTCTGATTTTAAGTGACAGGTAATAAATGTGATGAAAAGGAAATGTCAATCGATGACAGGGAATAAGCAAAACAGCTGAGACTCAAACTCATCCCTTTTAGCTCAGGAAGCTGAGACTCAAACTCATCCCTTTTAGCTCAGGAAGCTGAGACTCAAACTCATCCCTTTTAGCTCAGGAAGCTTGACTATGTAGAGAAGTAGATCTACCAATTAATCTGCAAGAGTTGTTACATCTTTTTTTTTTTTTTCTTTTTTTAAAGGAAAGAATAAAAGATTCAGGTTTTCTTATCTTTGCTTATTCACCAGTCTTACCAACAAAAATCTCTTCAGCATTTCCATAGAAACAAGATCAATTATATCCACGTGTGTTCCATCATATCTTGAATTGACATTTGGTTCATCCCATGCAATGCCTATCTTTTGTTGTTGTTTTCTTTCTTTCTTTCTTTTTTCTACTTGGTCTTTAACTGCTTAGCATTCAACACGCTCAAACCCACCCTGTAAATATCAACCCTCATAGTCTCACTGTTTGTGGTCAAAGTTTCACTGTTTTCATGACTTCCTGCATTGTTTGTAATGATGTCTTTATAACAGATTATACATGGGGTGGATTGAACATTGAGAGCTGATATTTATGGAGCAGATTGACTGCTAAAGGGTTAAACATTTTTGCCTCACAATTGTTCAAATGATATCTTTTGAAAGTGACTGTCTAGCATAAAATTTACCATATTTTCTTTGAATAAGTTTTTCATTTTTGTTTTCTATGAACTTGAAAAGATTAATGCTCCCAGAAAGTGCATCTATGCATGAAATAAACTAAAGATTAACTTTTTTTCAGATAATGTGCAACTGTGTTAATTTCTATTCAGTTTGTATTTCTGTTTTCTCCAAATTTCTTCAATTATTTTACAGATCTTATAAGTTTCTGTCATGAACAAGGACTATTTTTACTATTAGTTGACTGTGGCATGTTGGTGTAGCTATTGGTTACTTAGTTATTCCTCTTCATAGATTTATACTTATATATCTTGTTTGTACTGTTTATTACTAGTTTTTGTTTCAAGTCAATTCTTTATTATCTATAACTTTGATAACTCATTAACCTTCCAAGTTTTGTTTGGACACTTTCTTCCTTTGCATATTTGATGGTATTATTATTACATTTCAGCAAATTCATTCTTCAGCCTTCATCAAGTGTACAATGCATAAAGTGAGAGGCAAGCATGGCTTCCAACATCATATGATTTTTATTAAAAAAAAAGATAGTGTTTGTAATTACCCAGATACGTGGGCGGTGACATGGTTATATTAGTATACCTTGTACTTTTAAAATTGACTGATCTGGTTGGCATATTACTTAAGTCATTTTTTCTCTTTCCTTATGGATGTAAGAAACCTCTTACAATCTGAAATCTAATTTAGCTTAAATAAGTCATAAAATAACAATCAATATGGATGGATGTGCAGGTAGTGAAATGGTTAACAACTTAGAACAAGAAGTCAGCAAGCAAAGTTCAATTTCCGATTGAGTTTACGACATTCACTTTCATGCAAATACCTTCCTACAGTTATGAGTTAAATAACAGCGGACTGGACTCTTTAGTTGTGGTTGGTAACCAGTCTACTAGAAAAACAACTCCGAATTCAAAACTGTATATAGCCCAGGTGTAGCAGCCTCACCAAGATCATGAAGTTCGCAATGACTCTATAATCTTGAGTGGTTGATCTGTGATTATATTGACTTTAATAATTAATCAGTTTCTTACAGATTGTAAACCTAACAGTATTAACAACATCAAGAATACAAGAGTTGCTCATCTGTACAGAAACAGGAAAGAGAACACTTTGAGGTAAATAAAGAACAATTGGGGAGTTAGTACTTGTACTGGTAAAATCTACAACATTTGCATAAGTATAAACCTATTGGATAACTTCATATACAAAACTTAGGAGATATTTGGCTGGGAGAAAGGGGTTTTTATATGTCTTTGTAGATAAGATTAAAAATCTACATATATAGAGATCCTGACTGACAAAGGGTGTAATGATTTTTTCCAATAATTACTACCTGACTTATAATTGTGAGAGTTTTTTTTTTAAAGTGCTTACTCATCTATCAAGATATATATATATATATATATATATATATATATATATATATATATATATGAGTTATGACTTTTTGTAAAAGAATTGATTTCCTGTATCATAATTCAATGAACTTTAAAAAAAATAATGAAGTGTTTAATTCAGTTTATTTTTTTAAAAAATGTCATCCCTCCAACATAAGATTTCTAAAATCATATATAAGTATAGTAGTACTATGACTTTCTGGAAACTTGTAGAACTTGTTTTTGTTTATTTGTATGTTATGCTATAGATATAAACTGTTAAATACATGAAAAATAACAGTATTTACATTAGTCGGACTATTGTCCTCATCTTTGTCGCCATATTTGTCACAACGTTTCGGCCGTTGTACGCTCCGGCCTTCTTCAGGTGGTTGGAATTTCGAACTGAACCCTTTATTTCGATCGCTGGGGTAGACTGTTCTAATTCCACGTGCCATGTTTGATGGATGTCAGTTATCAGTTATCTCCTGCTAATTTTCCCTCTGAAAGTTCTCCACTGCCTTAACCAGGAAAAATAACCTAAGTACTATCCAATTACATCACTAGCAAATTGAAAAATAAAGCTCCTAAAATATTTTGATTTTTTTTATTACCCTTATTGCATATATGGTAAAACCAAGTTTTCAGTTTGGGTGACCCTTTTTCATCACTTTTGAACAAAAGTTCATCAATATATGACACAGGAACAAAGGGTGACAAAAAAGTCATAACCTTAAAATTGTATATATAAGTAAATTATTTTGATCAACCACATAGAACAATTAATTTTCTACTTATATAAATGTAAAATTAGTTTTAGTTGCCAATAATATAAGTGACAGATGACTATAAAAAAAAGCACTTGATTATTTACAGTTACAGTACATTATTTAAATTAGTTTAAATAATGAACTGACTTGTTTGCCTCATGTAGCAATAATTGTAAGTAAAATGATACACTAAAATAAGTAACCAAGTAAATGTCTTAAGTTCTCTGAACAGCACTGCACATATATATATATATATATAAAATGTCTTGTGGCCATGTCTTTTATATAATAAATTTACATTGTGATGAGTATTGATGTTCTTGTAAAAGTTTTGATATTACAGGTTATATGCATAACTATTACAAGAGTATTGAAATTGTTTTTTTCTTAATATTTATGGCCTTTTGCCAAACTAATTAAAATTTTGTAAATGCCTTAGTCTTCCAGAAGCCACTGTAGTGAAGTATCCAGTGTATAGAGAACTTTGTATATTGGTCTACATAACTGGCTTGATAGTCATTGGCTTTGAAGATAGAATAAAAATTGGTTACCTATCAGAATCACTTGTCAGCAGAAGTCTTCAAGCTGCTCTCTTGAAAATGAAATCTAAGATCATGGAAGATTATATGCAGATTTCTATGTGAGATACTGAATTGAACAAGTAAGGCTTGCTTGAATAACAGTTGTGGTTTATTTTAAGAATCTTACTGTATGAAACAGTGGACCATTATATTCATCTTTAGAAGAATTATCTAAGATGACAAGGATTTCTTTCAAACACATCCTGCAAAGCAAGAAATGCTTTTAGTTTCAGATTTCTAGAGGTGCCAAAAGTGATGTGCTTATTTTTTTTTTTTCTTAGTAGGTCTTTCATGTGAAAATTCCTTTCTGAGATTTCTCTAGAAATGAGTTATGGATTCATCTGGCTGTAAATTGGTAGGAAAAGATTCCTACAATATTTTATACAAAGGCTCAATGTACCTCTCTGTTTATTTTTCATTTAAAATTCAACTCCACATTGCCTTTTAATTTTGAAAAATGGAAACCTATTTATTTGCAAAAGTCATCTAGAGCTAGCTGATTCCTGTTCCCCATCACCAAGATCTTGTCTTGTATTAGCAGATATCCACCTCCAACTCACCTCTAAAAAGAAACTTTGGATTTTTAATATTTCCGTAATTTTTTTTTTTTTTTTTTTTTTTCATATCATTGACTTATTGAAAGCATCAAAGTCTCTCTTTTGCTATTTTTACATTTTTCTCATCTGTATTACAAATGCTTTGGTTTGTACTTCATAACCACAAATTCCAACTTACTGTTCAACAGTTAATATAGTAACACAATAGTCTTTTCTATGTTTTTATTTGTTATATATTTGTTTTGCAGTCAATTTAATTTTTTGTCTCTCTTACTCAGTTTCATTGCCTTGTTTTTGTTTTTTTTTTTTCATTTGGAGTCTTTGCTTTCTTCTTTAATCTTTGATCATCTAAATTAAAATAACAAAAACAAAAACACTGCCTTACAAATTTTCTAGCTCATTTGGCACCAGAGAAAGAAACAAAAAGTGACCTCTTGTCAGTTTGATTTGGTTTATTTTGTTTTACGGCATATCAACCTCAGTTGGTTATTGAATGCCAGTAAGATTTTTTAGGTTAAGTTTGTATGAATACAATATGTATTCTTTGTAAGAAATCAGTTTGCAGATCAGGTTTGATTGACATATTTTTGTATAGAGGGTTTTTGTCAAGAGTCAAATGTATTTAACTATTGTGTTTAACTATTTGTCCATAGGTGGAACCCTAACAGCAGCTACCACTCCAGGTCAGGGTGGACCTGGGAACACCAGCAATTAAGAGGTGGTTCCACGCTTCCTCAAAACCTCCTGATCAGAGGCCTTGCTACTGAATGTAGTCTTGTCAGTTGATTGCTAAAATTAAATTTGTAACTTTTGTCACCCCTGGTCAAATCCCACTGAAAAACAGTGTTGAGAACAGTCAGTACTTAGATGCTTGGTGGACACTAGGTACTATAAGCCACCTACTATAATCCAAAATATGTTTTGACTTTAAATAACCTACAAAGGGTTGATAATCTGTAAAAAAAAAAAAATCAACCAATGCAACTTTTGATACCAGGATGGAATGAATATTTTTCTTCTTCCTAATGATCTCTCAATGCCAACTTCAAGGTAGTTACATGCATCATAAGTTATTTAAGATTGTACACTGGTGGGCAAACATTTTGAGTCAACTATATGAAATGATTAAGCGCCTTTATTTTATTAAGTTAATATTGTTCAGCAGTCATATTCTTTCATTAGTAGTGGACCTTGAGGATCAGACAATAAGTTATTGTATTTTTGTAGGTACCATCTAACAAGATACATTGCTTTAAGCAAGTTGAAGTTGTAAAAAAGCCATGCAATACTATTGGAGCAATGAAAGAACTAAGATGATAATATGCAAATTTCTAAGTCAAAATTGTTCCATCTTATTAACATGTGTATGATTCCTTGACAAGTCATTGTAATTGAACATTTGCTAGCCTAAAATCCTGGCTAAAATTTATGCTGAAACAAAGGTTGTGACTTTGAAGGGGAATATGACTCAGCCAAAAATAGCAAGGTGGCTGGGAATTTCCAGAAACAGTGTTCAAACCACCCAAAAGCTACTAGAAGTGTGTAGTTTGCATGTTGTTAAATTAGAAATGTGTGTAACTCCTGGTAGAATATTAAAAGGTCCAACTACAAGAAAATGACCAGACTTGAATTAAGTCCAACTGAAGATAAAGAAGACAAACACAACCGAGATATATATATATAAACAAATATATGTATTAAACAAAACAATTTTACAATGGACAATAACATTTGTGTGTGTGTGTGTGTGTGTAAATATTTGTGTTTGTTCTTTGTTCAAATGGGAAGACATGGATCTTCTAAGAGAGCTTACATTGTAGTTGCTGAAATGAAGAATTGAAAAAGAGAACAAAACGAGAATTCACCCAGTACTTATAGTATGGGGAGAGTGACCCCTAGTGACAATTTGGGAATTAAGGAGGAGCTAACTCCAACAAGTGTTTTAAGAGCAAAGAAAACCAGAAGACCCCAAAAGTTGGACAAGGGAAATGAGAGAAAAATTATGAGAGTCTCAGTCGACCATCCAAAATTAATAGCTAGACAAATGAGGCATGAATGCAGTCTTAACAGTGACATTTCAATTGATACAGTACACAGAGGATTACAAAAGAAACCAACTTGAATGGGTGTATAGCAGTAGAAAAAATATTAACCACAGTAGATTGAAGTGGTCAATGGAACATCTAACATGTAACATTTGTTGGACATTTAATGTGTGGAGTTGTATAAAGTGATGATAGAAAATTGGTAAAAGTTGATGGAAATTTATTGAGTGACAATTATATTAATTTAGTATAGTTTTATCTTCTGCTAGACTATGAAGATGGATAAATGTTTCCACATGACAGTGCTCCTTGCCACACCTGGATAGAGATGTTTAACTTTTGGAAGATTGACCAGCACAAGGTCCTAATCTCAAATATAAATGAACCATTGTGATTAGAACTGAAGAAATAAGTGCTGCAACAAAAAACATACAATCCCCAAAATCTTTGGGATTACTGCCAAGCAGAATAAGAAGAAATTCCCAATGAGAAAATCTGAACTTTGTTCCATTCAAGGTTATATCAAATTGTGGTAATTATTCAAAGCAAAGGCAGAAATACAAATTACTAACTCCATATTTTAACATTTTCTACTTTCTGTAATAATAAAGATCAATTTTTGCATAAGAAATGTCCTTTTTAACATAAGAAAAGAGGTGAAAGGTGAAATTTTCACTGATGGCTCAGTATTTAGTGTAATCTTTTTTCAGCATCACTATGCTTAAGAAGAGGCATGGTGGAGTAATGGATAGCAACTCAGATTGAGGAATCAGAGAGCCAAGTTTGAATTCCGGTCAAATCCATTGTATCCACTTATGTGCTAATACTCATGGGAATGGTACGAATCCTCTTCTCCTCCCCCCCCCAACTACGGGTAAATTGCAGGACAGACTGGGTTCTATACCCTTGAATGGCAACTGGTATTGAAAGATACATGATCACCTAAGCATGTATCACACATGGTTCATAACTGATGTTTAAGAAGCTCTATCATCCACTATACAGTATTAACAAAAGCGCAGTAACAAGTTTTCTGGTCATCAAATCTAAAATGTACTGAGAATAATATACTGTTAATTACTCTTGATTTGTGGATAAAATTAACAAAAGTGATTAATTTACCAAAGTGGCCCAAAAGTTTTGCATGCCAGTATACAACCACATTTAATATATTATTTACTAAGTTTTTAACCTTTTTATTTGTTTGGATATTTGATTTCTGGGGGACTTTTCAATAATTCAGTGATAAAATCTTGTTTTTTTAATTTTGCAAACATTTAGCAAACTGATTTTCACAAAAATAATTTTATGCAATTTGCATTATTCTCCAATTTCTTTTGAAGACAAAAACGTTTTTATTTTACTTCTTTTACTTTTACTAATAATAAAAAAAAAACATTTTTCTTTGCCATAGAAAATAGGAATCATTATCTATTATTTTCTCTCTCTATTAAATTAATTTTAATTTTCATTACAACTTGAATTTTCAACTCTTTTATGCTAATGAATAAAATATTTTGTTTCATTTAAATTTCAATTAATTTCCCTTTCTTTGAATATGTGGCCTGATATCAAAGACAAAGACCATTTCATACGTTGATCAACAGTTGCATGTTCTCACCAAGAGTTTCTGTCCTAAACTAACCAGTGATGAATTATGTGTAGTGCATATCATTGCTCATTCAGCAATAACAATTCACCATCATGGATATTTGATTAGCCAATGAAAGTTTATTTCAAACTTTGTTCAGTATTGCATAACAATTATACTATAGACTAATTCCTAAGAAAATGTATATATTTCACAAGTGTTTGACTGTACATACATGAGTTTGTGAATGGTTCATTATAAAAGAAAAATAGTATTAATGTAACCAATAGTTAGATTCAAACTACACCCAACAAGCTTCTCACTTGATTTTTTTATATCAATACCAGCATTAAAAGTATTTGTGTAGTAAAAAAAAATAACATTAATAATTAGCAATAAACCCTGATTTGTAGACATAGATCCAGACAATTACGTATAATATAACAATACTTACTTATTTACATGTGTGTATACACAAAACACACACACACACACACACACATATATATATATATATATATATATATATATATATATATATATATATATATATATATATATATATGTGATGGGTAAATTGTTGCCATTTTATATTTTTAATTTTGCACACATGTTTTTTTTTTGCCGACTGCACAGTGTAGTAGGGTCAGGTGGGTACCATCTGTGAGAGAAAGAGCACTATGATGCAATCTGCTCTGCCAGAAATTTGGAAAGCACATGCTGTACTACTTGGCATCCATGCCAGAAGCTCCAATACAAATATTTCAGAGTGTTTGGGTGTCAATCTGAGGACAGTACAGAGGATCTGGAAAGAGTTGGATGAGTCTAATGATTATTACAGAGGTAGACCAGCTTGGAAAACTCATTCTGATCTTTCTGATAAGAAAAGAGTCCCTGAACTTGTAGGTGAGGGCCTCAGACTGAAGGCCTACATCAAGTGCCTTGAGGAGGTCATGCTGCCCTGGGCCAATTGGGTGACTACTGAAAGACCCTATGTCTGGCAACAGGACTCTGCACCATGCCACACCAGCAGGAGAACCCAGTCATGGCTGTCAAACAATTTCTGCAACCAAATCACTCCTTACATCTGGCCACCTAACACCACATACTGCAACTTCCTTGATTCTTATGCAGATGAGCGAGAGACCAACAAAACTCCTTGTAACACCAAAGATGAACTGAAGGTAAGAATCATGGCAGCATTCACCAGCTTAAACAAGGAGACTGTCCAAAGGAGTTGTAGATTTCGAAGTTGTCTGGAGTCCGCGATTGAAGTCAATGGTGATTTTATTGAATATGTTGGTAATTATTTCTGTTAAATGATATGGCAGTGTTATTTTTTTTATTTATTTTTTTTTTTTTTTGCATAATTTACACGACAATTTATCCATCGCACCCTGTAATATATATATATATATATATATATATAAAATAAAAAGGCTTAAACACTAATATTCCATGGTCATAATTTATTCCACTGGAATCGTAAATACAATCCAATTCATCAGACCTACAAATTCAAAAAGAAAATAGAAAAAAAACAACAACTCCGGGAATAAAAAATAAAATTTAGTGAGAGTGTATGTATGAGAGTGTGGGACGAATGTTAGAGTAAATGAAAGCTTTAGGGAGGGGTAACAGACGAGAGAAGAACAGGAGAACAGGAAGGTCTAAAGATGAAAGGGGGGGGATTAAAATTTAACAGAAGTTTTAAAGAGGGGAGTTAAAGACGGTTTAAGTGAGAGAAATATGAATGTTCCCGGATGTCTAATACATTAAAGATGTAACCGGAAAGGATACATTTTGTGGTGACATACACACACAATAGACGATTTAATCTTAAAGATCAGAAGATGAGAGAGGGAGAGGAAAAGAAAAGAAAAAGGGGTGGGAGAGAGAGATGTGGCGGGGGGGGGACTAAAACCGAAGGACATTTATAAAAGGGCCGCTGTGTAATCAAGAAAATTTGACAAAATTAATATCGACTACAGGTTACAAATCTAATATAAACATATAAAAAACAAATATAGCGATTATCTAATCTAGCAAGGACCTATATATCCATGTTCAAAAACACATGCGTATACACACATACACAACAACATATTTATATTTACACGTACATACACACATATAGGCGTGTACACACATACATATACCCATGTACATATATACACATATATATATATATATTTATATACAAATACACACATATATACACACATACATACATAAACACACAAACACATACATACATATACACATACATCCATACACATCCACTCCTACATATATATACATTTACAGAAATATACATACGGACATACACATACGTGCACATAAACATATATACATAAAACCTTACATCTTCATACAATTACATACACCCATCTAAACAAATAAATAATGTATCCCTTTATCTATCCGTCTAATTATATACATTATATATATATATATAAACAACGCTTACATAATCTGAATATTGCTTGAGGTATGAAGCAGGCAGTTACTATGCATTGCTAATTCCGATTTCCATATATATAGTATTTCATTAAAAATGACCGACAACATACTTCTGTTAAGTTTTTTTTATTGTATTTTTCTTGCGTATAAACAAGATATTTCTAATTTTGACCCGACTGTGTATAAAAATTGTCCAAATGATTGTTCGTTCTAAGCGCTTTTAGACATTAACCATTTTCGAGAATTTTGCTTGTGCCATTGTAAATTGTGTGTAAGTTGCTGACAGGCATATATTTAATTCCCGAATACGGCCTCTATATTGTGGCCGTATTCGTAGTTGATATTGTTGAAGGTTACTTTTCTTTTAATAGCAGAAATAAGAAAGACACAACAAAAATTTAACGCAAGTAACTTACCAGTCACTTTTAATGAAATGTGTATTAGAGATTGCTACCCAAACACACACACACACACACACACTGTGCCGTTACCAGAAGAGTCCACTACATAAAGATAGAAGCTTTGTGACGGGGACCTTTTGTGTATACATGCCTGTATATCATTCTAGGCGCAGCAGTTATATGTAGAAGAGTAAAAACAATCTTCATACTAATTTTTTGTTTGAGAATAAAATCCTGACTGACCTTTCAAAACGTAGCAGGCAGGTTCGATTCTAAAGATGCGCTTCCTTAAAAAACTTTTTGCATTTATGTTTGTATACTAGCAGAGGGACAATA
This sequence comes from Acanthosepion pharaonis, assembly GCA_903632075.3. Classification (NCBI taxonomy): domain Eukaryota; kingdom Metazoa; phylum Mollusca; class Cephalopoda; order Sepiida; family Sepiidae; genus Acanthosepion; species Acanthosepion pharaonis. The sequence goes on from CAHIKZ030003422.1 coordinate 1,953,293, forward strand.
GAAAAATACATTTTTACCGCATTATGAATATAAATTATCTATACAATATACTTAGGCAGTAACCTCTCGTTGAAATATCTTCTACTAAATAGAACAAATGCAGACTGTTAAGTAGGTACCTCCACTAATTCGGTAAACGTAAGGTTTTAAATGAATCTTTAAAAATGAAAAAGATTTCCTGAACATGTAATTGAAAGCTAAAGGACTTAAAATTTACTATGTGGGAAATTTGTTGCGGCTTCTCCACATGAAAGATTAAGGTTAAAAGTGACAAAATCGACAAAAAGCAACAACGACTTGAAAATTTAGAGCTGACAATTCTTTCTCTTAGGCAGTAGAATAAAGACTCAAATTCCTGCTAGGGGTGTAACAATAGAAGAAGAAGAAGAAGAAAATGTTTATTTATATCCACAAAAAAGGTAATGGGATATACACAAAATATGAGAGAAAGAAAGGGAGAAAATTTCTTTAACTTAAACAAAAAGAAAAGTGTTCATATAAGGGCTTGCTTAAAATATTTCTCTAAGCGCCTAAAAGTTCTTTAAGTAAGTGAATTGTTCCTAAGGGGTTAACATTCACATAAGATTTCTTCAGAGCTCTTGTTGAAGGGGGAAACAATCGGGAGACCCGTAGTTTGTAGTTGAGTGAGTTCGTAGGCCGACGACAGGAATTTCAAGGTCGTAAGAAGCAGATATCGAGTAGTTTTGGTAGAGGGCCGACGTTCTGTCTTTAGAGCCCAAACATGAAGACTTCTTACTTGAACCAAGTTCCGAAGATAACTGGTGTTAGTGTCGCTGACCTGATGTTACCACAGACGATGTCCAATACTCAGTGTCAAAGAGCCGCCTATTCTCCATATTTATCGAGATTAGAATGCTCAGAAATATCAGGAACTTCTCCCTCCAAAATTGCTTATATACTTTCCCTGCCCTGTCATTCGTCAGAAAATATATTCTTAACTCTGGTAAAGATCAAGGCTTTGGGAGCCAGTTTTGAAAGCAGATGTAAAAGTTGGGGCAAAAATCAGAGAAGATGCTAGAACGTGAACTTGTAAACCATTGTAATAGGGGTTCTCAAATTAAATTCTAATATTATTTCCACTAATCAAAATACTCTTTGGTGTATTTCAAACAGAAATTATATTGATCGGAATCGTTTTTTTTTTTTTTTTTTTCGGTAAAATTGATAAAAATGGCTATTTCTGACACATTTGTAACCAAAAGTTAATCATCAGCTTTAAAAACCCTGCAAAAATATTTATTTCTGAAACGTTATTTGAGGAAAATTAGCAAATTTAAAGTTAAATAATTCTGATTTGAAACAAATATTACTTACTTATAGCATAAAATGTCGTGTACAAACATTTCTAAACTACGGGGTCTTGTTCTTCTGACGTGGTAATCGATTTATTGACAGTCGATCGACAGCCGATCGTGTTCATAGTTAAGTATGGTGGAGCAAACGATAAAATTTGTTTTTTTTCGTTTTTTTGTTTTTTTTGTGTGTTTTTTTTTTGCCGTAAGCGGTGGAGGGGGGGACAACCCTTAAAACACGTGACCTTTTAATACTAGATTTACCGGTATGTACATCCATATTTCAGAAATTATGCGCGTAATCACATAAAAAACAAATCGAAATTCTTTTTAAAATATCCGGGGTTGTCATAAGCTTTACAATATATGATTAGTAAATATAGTTTTACTTAACAATATTTCCTAAGAATTCTAACATTTAAAATGAATTTTAAAAGATTTAAAAACTTTATAAATTATTCAGTTTAAAATTGTAAAAAAAATGAAAAATTGTGTGTCTGCGTGTCTTAGTTTTATTGCGTTTTTATTTTCCGATTCAGAACAGATTTTCGGTAAGACCGGGTTCGATTTTGCAAAAAAAAAAGGAGAAAAGAAAAAAGGTTATCTCGTTGAATTTCTCAAGTTTTCATAAAATTAAGTGAGGGGCTGATTTTTTTTACCAAGATTTTCTAATAAAAATATTCAAAAATAATTTATGAATAAGTTCAGAAAATTTCATTAAAATCCGACAATTATTTTATTTTTGCAAGAATTTCCAAATTAATGTGTCTGTCACTGCAAAAAAGAAGCCAAAATTTATTATGTTAAAAGTTAGTAGGTCCGTTGATGCAAGAAAAACAAGACTTTTTAATAAAAATTTCGAATGTTCTAAAAAGGAGTAAAAAAATTAATTAAATTATCAAAAAAAAATACTTTGATCCTTCCTCTTAATAATAACAAAGATTTTGACAATAAAACTGTTTTCATCACGGTATGCTGAATTCTTACCATTTTCGTGAAGGTACCTTCTGTTAAACCTTTCGGCGAGTTTCACTTTGTGTCAAAAAAGTCGGTTGATTTCAGGTGGCAAACTTGTAAAGAAACTTGCCGAAGTTGTGTGTAATGTTCCAAGTATTTTCGGCCGTCGAAAATAATCAGCATTTTAACAGGTGCACGCCGAGACTTAAAACAAATTTCATTGATAGTGAATTGCCGCCGTTCGATTTGAAGAGCCTCCAAAATCGTTTTTGCAGTTAGATTGGTCGAGTGTTATATTGCCGACATGTTGCGCACGTACTAAAAATTGCCTTTGAAACATCAAGTCATTTTAGGCGCGTGAGAACTGAAACGTATTCCACCACTATAGGATTTGAAACCGCATTCATTTATAACTCGAGACTGTTAACAGTATAAATACTTCATCGGTTATCTATCGATTTTCTACTTTTTTATTTTTATTTTCTTTTATTTAAGAGTGACCAACGATAGTTGAAAGTACTCGAAACATCACACGTAATTTTGGCAAGTCCTCTTACTACTTTTCACTCCATATACTGGTAATCGCAGGTACGCCGACCAGCAGTCGTACCTGGGACCCAACTAAGATTGACAATATCTCCTAAATGGTAGAGTTTCCTCAATTTTTATTGCTATTTTTGTAATAATCAGGATTTTAAAACCAAGAATAATGGATTTTTTTATTGGTCACTGGAGCATTATCTGCAAATTTACCTGTTGCGGATATGAATCAACCCACAACAAAGAAAACGGTGAGAAAGGTTTTTAAATATGAAATATTTTTATTCTCGTGTTTTTACAACTGAATTATTCCCAGCGTGGATGAGTGTTCCTTGTTTGTCTTTATTTGTGTAGATGAAAAATGTGATTTCTTCGCGTGTATGTGTGAGAAAAAAAAAAGCAAGGGAGAAAGAGAGGAAGAAGACATGTGAATGAGTAAGAGAATCATACTTATACTTATTATAAGACCCAGGTTGTGTGTGTGTGTCTGTTCGTTTATATATTGGATCGGATTGTCTACATTTTTCAACCAATTTCAACAAAACTTCACAGAACTACGTAAAATTATCTTGCGGTGGTTCTGAAAGCGCCAAAAATTGAAAAAACACAATTGTTTTTGCATGAAATCAATTTGAAAACACGATTAAGAGGTATCGCGAGAATGATTGGGGGACAACTCATATCGAGATACTTATTATAAAACCCAGGTTGTGTGTGTGTGTGTGTGTGTGTGTGTGTGTGTATTCGTTTATATATGGGATCGGATCTCCTACATTTTTCAACCGATTTTAACAAAACTTCACTTTTTTTTTGGCAGGTAGTGTTTCTTATTGTCTTGCACACTTTTTTCTTTATTTTTACATTCAGAATGCTTTAAAAATTCCATTTACAAGACAATTGTTTATAATAAAATTCTATTCAATCCGTAGACTTATAACGATTGAAAACAATGTTTTTGTTTGAGTTTAGGTTTGACCAATTCGTTTCAAAAAAAAAAAAAAAAAAAAAAAAAAAAACTAATTAAGACATGCGTGTCCGTCAACCTTAAACAATAATCTTTGTCAATTTTATTTTTCAGTCTTTATGATGGTCGATACTTGATCTTTCTCTTACTGTTATATCCCCGGGCAACGCCGGGCTCTACTGCTAGTCTCTTTTAAGCCGGCGTCATGAACTGTTGTCGCATGTATCTGCTTAATAACTTTGTCCATCTCTAGAGACTATACTTAAATGCTCTTCAAAAGGCCCACGAACCATGTTTTTTTATTGTGTTCGGGAACGTGTCCCGTTGGTTGAAAAAATGTTAATTATTTATTTTCAAAGTATTAATTTATTAACCGGAATGATTGGCGGATCCTTCAACTCAGAAACCATTGACTGTCTTCGTGTTTATTTCCGTCTCTCTACGAATACCCCACTCAGATTGAGAGTTGAGGTACAGATATTAAATGATTGTATTATTAATATGTTATGTATATATCATAATGCTTAGGCCAAGTGAACTTCCCACCGGATTTGGCCACTCTCTGTGTTGAATGTTTTCTTTCAGCTGTTGAATTATCTGTTGTTTGTTGTGAATCTCTTGTGGAGTTCTTATTATTTGGAGCTGGTCGGTTGAGGATTGTGTAGTTTGTGTTGTAGTATTGCTGGAGATTGATGTACTGTACAAAAAGGTTACTTGTCTTGATGAACAAGTTTCGTTCTATCTATGAACATTGTCTCTTTTAGCGTCTTTGAGAATTGTGAAATACTTTTCATGTTTCCCAATGACTTGATATGGTCCAAAGTAGTTCGGAATAATGGTTTCTTTATCATGTCGTTACGAAGAAAAAAACGCATTCACAGGTCTGTAGGTTTTTTGATGGTGTATAATTGTTGCAACGCCTTGTTGGCATGAATGGTAACTTGTTCATGCTATCAAAAAAAAAATGCTTGAACAAAATTTGTTGTATGTTGTGATGTGTGATCGGCCTGAAAGCATTGGCCAGGTAAAATCATGGTAGTACCAGAAACCGTTTTTGATGGGAATCAGCCTAAGTTCTTTAATTATGTTTCTTATAGATCATATAGAAAAGATAGTTCTTGGGGTCTGGGGACAGCAATACAGGACCGAACAGTGTGGAAAGGGATTGTCAATAGAGTTCCGACCAACCATAGAGATGTCGTAGAAGGGAGATGATGATGACGATGATAGATCTTGCCTGTCTCAATCCCCTTTGAGACGGGGGCTCTTCTGGATAGGTTTGTAGACTTCTTCGTCGCGCAGAATTGTCCGCCAAAATCAAATTGACGCGAATGGCCTCGTCAAACTTTTTTTTTTCTTCAGGAATAGGCTGGGCCTTCACAGCTATCTCCGTCACCGACACCAGAGGAGATAAAGAGAATAAGGATGGATGATGATGATGATGATGATGATTCGGATGTGAGCAGGTGACGACGACGACGACGACGACGACGACTATAGATAGCATCGTGAGTGGTAAAATATCAGCCCATTTGTATGGTTCGATTTTAGTTGCAAGAGCCGTTTTTAGTTGTACAATAACTATTCGACACCAAGAGAAACTCCGCGAAAAGCTTAACAAACATCTCTTATTTGATCTTTTTAATAAAATATGTTTAAAGATTTAATTCCGCCATAATAGAGTGATACATTCCGATGGCGATTTAGAATATAGAAAGATATTTTAAAAAAAATAAAAATAAACAAAGAATTAAGAAACAAGAAAACTTTGTTTAAAAAAAGCAGAGTTCTGTAATATCAATTTTCCTGTATGGTAGTGAATTCTGGACAATTTCCTTACAGATGAAGAGGACACTTGGTGCAACAGAAATGTGATTCTACAGAAGGATACTGAGAATTCAATGGACGAAACGTGAACAATGAAATGAGGAAAATAATAATGAAAAAAACTCTTTAGCTTAGGATCAGAAAAAGACAGTTGAAATTTCTTGAGGAAAGAGGGCTTGGCGATTTTGACAGTTAAGGCAAGAACGAAAACGGCGAGTAACCTATGTAACGAACTTGTGTAAATGACTGGCAGAAGATGAACTAGGAGGAATAGTAAGAGGACAAACATTGCTTAGATCTACAAATGATAGGAAGTTGTAGAGAGGCATGATCACCCAAGTCCTGAGGTGACACGGCTCATAGATAATGATGATTCGTTGTAATAGGTGTGGAGTTGGTCTAATAGGGTAGATTGATTTTTCACTTTTTTTTTAGAAACTCATCATGACACACGATGTGAAAGCTGAGGTTTGATGTAATAAGTACTGACACCTAAAATAAGATTCATAACTTTTACCAGTTTTTGAGCATTTGGTTTTTAAATATAGTAAAAAAAAATGTTCAAAAATATCTAATTTCCACGGGCTTTTGTTTACAAAATTTTACTATTTCAAGAATAAATCCAAATAAAGTTGATATTTTTTTTAGATTAGATACATTTAATGGAAATATATTCAAAACAGAATTCTAATTATGAATCACCACAAGCAAAATATGTAATATTTATACTGTATTCGATAAGTTAAAACTGTGTAAAAAATGTAAAAGATTACAAAAAGGACAAATCAAGGAATAAGATTTGTCAGAACATTTGTTAGGCTATAATTAATAAAAACAAAAAGTACATAAAAGTATATAACACTGCTGGACATAAATTATAACACAAATTGTTTTAAGTTGGCATTGTTCCTTGAAAATCAAACTAAAACTACTGATTTTTATAATATATTACATCATAATATAGTTAAATTTTTCAGCATAATTTTCCTTAGAAGTAAATGAAGGCCCTATTTGATGGCACAATGATTTAGTAATAATGTGCCTTGCTTCTTGTCCATATAAAATTTGTGAAGATTCAGTAGTTAATTTAACTGCTCTTCCCACACTACGCAGGTAAAGTTGGCAATTCCAGCATTGTTCCATTCATTAGAAACTCTTGCAGTCCATTATTTGAAAACTTTCCTCAAACTTGGATTCACAAACTTCATTTCGTAAGGGGTTAGTTAAATTTGACCAATGTGTCGCTTTAGAGTTGTATTTTTTAAAATCTCTTTTTTGGTGGCTCGCTGCTTCGAAAACAAAAAATAGATTTTTATTGGAAAATTTACCCATACTTGGTTATATATATTTGTGATGAAATTTGAATGAAATTTTAAAATTAGTCTTGGAAATTTACATAAATAATTAAGTATGAATAAAGGTTTACTTAATTATAGCGTCATTTCATCTCCAATTTATCCGACTTTAACATTGCAGAAAATATTCTTTTCTCAATCAAGGCGAAAGCATTTTGCTGTGAACATTCTTAATAACGCAACATTCTGTATTTAGGTTGTCGGAGTTACCTCCTCCTTCTATCTTTGAACCGGCAGAGGAACAGGTCATTTCGACCTTGACCTCTCATTCATGCTCCTTACACACTGTTAACACGTCGGTAGTAAATCCTCTTTTTAGTTAGGTTATATTACAAACCTAGTTGTAATATATTTTTAGACCTTAGTTCTCTTTAGCTAACCTCGTAGTATTTTATTATAGAGACTTTTCGGTTAGCTTAGCCAATTTCTCTTGCTGGTCTCCCTTGTCACAAGACAGTGATTTCTCGCTAGATTCTGGGAGGCGGTCGGCGACCGAAAACGGTCGGCTACGCAGGCCCCTTGGCCAAGGACGCCGATCAACGGGCTGTGTATTAAGTTACGCTCCCATTTTTTTTGTCTGCCAACTTGACGTTAGTTGGGAACTTTCTTTCTCTCTCTCTCTCTTTCTCTCTCTCTCTCTCCTTCCCAACACGTCAAGTTGGCATCCCGGCAATGACAAACAACAAGTTGGCAACACGAACTACAGCAACAAGTAGGCATCCCGGCAATGACAAAAAACAAGTTGGCAACACGAACTACAGCAACAAGTTGGCACCCCGGCAACGACTCAGCTTCAACAACCAACAACGATCATCCTGGCATCAACCAACATCAACTTCAACAACCACCAAGCGATCATCCTGGCAACAACCCACATCAGCTTCAACCCCCCAACAACGATGATCCTAGCAACTACCAACACCAACCTCGACCATCAATGCCTGCACTAAAACTTCTGCACCTCCACCGTTCCGACCATCTTTATTTCCTTTTTCTTTCCCTGAATAAATTAGCATTTATCATACATATCCTCGTTCTGTCGTCTATATTGTTTCACCGTCAGATTTAACGTCTTCAAAAATGTCAGCGGGCCTCTTGTGACCTCGTTCACCCCTTTCTGTGATACGGGGTCGCACGGAGTGCCCCGCTACAAGGTCGACTGTTGCTTTATTCTCTGGATCATTTTGAAGATATACTGTTGTTGGTTGTGGAATTTATTATCCCTTTTAATTCCAAACAAGCTAACTGCATATATTTTATTTATGAAATTTTATATGGCTGTGCTATAAGGCTTTCAGTGGTCACTGGAATGAAATTCCAACGCTAAGATTTTGAACCTAAACTTAATCTCTAAACTCATTTCCTCAAAAAACGGTAACGATTTGGGGAAAAAATTATTTTGTGTCCTTATTTATCATGCCAGATCCCAATTTTCAAATTGAGTGCAATGCAACGCTTCCAAAACCGACCTACCATATTGGCCTAATGGTTAACAGCATGAAAATGGAATCTGTAAAGAGTTCAACTTCCGGCGGAAGTAGTTTGTGTAAAATTCGCACTGTTTACTTTGGAAAAGAGCTGAATCCCATCTCCCAATTAGTCAGAGATTACTCCCTGTTTCTAATACTATAAAATCAATAATACTTGCCGCTTATTATTTGAGAAGTTAGGCATCACCACCGCCCCTGTTTCCCCCCATCCCTTAGAATGCCATGAAAGATACAGTGTGGTATCCCTGACGATCCACTATGCTAGGGGATAAATTCATTTAATTCGTTTTCAAACTTTACTCCAAATGTTGTTTCTGCATATTAAAAAAAATCGATAGACATTCATTTTTTTCTAAATCTTTGTTGAACTAAGCCAAAGTTGGGAAAAACCCGCTTTTTTGAATGATAAGAATTAAGCTCATTCTCAATAATAACTTGCGAAGCCGTCATGTTCACCAGTGTACAATCGCCACTATTCCTAGATTCATATTTGTTGTGGGTGTCTAAACATCTGCTTAGGTGTAAATAGAAGTTCGTTTTTTTGTTTTCTTTTATATATACAAGAGCATGTATTTTATTTGTGCAGATGTGCGCATGCGTTCTTTATATACGAAACTAATTCGTGCCACGTTCTGGCATTACTTTGATTTTTAAAAGACCACACAATGAAAAACAATGATATTTTTTACCACCTTCTTGTCTTTCCATCTAGTTAATTTTTTCTTAGTTGTTATTTTCTCTTGTTTCCACACGTTCTCTTCCTATCCATTTCTGTTGAAGTAACTTGGTTTGACGCAAATTCATAGTCGTAGTTATGATCTAAGTTATTGCATTAGTAATGGACTGCGAAACTTGCTGGTTGCTCGACGTTAAGGCGCATGAATACACTTATCTATCGTTCTCGTTACTAAACTTAGTCTGGCACAAGGCCAGTATGGTGAGGATCGAGTTCCATTAAATTCTTTCAGTCATCGGCAGGCACACATTTACTTAGTTTCTTTTTAAATTCGTCTGTAGTAAAATAACAGTAGCGACATAGTTTTACTTTTATGCAAAGTTAAACTCGACAAGTAGTGGAGAAGTTCTTTTTTTAGAATGACTTTCACTTTTTACAAGGCCCAAGAGCCACTCTAGGTTACAGAGTAAGAAGTGCTGTTTATGGGGATATGTGGGAAGAATAACGGACTTGAAAAGATTAAGATTGCAATGATCAGGGAATCATCCTCTTGGGAATCGGTTCCACAAAGTAGCGGTTCGCTGAAAGAATTTTACTATTGGAATACGAAGAGAAAGGGTAGTTCGCTACAATGTGTGTGGTAAGAAAGGTGTTAGCTGTAAAGATTAGAAGCGGTGGAACTAAGGAATGTTGGTGTGAACATTTTCCATGGAAATAGTAATAGAGCAGCAAGAGGCTTTTGACGTTTCGTTTGTGGGAAATGGGTTGTAAGGTAGGAAATGATTCATCACCCACAAGAACGCGAAACCGCTTTTGGACTCTATCAAGACTGGAAAGTGAAGACTGGGCAGCTCTTACACATATATGGTAGCAGTATTCCATTTTTGGCTTGATCTGGCTCTTGTAGAGAATAGCCGGAAGATTCAGGTACTTACTGGTGTAGTACAGGAAACCGGCCAATTTTCCAACATTATTAGCGATGGATCGTATGTACGACTCTCCTTGAAAGAACACCCGTACATCGTGGTTTGGTTTGGTTTGTTTTACGGCATACCAACTTCAATGGGTTATTTAATGCCGACAAAATTTTTTATTGCTGGTAATATTTTGTTTTGTCAAAAATCTGTTTCTGGCAATATTTTTCCTTCAAAATTATATTGTTGGTAATAGTTTTTCCCATAACTGGGGCCCTAACAGGTGCTACCACCCCGGGTTAGGGTAGGCCTGGGAACACCAGCAATTAAGAGGTGGTTCCACGCTTCTGAAAACCTCCTGATCAGAGGCATGCTGCTGGACGTAGTTTATCGCCCTACTCAGGAGGCAGGTGTAGTTTAACGTCTTACCCAGGACGCCATCCATCGTGGTCGTTGAAAGTTTTGGATTCTAATGCTATATTCTTTTTATCTTATCCTCTCAAAAAATGAATTTTTTTTTAGTCATATTATCTTACTATAAAATCCTTTTGTTTTCATACATTTTTTCTTTGTTTTTCTTTTTTTTTTTTTTTTTTGACTTATACTTATTTTCTGGAATGAAAATTATACATTTTTTGATTCTGCGTATAAGACATATAGAAGTTGAATGAATGTCTCTCCAACTTTCAATCCAGATATTGGCACGCAGTCAAGACATGTGGAGGGAGCTGGTCAGGTGCTTAGTTGAGCAGTGATCCTACACTTGGTCACAGAGCTGGTGGTGTCAAAAGTTTTAGAAACTAATATTTCGAAAAAAATACTTTTCTGATTTATTTTGAAAACTAATGACAATAAGTATTTATCCGCGCGTCCTCGTCGCAACTGAATGTGACACAAGGTCGAAGTTTAATGTGGGATTTCCGGAAAGCCGTACAAAAATCGATCAAGCCCTATCGGCACTTCACCTTTTGGGGACGCCTCACGCGCCGCGTAATGACTTCAGTTTCCAACCGAATCAATAAGCATTGTCATAGATGAGGCCAAGATGACAAATTCAGACTTGTTTAGTTCTCAGTTTCAATGCCGTGCATGTTTGGACAGCATGGTCTTACCAAATATCTTTTTTTTTCTTTTTTTTTTTTTTTTCGTCTATCGTTCTGTCATCGCATATAAAATTAAAGTTATATTAATAAAATTTTCAGGGTTTGTCAATGGAACCCCGGAGTACATTTTCAACTTAATAAAAAAAAATGAAAAGGAAAAACAACTGAAATTAAATCGGAAAGGGAAATGTCAACCATAAATTAATGATATTGTTTTTAAACAACAAATGTGTATGAGGAGTTTCTGAAAAATTCAAAGTCGACCAAAAAGTCATATATGTGTGTGTGTGTGTGTGTGTGTGTGTGTGTGTGTGTGTGTGTGTGTGCGCGCGCATCCATCAAGCTACCTAACCTTTTTTCTTGTCTCGCTGGATAATTTATACATTTCTCGAAATCACTGTGACAGAAATTAAATACTTAATAACTTTTATTTCCAAATCCCGTCTGAAAAGATGAGCAAAATGACAGTCCCTGTGGGTTTTGAATTTAACAAATTTTGGCCGGATGTCTGTATTTCCGACAGGAACAGTTTTTGAAGCATACTGGGAGAGTTTAATTATTTTTAATTT
>CAHIKZ030003422.1:1970000-2181762 GCA_903632075.3 Acanthosepion pharaonis
ATGGCTAATTTATATTCGTTTGTATAATAGTTAAGAGTTTTATGCTTTGAAAATGTTTAGCGATTATAATTCATTTCGAACCGACGCAAACTGATATTGAAGGAACATCGAATGAGAGAATCAAAAAATTGTTTTTTTTTTAATTTACTATGGTGTTCATGTTGCGGATGTTTGATGTGTGTTGGAGAGGCAAAGAAGGTTTGAATTATCAGAAGGTTTAAAATTGTGTGTGTTCAATAATCTTCCATCCACAACAATTAATACAAGACAGAAATAAAGATTCATAAACATCTTGTTTCAAAACATAACAATTGAATTTATTAATATTTGATATACATGCATGAATACTGAGTGAAAAGGTTAGACAGAGTTGCGTCTCTTAGATTAGGTAATATTTGTACCGAAGTTCATAAAGTGAAAGTAATTATTAAACTGTAGTTTAGAAGAATAAAGTTTCTTTAGCATATTTTGAATTGTGTATTGTACAAGTTGGTAAAAGTTCAGAAGAGATTTCAGAGTTCGTACTTGCGTGAATGTTGGTAATGGTCTTTAACGTCTGACTGCAAAGGCTAAGACGGGAGTTCTTGAAGATTACATCTTGGCAAATTAGATGCGAGAGAGATGAAAACAAACACACGGGGGAGTTTACACGTGTTTTGTTTATATAATATAGTGTATCACGTGAGAGGCTCCGAGCATATTGAGCGGGAAAACAGATTTATCGCGTGCAGGCGGTTTGATTGGTCGGAACTGACCAATCAGCAAACTAGATTGAAGATTATTAACCAATGAATGCTTGTTATATATTTGTAAGATGGTGATGGTGAAAATTACAACAGGAATAGTGCATTTCCTAGCAGGGGTGAACTGGCTGACGTGGAAGATTCCAAATTCACCCTGATCCAAGAGACACTCGAGATAGGGGTTTATAGAGTAAGAGGCACAGTTTATGAGGATATGTGGGGAAAATAACGGTTGGCCCTAGACTTGAACAGGTTAAGATTATAGTGATCAGGGAAGCACCTTGTGGGGCAGATACCACAAAGTAGCAGTTCGTGGGAAGAAACTGTTAGAGTGGGAAATTGCATCTCACCAGTGGAATGAAAAAAGGAATGAGGGTGGTGGTTCGATACAATTTTCGTGTCACGTGACGTTTAGGACTGGTGAAACTAAGGAGTGTAGTTCATCTGAATAATACTCATCATGGAAATAGCGATAGAGCAGTGGTGAGAGGCTTGCGACGTCTCGTCTGTGAGAAAAGGTGTTGTAGGGTGGAAAATAATTCGTTGGCTGCAAGAATTGCGGACAAGACGCTTTTAGACTCTATCGAGACTGGAAAGTGAAGAAAACTGGGAAGTAGTACTCCATCTTGTTCATCCCTCCTTCGTATTTCGCTCATGGAATTTTAAATTAAGTAGACTATTCTTATCCCGCTACTCGTGCTTGTATTATATATATATATATATATATATATATATAAATGCATGTTTCATCAAATAATATAGCCAAGTTTAGTCTATTTATTTTAAGTAAGTTCCTTTCATATTGTCTGATAAGCTTAATCACATTATCGTTGAAAGACGAAAGGAAAACACCATACTGATACATGTTTATATCCAATCTTTTAATTTCAATTACATAAGCCATTATCAAAGATGACACACAGACGAAACTACAAAATTAGTCCGCCTTTGCTGCTTGAATAAGCTCAAAGTAACGAAAAACACGTATTTACGAGACGCGGAAGCGAAAATCGCGTCGCAGCTCGTGACGTCACACATAACCACGCGAGAGTGAAAACTGAATAAGATTTATGTTTGGGAAGCCGTTTGTATAAACCAGTGGTTTTTATTTTGAATTTGTTTCATTTAAGAATGTTTGTGGAGATTTCATAGTTTATTTTGTTCAGGTTAGGTTTCAACTGTTTTATGTAAATGGCTTCAAGCATTTTTAATTTTTGTTTATTGTTTTCATATTTGTCAACAAGGAATTTCCGGAATTGAGTACGCGGGCAGGCATGTTGTTTTAAATGAAAAAAAATATAGATATACTCTACAAAACGTCTTAAAATAATCAGACTCATTATTATATAAAAAAAAATATATATCCATTTATATATATATATATATATATATATATCCATTCTTTCTATTTACCTTTCTTCTTCTGCTGAAAGGGGATAAAAAATGAAATGTAATTTCTTTGGTCGGGTAGGGGGAATATTTGGTAAAATATTAAAATAAAAAGATTTAAGCGGTGATTTGAATAAATCATCAGTTGCCCAACATACTAAAATATAGGATTGTTTTTCACTGATTTGTTTTCTACAGCTTATCAAACTTTTGCAGATTATTTAAAGCCAGAAAATATTCCTAGATTGTAAAAATATGTTTTTATATAATAATGGTTTAGTGATACAAGCCTTACTAATTAAACCATAGCTTAGAGGAGAAGATGTTAATTCATATCTATCCATTGAATTTGGTATTCCCAATCGGTCACTTATTTAGATACTGACCAGACTCGACATTGCTTAATTTCAGTGATCGTATGGGAACTGATGTTTAAACATGATGTGCCCTTAAGCCTGCAGTTTGAGATTCATTAAATACTTTTTTTTTCACCACAGGAGACAGCATTCTAAATTTTGTAGAAAATAAGAATAATATTTGCAGAAATAGTTAATAAAATGTCTTGAGAGTGTCAAGCTTTGTTAAATCGTTTTACAAGTGACGTCACTTCTACAATATTTGAATCTAAAATGTAATGTTCGAAAAATGTCAGTATATTCAAAGCAAAAGTTTTGTCTACAAGACAGGCAACACTGATTTCTTGATAATGACAGAGATTGTTGAAATAACTCAAACCAAAAACAGTGCAAAAACATGAAATTTGTATATATATGTATATATATATATACGTGTATATATATATGTGTATATATATATATATATATACGTATATATATATATACATACATATATACATATATATATATATATATATATACATATATATATACGTGTATATATATATATATATATATACGTGTATATATATATATATATATATATATATATATATATATATATATATATACGTGTGTATATATATATATATATATATATATATATATATATATATATATATATACGTCTATATATACGTGTATATATATATATATATATATATATATATATATATATATATATATATATATATATATATATATATATATATATATATATACGTATATATATATATATATATATATATATATATATATATATATATATATATACGTATATATATATATATATATATATATATATATATATATATATATATATATACATATATATATATATATATATATATATATATATATATATATATATATATATATATGTATATATATATATATATATATATATATATATATATATATATAAATTGATTGCACGTTTATCGTAATTTAAATAACTGATCGTTTATCGAATTTTTGGATAATGCGATTTTTGCGACATTACTGTAATTATTGAACAATATAGTTTATGCCACTTTGACAGAAAAATTTACCAGTAAAAAATTTGTTCATCGCCATATTTTATATGAACGCACAACCTTTAAAAATTTAAAATCAAACTCAGCGTTGCTTTTGCGCGTTCCAAAAAACAATAACTCATTTTCAATAGCATTTTCGGATACAACAATACATATATTTTCGTTGTCCTCTTATTACTAAGAAAAAAACAAGAACAACATCTATTCTATACCTGAAGATGTCTGTAGGAACAGACGAAAGCTTGTAGTAAAATAAGAACTAATACGGCAGAAATTTATATAAACAAGGATCATTTCATTCATAACGGATACGGAGGTTTTTGTATATTATTTGAATTGTTTGCGATGATGGATGTCTCGCCATTTAAATCATTAACCTTTGCATTAGTTTTTGTGTGAATAATTCATGTATTTATATATATATATATGTGTGTGTGTGTGTGTGTGTGTGTGTGTGTGTGTGTGGTGAGGCAAAAGTTGTGTAGGGATAATTTATTAAAAGTATAATTATACATGAAAATTTTATTTATTAGTTATTTAATTGCTATATGTGCTGTTCAAAATGTCCTCCTCCTTTTTCATAGAAGCATTTCTGTGCCTACATAAATTCATTTACATGTCGGCGTTTCCTCTGCCATTTTACTGCATCCATATTTGATTCTTTCTTTAAATTCTATCTTGGTCAAAATTGTTTCTGCAAAATGAGAAAATATCAAAACAAATTACACATTTAAAAAATGATTAATTAATTAACCTCTATGGTGTACGACTTATATATAGGGTGCGGCAAAAGTAACCCCTTTTTTTATTTATTAACATTTATTGAACAAAAATAAATGACAGTAGTTTAAGAAAATTTATAAGTATTATCACATTAATAGAATGTGATGTATTATAATTAACAAAATATTTAACATGTTTAAAGCGTCCCCTTCATGTTCAATACAACGCTGAACACTATCAGGAACACTTCTACAAACCATTTGATACATCTATCAAAAATCTATCAGAAATTGTTTTAATTCAGGAATTGGTTTCGGTTTGAGAAACAACATCTTTTAGTATACCTCACAAGAAAAAATCTAGTGGTGTTAGGTCTGGTGATCGTAATGGCCACTCAATTGCTCCACATCGTCCTTTCTACCTAATCTCGAAAAAAAAGGCAATACTTTTGCTGCTGCACCACACACGCACGCACGCACGCATGCCAAATGAAATCCCCTTTTTATTTATTAACTTTTCTTGAACAAAAATAAATTACAGTAGAAAAGAAAATTTATAAATATTATCACATCAAACCTACATGATTTGGCATATTTTGTACATTAATTTTAGAAAATTTACCAGGCATTGTTTTTTTTTTAATTACGTAATTGTTTTTGGTTTGAGTCTGTAAACAAGATCTTTCAGTCCGCCCCACAAGAAAAACCCGATGGTGTTAGGTCTTGTGATGGTGATGGCTACTCAATTGCTCTGAAATCGTCTTATCCTCCTCAGCTCGAAAAAAAGGGCGTTATTTTTGCCGCAGCCTGTATATATTTTAATTCGTTTCCCAGGTGAATGAGAACATATATGTTCCCCTACCTAACCCAGGATCGAATTCACTGACAACCATGAAAATTTACACCAGGACATTTATAGATTTACTCGCTTTGATAATACTTGATTAAAAAAAAAAAAAAGAAATTAGCAAAAAGTGCGTGATTAATCCCAAATCTATTTAAACGGAAGCAACACAAGAAAACGTTGATAGGACATTATAAAGAACTCGATCACTATCAATCATTACAAGAGTTGTTTTTTCTGGAAATTGATTTTCAAAGCGAAATGGAATTGGAAATATGAGAAAGCGTTGTTTGTCCTTAACTGATTAAAAAAAAACAAGTACATCTGAACGAATAAATTTCGTAGAAATTTGGTCATTTTTTTTTCCTTTTATTGAAAATGTTATATTTTCTCACATCTTTTAAAACTCTTTCTTTTATCATCACAATTTACCTCTCTTATTGTCGAAATCTGCAGCCTGCTTATTATTTAGGTTTTAATCGTAGAATTTACCGCGTTTCTTTTGCACTTGAAAAAAAAGCTTCCTCTCTCCTTGCTAATATCAAATTAGACTAGACTTTCACAAATTTAAAAATCGTATTTAAAGTCCTCAAATTAATCTACTAGAAGTGTTTAACCGTTAAACAAATCGAAGATGAATTTGCAATGTTATCGGTCCTGACCTGGCATCTCGGCTTCAGTCACTTTCTCGCTGCTTCCTTTTGCTTTTTCTATAAATATTTTCATGGTAATTCTTCTGATGAGCATTCCTTTTTGACACCTCCATTCACGAATTTAATTTTAGGTTGGCAACTAGGTGTCATTACTTCAGCATTGAAATTGCTACTTCTAACCATAAATTCTAATTTGTTTCTTCTTTCGCACTTCTCGTTTGTGGAATTCTCTTTTGGTTTCATGCTTTCATGTCAACTATAATCATTAAAAATTTAAATGCAATGTCAATAGTCATCTTCTGTCTCCTTGAATCCTGTTCTTTTATTGCTCTCTCCGTTTATTTCACACTCGGCAAGCCCCTTGCATCCTAGTGGCTTTTATTGCCTTCCTTGAGGTGAAATTACTTTTAGAAAGTATCATAATTTAGCTGTCTTATTACTGAAATCTGCAGTCTGTATGTTGTCTGTTTATTATTTAGGTTTTAATTCATTAACTACGTCTGTTTTGCACGTGGAAAAACGTCTTCCTTCCTCTTTGCTAATATCAAAAGAGATCAAGTTACAAGGCTAGACTTTTACAAACTTAAAACTTGTCTTTTCAATGGCCAGATTAACTTACGAGGAGAGTTAAAACGTCAAGTAAAGCAAGGCAACATGGAGGGCGAATAATGTCAAAATTGTCTAAGCCATTCTTCTTTTTATCGTTGTTTTCCAACTCAAAATAAATTCATTTGACTTTCACCGACGCCGCCTGTAAAACTGGTCCTCTTAACACTTTCATTTCCTCCCCCACGCTTCTTAATATAATATTCACAACATCTTCCTCGATTCTGTCTAGATATTTTGAATCGGTCCCGCTTAATTTTAGCACAGACGCCTGTAACTCGTCCAGTTTGTAAATTCCTCTCCCCACCCCACTACGCTAATTACTACTATCGACCATGGCCGTCAAAAACATCGTCTATTGTCTTCTCTCGCAGGCTCGCATTCGCACACACTCCTATGAGTCAGCACATCTACTGGCTTGTCTTTCTCATTCAATACTTTTCAAAGTTGCACACTCATATCTCAACACACGGAGATGGAATACAATGGGTGCTAAGGAGCGACAGACCCTAGAGAGTTGATTTAAGAGTAGTTTTAGCCAATCCATAAAGCTCACTATAAATTAGTGGCAACGGATGGGGTCAAGTAGCCACTATCTTCCAAAATGTTATGCTGTAACACTACTACTGCGTCACCGTCTAACAAAAATCCAACCGTATTGTCTCACAAGTGTGCCACCAAAGGCGAGCAGACGACACCACGGTTTATGGGTGCACCTCTAAAAATCTAAATGACCATTGCGTAGCAGCTGCTCTAGCCTCTGACCTTGATCACACAGCTCAATGGTGGATGATCTGGCTTGTAGCATTTCAACATCAACAAGGGGAAACTTGAGTTTTCTCTAGTCATAATGAACGGTTCTACCATCATTGATACAACTTGAATGGGACGTCTATTGGGACTCGAGAT
Source organism: Acanthosepion pharaonis (assembly GCA_903632075.3). Lineage (NCBI taxonomy): Eukaryota > Metazoa > Mollusca > Cephalopoda > Sepiida > Sepiidae > Acanthosepion > Acanthosepion pharaonis. The sequence goes on from CAHIKZ030003422.1 coordinate 1,977,299, forward strand.
CACCCAAGACTTCAAGTTGAATTCATACAAACGATCCATCGTTAAAGATCCTGAAAAATGGTCAGTTCCTTGTACCGCTTAATAAAGTACCTGACATCATCTTCCATGCTTTATCTTTCTAAAAGCCAGATTAAACCAAAAATGGGGTTTTGCTGCCATATCTCAGCTGGAGGGGCTCGATCCTCACTTTCTACCGAGTTCAAAAGCGTTTGAGCGGCCTTGTTAGGGATTAATTATTTTCCACCGTACAACCTCTTTCCCAGATGCGAAAAGTTGCTAATTTCTTGCTATTCTATTGATATTTTTATGGTAAATGGTCTGACGAGCTACAATCCTGCATTCCACCAGTTCAGACCTTCACAGCTAAGACTCACCGTGCCACGGACACTGGGAAGAATCATCCCCATTCCCTTCGTATTCCATTGGTAAGGAGGAAGTTCCAAAGAACTGTTGCATTTTTTAACAGACTCCTGAAAGGATTCTTCCCCGATCACTACAATCTTATCTTCAAATCTAGGGTCAACCGTTAACCATTGTACATATCCTTATAATATGCACCTTTTGTATGCACTTACAACAACCTTATCAAGTATCACTCTATCTTGAGTGGCTTTTATGGCTTGCAGTTGATGAACAATAGTATAAAAAGACACCCTGTAAGTATGACAAAGATCCGAACATTAAAAAAAAAACAAGATATAACATTTAAAACAGTCGAAGGCAACAAACTGAACCAAATAACGATGTAAATGATGTCCAACGCCCGGTTCCTGGTATCAGTGAAACTGCCAGGAAATGAGAGAAATTCTTTCAACTGAAAGTAAATAACCATTTACTTTATTAGAAGAGAAAAGAGAATAACAACTTCAATGACGTAGGATTTCTCGTCACCAGCGACATTACGGGCAGCGTTGAAAGTTTCGAGAGTACACTTATAGCACAAAGTTTGGGAAAAACCTGGATTTCGAAAGATTGCCTAAATAATTGAAGGTTACTTGCCTTTTTCAAAATTAATTTATTTTGCTTCGGGACATGGGGGACTATCTCTTCTCGAGTGTTTCCTGTTTAGGATTGGGTTTTCGGTTCCTTCTAAAGTCTTTTCATTATCTTTCATTCTCATTAGTGGCGTTATCGCCTTATTTGAGGCCAATTGATTAAAACAAATTCAATAATAATAACGAAATTAACCGATTACTGCATGAAGTTGCCTTATAATTTTAACACTTTTTTTTGTCTAATTTACCTTTGCTGGCTAATGGTAACCTTAAGGCTGGTGGATTTTAAATTTTAGGTAAACCTCTTCACTAAAAAAGGTTAAAATGGGTTAAATAGTTTCGCTTAGTTGGAGTTAATTAAACTAAATCAGGTTTGAAACTTACTAATTATTATATCCAAACTTTTGGGCTACAGTATATATCAGACAGAGGAACTCAGATATTAATCCGACTAAGCAAAGAATACTCTCGGAATTTAATCCAAGAATATGTGCACCAACTTCGCAACGATGAAGAAGTTGAAACGACGATCAAATACACGCATTTCGATCATTAACCAATGAACTGAAAAACGATCCACTTTGAATTGAATGAAATATGAAATTTGATTCTCCACAAATTAACGCAGGTGATGCAATGGATAGCGACTCGGAATGATAAATCGGAGAGCCGAGTTCGATTTCAACTTACATTCACTTGCCCTTCGGAAAGGTATGAATCCATCTCTTCCCCTCATGTATAGCTTAAATAGTAGGACTTATATCTAGAAAAAATCATTGTTATTCTCAAAAAACTTGTTAATGCAAGATTCACTCGCACAAAGAAGAAGCAAAAGAAAAAGAATTATTCTGACAAGCCAAAATATGCTTCGGGTTTAAATAACCCACAAAATACTTTTCTTGCTTACAAGACGCTGCGGCTTATATTGGAAAGAAATTTCGAAGAAAAATAAAAGTCATTCTCATACAACATATTCAACATGCGTCCCTCAAGTACTGGCGTTACGTATTGTTTAAATACTCACTCGTCCGATTTTGTTTGTATGGCAATAATATTCTAGTCAAGAATAGAAAGGCTCCCGCCGCTGCTAGTAAACAGAGGATATTTAAGCTTGTGGCTCGGTTCCAGGAAGGTTTATAGTCTTGGAAATACTTGTAACAACTAACTACTGAGGTTACATCATATAAAAGGCTGAATTGGATAGCTAACATTATAGTCTAATGACTCAGCATATAAATCCGCGTTCCCATCAGTCAAGCCAATTCGGTGACCGTCCAAGCGTTGCCTTACATTCGTCTTGGAAGACGTACACGTATTTTTCAGGAAAAAAAGTGCGTCTCGTAAGCTGGAAAATACGATATATACCATAAAGAAATCAAATAAACAAATTACTGAGAAAACTGCCAAGTAAGATCAGTCAGTCAGTCATGTGCCATGCGTGATACACGCTTAGACGATCATGTATCTTTCAATACATGACTGACGAGGCAGATTTTTTTCCCACAGTAGGCTGCCATTTCTTTCTGCGGTAGCTGGGGGGGAAGAAGAAGAGGATGCATACCTTTCTCAAGGGTATTAGCACGTAAGTGTGTAATAGATTCGACTGGAATTCGAACTCGGCTCTCCGATTCCTCAATCCGAGCCGCTATCAATTACAACGTGCCTCCACAATAGACCAGTAAAATAAATTGTCACAACAGATATTTTGTTAATCTTGACTATCAATTTTCTAACGTTGTCAGAATGACCTCTTTATACAGATCAAGATGGAAAACACATAGCATTCTGTCATAATTTTAGTCATCTTTTGAAATATTTAACATGTTTTTCCCCCACCAACTCTACCCTTACATTTCATTTGAATAGGCACAATTACGAAACGTATTTAAATTGTCAGGGATCATTAGCTGTCTTATGGTTCACAAAGAGAATGCAATGTTGGGGTGAATAGCAAAAATTGAGGAAGGGATTTTTTTCTTTTATGTGCCGTGTCTCTTCAGGACGTTGGCGATCACGGCTCTCCACAATTTCCCGTTCTTTGTAGCTCTTCTCTCCTAAACCCCCTTTCTGCCATCCATTTACTTCAAATTCTCTAGATAGGTAATGCGCTGTTTTCGTCTGTCCCTCTTGCCTCTTGCCTTTAGTCTGTTCAGCGTAGATTCAGTATAAAGTTAGCTCTGTGTGTGTTGAAGGAAGACAAATGTGTCCAAATAAATATCTGCAACGGAGACTACCTAGACACCCTACTGGACTCCATAGTATTTCGATACTGACAGATGCCTAGATATGATTATAAATATTGTTATTTACTCTGATAACTCAAGGCTATCATTTTTAGAAAATGTTGGTTCACCTAAGAAAGCCTCTTGGAAATAATTAGGCCGTTCTACCACAGTGCTGTCTGTAAGAATTGCTTAATGGTAAGAGTATAATAACGAAGATTTAGTTCGATGAAATACAAAGAAGGGTTTGTAATGTAATCGATCCTGTCCACGCATCTTGACTTCAGTCGTTTTCTCGCCGACGTGGATTCCCTCTGTTTTTTCTACAAATATTTTCTTGGCTCGGATGAGCTTTTTTCCCTGGTGCCCCGACTACATGAATTTAAGCGCGCTGCTGTGTTGGCAACTAGGTCTCACCGTTTTACTGCTGAACTAGCTCGATGCAACCACTACTTCTATTCTGGCAGTTACTTTTCTCGCACTTTTCGCCTGTGGGATTCCCTTCCGATTAGTTTCTTCCCTGCCGCCTACAATCTTCAAAAATTGAAATGCAACATCTTCTGTCTTCCCGAACCCTGTTAACTTATTATCCCTTCCCCACGCCTCCTCACTAAAGTCTTCTCATTCTCTTTCACTTCTTGTAATCCCTTGCATCTTAGTGGCATTATCGCCTTACTTGGGCCGATTAAAAAAAAAGAGAAGAAATAACTGCGAACGATGAAAGTGATGAGAGTTCCATCAGACTAAGAATGTCAAGTTTAGAGGAAGAAAGCAGCAGCAGAGCTCACGAAGTCAAGATTCCTTCAGAAAAGAAAAAAATCCGGGTAACATTTCCTTGATTGCAGTATCGTGCCGGAAATGGTCCTTATGCTTCTGATTGCTACCACTCAGCTCCGCGGTGCATGAAAGAAGAATGCTGAGATGGAACAACTCATCTGGAACATCTTTTTCTTCTCGTTTTTTATTTTATTTTTTATTAAACGAATACTTGCAGGAAGAGTGTTAATTGCATCCTGCCTCCTTTTGGTCTGCCTGTTTATCTGACTTCCATTTCGCTTTGCTTCGGTGATCAACAGACACATTTTTTTTCTGTTAAACTCAGCCACTTCAAAACAAAAGAGAACTGCTTTCTGTATCCGGCAGACGAGGAATCATTGCAACTCGAGAATTTTCCGACAGAGAACCCTTATATGCTGTTTGCGATATCCAGTCGCAAAATGTCACGTCTCTCTCTCTCTTCATATTCCATTGCTCAAGTGGAAGTTTCATTCAGACAATATCTTCTCCAGAACTGGTAATTTGTGAAACAGACTCCCGAAAGAATGCTTTTCCGAACGCTAGTGTTAACCTCTTCAAGTCAAGGGTCAACCGTTGTCTATCCTAACTATCCTCATAATGTGTACCCCTTTCTCCTTCTTTGTACTAATTTAGTCTGGCACAAGGACACAAATATAGAGCATCCAGTGAGAATGGGATTCGTGCTTGTAATAATGCCTTACGAGACTAATTCGCTGATTATTACACAATGGTGAGTCTGCTGTATACTAATATCACTTAGTCAATGTGCCTTGTGCAAAGAACCCCTCTTCAGTAACGGTCAGTCACTTACATGAAAATAAGAAAACAGAAGTCAACTATAGATGTGTATTGTGGTCTTTCTTTGGGAACGTAGAGAAAATGCTGCGTTGGTGAGTCTTGTTGCTACGGTCGTGGTTGTTAATCTGATTTCGATCCTGACTAATTGCACTATAGAGTGCTCTTTTCACAGACTCAGCTAAGTTATTCTAAACTAATGGCCTTATGTCAAACACGGTAACTAGATAAAGCCAACGATTGCGAATCCTTGACTAACTTGGTTTAATTCAATGTCCAAACAACAGGTACAAAATGACAGTCAAGCTATCACCCTTCCGCGTGCGCGAACACACACACACGTTTCGCAGTGGAAGAGAAATGGGTGGCGTGTCCTTGTCATCTGTCTTCTCTTTAATCACTAATGACTTGCACAATGTAATCTTTATTACTTCATGCTAATCGCCTTCCAAAAAGTCTTAATCCGACCACAGAATCAGTAGAGATTAGCCACGGACACCTTTACACAGGATTCTTTCTATCGGTCCGTGGAAACAAACATCAAATAGTTTGATTAAATTCATTCTGTCCAATGTGCTTGGAAGACCCGGGGATTGGAGAAAAGCGAGACGGATGGTGACTGCAATAAAGCAGCGAGGACAACGACCAGTAGCGCTGAAAACAGACCGGTAACTTGTCAGAACAGCCTGACAAGCACTCACTCACTTATGGCCACCCAACGATATTCGATGACATTTAGAAGAATAAAATAATATTGCATTAACTCTATTACTTTGATATAAATAAAGTCGCTGTTTGCTGGACATCGTTTTGTTGCTGAACACTAGTGTGATATTCAGAATTATAAAAAAATATATTAAAACAAGAGGGGGTGCAAAGATTAGAAATATAAAAGATAACTAATATTCTCCTATGTGCAGTGTCCTTTCAAGGCGTTGTCGATCATGGCTCTCCACAATTTCTTGTACTTTGTATAAATATTGTCTTTTAGTTATCGCCTCTAAACCCCGTTCCGCCATCCATTTACTCAAGCTCGTTAGGGCGGTTATGCGTTGTTCCCCTCGCTCGTCTCTCTTGCCTTCAGTCTGTCCTGTGAGTATCAAATTTTCCAAGCCCTCTTATCTAATTAAGAGCCCAAGTAGTTTTTATACGTGTCCTTTTTGTTTTCATTTTCTCTAAGACATCCTCGTCGCTTACATATTCGACCTATGGTATTCTCATCATCCTTCTGTAGAACTACATTTCTCTTGCTTCAATCTGTGTGGAGATCGTCCAGCATTCACTGCCATATTGGAGAACTTTTACATAACAGTTCAGTACTCTTACTCATAATAAAATTTTGGACCCCCACAGATATATATATTATTTAAATGTTATTTTTAATGGATAGCCACATTTGAGTAGACGCCCCGTTTATTTATGAAACGGTATATGTATTTTCGTCTACCGTCCTGAATATTCGAAAAATCTTATTAAAGAAAAGATGCGCTCTCCGACAGGATTCGAACCGGCGTCCCCTTTAGCAAGAGAAACCGTCGTTAGATCCGACTTGTTTTAGACCAGCACGGCTACGAGCAAATATTAAGTATCCAATAAAAATAAGTGATAATATCTATTTAGCTCTCTATCTCTCTCTATATATATAAGTTATGTGGTCGAGTGGTTAGAACGTTCACATACTGACCATGAGACTCGGGTCATATATATATATATATATATATATATATATATATATATATATATATATATATATATATATATATAGGAAGTAATGGATTTTTTATTTATTAATACAACAGATTTTATAATTTTAAACTTTATTTTAGTATATATTTGAGTAGATACTCCATTTATTTATTAAACAGTATATTTATTTATTTATTTTTGTCTACCGGCCTGAATATTCGAGAAATCTTATTAAAGAAATATATGCGGCAGGATTCGAACCATCGTTAGATCTGACGTGCTTTACGTCTCTCAGCCACGAAGTGCCTTATAAACGCAAATCTTAGCCTCTCGAAATATATATATCGGCTCAGTTTCGTTTCCTAACGTAACGTAAGCAATTTCTAAATAAATAATGGTTATTATTTATTTATTAACCCGACAGATTTTATTACTTAAACGTTATTTCGTTATTTTTAGTGGCTATCCATATTTGAGTAGACGCCCATGAAATAAACGGAGCGTTTAGTCTAATATGGATACCACTAAAAATAACGTTTATGTAATAAAATCTATCGGATTAATAAATAAAAAAAATCCATCACTTCTCTAAATATATATACACTGCGTGCCAAATTATTATCGAGATAACTTTTTTCTAATATTTCAAAAACCGTCCAATCAATTCACACAAAATTATCACACAATGTTGGCAACACTGATCTGCGAAATCACTGAAATTTTCGTACTGATCTGCGCAATGTAAAAAAACTGGCGCCATATTTGTTATCAGCACGGTGATTTGAGCGTGCCAAATTATTAGAAAGGTTTAGTAAAATTCCCAGAATTGAGCAAACAAAACGTTTATTAATATTGAACGTGAATGTTTATGATCAAAAGAAGCTAATAAATAATAACAGATAATCAAACAAATAATAAATACAAACAAAGGCACAGTTTTAAACAAATTAATATGGAATGTGCTTTCCCTGTTTTGAAATTACTTGAAAAAGTCGACGATCCATAGAATTTGTTAATTGTAGGATGTCATCTGCTGTAATGCCACGAGATATGTCAAGAATTGCTTCCCACAACTCAGCGTTGCTCCTGAATTGTCGTCTTCGCTTCATGATACTCCAAAGGTTTTCGATTGAATTCAAATCCGGAGAATTTGCTGGCCACTTCATTTTTCGAGGTCCATCGAAGCCTAACTGTTTCAAATATTCAGTAGTCTTGTGAGCAGCATGTGAGGGAGCATTATCTTGCATAAAAACAATGGCTCTTCTGAAGGCAACTCTTTGCCTTTTCATCCACGGTTCAAGATGCTCCTTCATAAACGCTATGTATGCATCATCAGTCATTTTGACGCCATCTGGTACTCTCCATGGGCCCACTAATGTTTCCAATAATACCACCCCAGATCATTATGCCTCCACCGCCTTGTTGGCATCTCAAATGCTGATGGCGATTCTGTCCGTTCATTGCCCAGCCTTTGCACCATCTATCTGACCCATGAAATGTTGCTCGAGTTTCGTCTGTGAACAAAACTTTAGAGAAGTCAATCTTCATATTGTCCTCGGCCCATTTCAATCGATTTTGAATGTGATTTCTCGTCAACGGAGGCTTCGATACAGGCTTGACTGTTGTTGCTGTTTCCCTCAGATACCAACACCGAGTACTTTTAGACACAGTAGGATCCTCAATACGACTGAAAAGCTCTTAACTGGGAAGTCCTGGGTTCTTCGTGGCCTCTCGTTTAAGTCGTGACATGAGACGACGAAATAAACCCTTGGCTTGCCCTTTATATGCCCTTTTGCGTACTTGTGTAGGGTCGGCGGTGAATTTTTCACTGTTTGATGACACTTCCTATCATTTTAAAAATTTCTAGTGTAGATTTACCTTTTGAGAGTTCTGAGGTAAAAGTTTTCTTTTCAGCATCACTTGAACTGCTTTTACGGCCCATCTTTTTCACTAAATTCTTATACTTTTCTAATAATTTGGCACGCTCAAATCACCGTGTTGGTAACAAATATGGCGCCAGTTTGTTTACATTGCGCAGATCAGTACGAAAATTTCAGTCATTACGCAGACCAGTGTTGCCAACATTGTGTGAATTGATTGGACGGTTTTTGAAATATTAGAAAAGTTATCTCGATAATAATTTGGCACGCAGTGTGTATATATATATATATATATATATATATATATATATATATATATATATAATCATTATCCTCACCTGTTGCCTTTCTACTGACAGATAAAGGCTTTTCCCAAACCCTATCATTATTGGGAATGTGCTGTTCTTTAAAACCCTATTTTTCTTCCTGGTCTTTTTCTACAAGGAGGTGCAGAAAATTTCTCAGTCCGACCAAGAGATAAAAAAATAAATAAATAAATAAATAAAATCAAAAATCAAGAATAAAAATCTAATGTTCGATTATTTCGCCAAATTTTCGCAAGCAGGCCGAGCCGAGAACTTTGCAGCACTCCAACCTACTTTACTTGCTACCGATTAGGCGCCAATCAAGCAATCTTTTACATCGGATTTTCTTTTCGTTGCGTATCTTGCCAACTATTTTCCCCTCGTTTAATCGACTCTATGATATTTTGGTCGAGTCCCAGATCCAAGCTGACCTTTTTTGTTTGTTTTTTAACTCTACGTATTTTCCCTAACGTTACTCTTTATGCATCTTTGAATTTCTTTTCAAGCGATTTTGTTAATTTTCATGTTCCGCGTCCGTATGTCAAAGCTGACATTTATGCGATTTGCAGGTCGGGAACACGAGAATCAAGCAGACACGGAAGTTTAAATATCTGGGAAGCGTTTTGACAGAGGATGGTAAGTGCGACACTAAGATCCATAGACGTATTGGGATGGCCAAGGACACATTCCAAAAGCTGGGCTGAGTGTTGCGAGACGAGGATTTCTTTGGTAACAAACAAAAGTATACTGAGCTGTTACGTGAAATCTGTTCTTCTTTACAGCAGAGAATGTTGGACGATTTCCTCAAAGATGGTGAAGAGACTCGAGGATATCATGGACCGAGCGTGTGAGCAACGATGAGGTCTTAGAGAGGATGCAAACAAAGAGAAGGCTTATGCTTAACATCAGGAAGAGGCGGCTGAAGTTTATCGGACACATAATGAGGAAGGAGGACCTGGAGAATCTGATACTCGTGGTTCGAATAGAAGGAAAGAGAGACAGGGGAAAGCAGCGCGTGACATACCTGGTGAGCTTGAGCAGGTGGATGACAGAACATGGTCTGGGGGAGGAAGCAGAAGGAAGGAACTTGCTGAGAGCTACAAGGGATAGAGGAGGTGGAGAGCCATGATCGCCTACGTCCTGAAAGGACATGGCACATAAAAAGAAAGATAAAGGGAAATCTATGATGAAGCGGAAAAAGTTTTCGTGTAACGCGTTTCATCCTTTAGGACTTCATCAGACTGAGTTTATGTTTACGTTGATGTGACTACGCATGCACAGATAGGAGAGGTGACGCTAAAAATTTCAAATTTAAATTATTCTATTTACACTATTTACATTGTTCGGACTATTGTCCTCAACTTTATTGTCATATTCACGACGTTTCGGTCGTTGTGCGCTCCAGCCTTCTTCAGGTTTTGTTGAGCTATGAAAAACCATTTGTCTCGGGAGAACACTTGAAGTTTTTAACGACTTAAAGAGGGAAGATCTTCGTGTAGGGTTTTAAAGTGAGCATAAATAAACAAACAAAATAAATAAAATAAACGTAATGGTCCTAAAGTGATCATAAAAATTGATGACGAGAAACTGTAAGAAATGCAAGAGTTGTATCAGGTGATAGCATTTAAAGGAAGACTGCGGAAATGAACAAAAACCACGTATAACAATAGGGTCGAAAGCATTTAATACAGGCATCATGAAAATCACCTTGACAATATTCTTAGAACGTAAAATATAGAATGAATGTATAACACCAGCGGAAAAAAACACACACAGATATGACTGGAGAGAGTAAATCTTAACCTAATTAGCAGGTCAACATGGATCCGAGAACTGGTCAAGATAAGTGATATCATAGAAGGGATCAAGAGACATAAAAACGGACGTGGGTAAGACTCAAAGATGACACGTGGAGTAAAAGTTTGCTTTATTTAGTATCTAGTGGACAGTAAACGCTGGATAAAAGACCAGATAAGAGATTAAATAAAAGAGTTTGCTGATATGCATCTTACCAATGTACCTAAAATAGTGCGTAATGAATATTGCCAGCTATGATGTACAGGTGTAAAACCTGGAAAATAAAAAGATCATTTGAGTTCAAACTCATAAATACACAAAGATCTCTGAAAAGAGTAAATCTAGGTATGACACCTAATTCCAGGTCAACATAGATCAAAAATATCATAGAAGTGACCAAAATACAAAAATAGAAGTGGACAGGACTTGTAGCAGGAAGAAAAGATAACAGGTGGAGTAAGAGGTTGCTTGAATAGTATCTAATGAACAGTAAACGCTGTATAAAAAGACCAGATAAGAGATGAAATAAAAGGAGTTTGTCAATAAGACACAGCAGAGAATAACACACGCCATTGGAAGATTTGGGAAAGGGCGTTGTTTTGTGATAGACTAGCAGTGGTTGCTACTGATTATGTGTGTATATATATATATATATATATATATATATATATATATATACACACACACACACACATTGCCATGTAAAAGTTGATGACATTCTATTAAAATATGTAAAATCATTTCCATACTTAGGAAGTATAATAAATTCAAGTGCTTCACTCGATAACGAAATCATAATGGCTACAGATGCTTTTGTAAAACTTTGTTCGAGCGTTTGGAATGGAAGAAGACTTAGCTTGAAGACGTTTTACCGTACATTACAGGATCATATATGCAGATAGAGAGAAAAATGAAAGAGTTGTAAGATTGATGCTAGACCAAGACATGAATGCGTTCTGGGATACTGTCAGATATTTGAATTAATTCTTGTTAAACTGAAAGGAAACCCTTTCAACATATCCATCAGAATTGTTTATACACAGATACCACAAAGTACAGAAGTTCTACTGTACGCTATATACCGCCAAGGCTTAATGCAAATCGCAAGAAATTACAATTGTCATGGGAGATCTGAATGCCAAAGTAGGCAAAAAGAGAGATCGTCAAATAGTTCGTAAATTCGGACTAGGGATTCGTAACAAATGCAGAGAAAAATGGGTCCAATGGTGTCCGGCGAATGACCAGTATTAGCCAACACCTGGTTTCAAGAACATGGACATAGAGAAACCCAGGAGGATAAACGAAAAACCAAATGAACTATATAGCTATCAGTAAGAGATTCAGGAATGCTGTTTTACATTGCAAAACATACGTAGGTGACGATTGTGGAAGCAACCACCTTCCAGTGATTTATAAACTTAGTGTGAAACTACGGAAATTGAAGAGTGCCAAGGCAGTACCCACATTGCACGTAATATCAGTCCTCTTGTATAACAGTGAATGTTAGACAATCTTCTCACAGATGAAGAGGCAGCAGAAATGCGGTTCTACAGCAGGATGCTGAGGATACCATGGACCGAACATGTGAGCAATTGCGAAGTTTTAGAGAAAACAGGAAAAAAAAAGGAAACTGATAGTCATGTTAGCATGAGGAAGAAACAGTTGAAATTTCTAGGACACATGGGGGCTTGGAAAATCTGATACTCACAGGGAAAGAGGGACAAATGAAAACAACGCATAACTTACTTAGCATGAGCAAATGGATGGCGTAACAAGATTTAGGAGATATAACAAGAAGACAAAATTTATTAAGAGCTACAAAAACAGGAAATTGTAGAGAGCTATGATGCCCAACGTCCTGAAGGGACACGGTACATAGAAGAAGTTATCTCGACTTTATTGTATGCTTTAGAGTGATGGAATCCATTCGGAATGCACACCCCTAAGTTGGGCTCACTTCACAAAATATTCTTGCGTAGTATGTGGGTACACATAGATGGCATTTCTAATAAGGAATTGTTTACTAAGTGTGAGATGCAAAGCATAGAAGTTATGTTGAGAGAGTAAACTAAGAATACTGAACTGTTACGTAATATCAGTCCTCGTATATGGCAGTGAATTCTGGACAATCTCATCACAGATGAAGACACTTGAAACAAAAGAAATGTGGTTCTACAGAAGGATGCGGAGAGTACCATGAAGCCAACATGTGAGCAACGACGAAGTTTGAGAGAAAATTAAAAGAAAAAGACACTTATACTTAACATCAGAAAAAGCCGTTGAAATTTCTATAGTTAATGAGGAAAAAGGGCTTGGAAAATTTTATACTCACAGGACAGATTGAAGGCAAGAGGAAAACAACGTATAACCGACCTAACGATCTCAAGTAAATGGCTGGTTGGATTTAGGAGAGATAACAACAAAAATTATTAAGAGCAACGAAGGACAAGAAATAGTGGAGAGCGATGATTACTAATGTCCTGAAGGGACACGGCACGTAAAAGAAGAAGAGCCATGTTATAAAATTTCCTGATCAAAATTCTAACAAAGTCAGCTTCGTGATGGTCAGCGTAATCCTGGAATAACATTTGTAAGATACAAAGACAAGCTCAAAGATAAAAGGTCGGTTGGAATGCAGCTCCGAAACTTGAAGGATGCCCCAAATTGTAAGAATTAGTGACAATCTTACAATGTTGGAATTAATCATTATGTGAAGTCTAGAATGGAACATATGAGTGAATTGAGACAATGTCGTGTTTATAATGACTCAAGACATGTTCCATATTTTTGCAATAAATATGGGTTGGGGATTTCGATGTGGTTTAATGGTTAGCAAGTTTGTCTCGCTTTATCAATCACAACTGAGTAGAGAGTGAGATCTTCCCTGTGTGCTCCATATTTACGGCCGTGTGCTACATCTAAGCTACGCTTAGTAAATCACTCTCAGAAATACGAGTTATGCTACAAGGACCACGTGGGCTTGATGCCAGATAACAGGTACAAATATAAATTGAACCTCATACATCGTAAAGGACGCACACACATTTCATATATATATATATATATATATATATATATATATATATATATATATATATATATATATAATTACAGGTAATAGATCCGTTCGTATCCAGGTGGATCCTAGTAATATCACAGCAAAAACCAAAATTGCCTCACATGGGTATAGTCTATTTCAAGCTGGTCCGACACCAGCTGTCTTCAGCCTTTAAGTGTCTGTCTGGAATTGGGGTTTTATTTATTTTCGATATCAGTCCTCCTCTGATGAGAGACGCCTTGTTTTTGATAGGGGCTTGTGCTGATAACTGGCGGAAGGCGTAAGGCGTCTCATTACGGGGAAATGGTCTGGGCTTGGAATTTATTTATGGCTAAAGCTTTTCGTTGTCTGTAAATAAATTTCGGTTCCTACTATGGGGTGCTATCCTATGCAAACAACAAGTGAGTTTTACTGGGATTTGCAGTAAATAGTATTTAGACCATAAAGGGTTAATGTTATTAATAAGTGGTGGGGGGTTTAAACATAAAACCAATTAAAATTAAGGTAAATTAGTTGAATGATAGATTCATAAATTATGAGTAATACCGAGACACACAATGGAATAAACCATGCTGTCCAACACACACACATATATATATATATATATATACCTACACACATACATATATACGCATATATTCTTATGTAATTTTGAATCTGTTCCTATGTCTACATTTCGTAATTAGCTCTTTCCGTTGATTTAATAGTTTGCATTGATTTTTGGATTTTATTATTCTGATTTTCTCCTCTCAATATAGTTTGCACCGATCTCTAAAACTATTGGGGTTATTCGCGAAACCTAAAATTTTCAACAACCAGAATTCATTTATGATTATTATTATTATTGTAAATGTAATATTTTATTAAGGTCATTAAGCTCAAATATTTAATGATGCGATAGGGGAATTTCTACGGGTATTTTATTGTCGTAAACTCACCAAGACTTTATTCAAGTATTAACTTACGAATTAAGATTCATAATAAATTTAAAATAGGAAAACCGTGAAATATTCACGGGTCTTTTTAGTTCTGATGAATACAAAAAAATCTTTTTTGTACACATACGCGCGCGCACAGATTTCGCCATGTGTGGTTATAAATATTGCCTACTCTTAATACAAGATCGCAAGTATGAAACATCGAGTGAGAAACAAACTCACTATTTAGATGTGGTTTCTATTGTCACATTATGTCAGTTAACAAATGCCGAATTTAGGTTTAAACTACGGAGTTACTGCTTCGAAATTCATAATCCACAAAGACCTAAAAAACGTCTAGAATTTTGTTTGATGCAGGAAGGGGAGTTTTTAAATTGTGGCGTAATTTTTTTTCACAAAGAAGCACTAAGCTTTTAAACTTTATATATAGCATATGACCTCTAAATTCGGCAGTGAGGTTAACCCTAGGAAACAAAATGAAATTTCCGAATCCTTTTAAATTCACGGCTTATGTATTTAATTTATACTTTCACAAGTTTTCTCTGCATATGGTCGAGGTTTAGTGCGAGCACAAAAGAATTTTATTTTTCAAACAACTCTGGTCAATCAGCTTTCTTTTTTTCTTCTGGGATCCATTTTTTAACCAAAGCAAAAAAAAAAAAAAAAAAAAAATTGATCGAAAGTATCTGCTTCGAACAACTCGCATATTACTGCCAATCAATATGAGATGCACCCCCACCCCCAATCTACACCGGGTTTCTACTGCAATTTGCTTTCAGCAGTTTAGATTGAACTCACCAACGACAATGAATAGAGTGACAATTTCAGATATTTTATCGCAACTAAAAAGAAATACTACTAAAAAATAAATAATAATAATTAATAGTTCAATTAAGAAATTAAAAAAAATCACAGATTATTTGTGATAGTTGAAATGAGTGAAAAAAGTTCAAAGGCGTTAAAAAAACGCTTTCCTATTTTTAATTTATGCAAATACTTTTTCATCATCGCGTAAATAAAAAATAGCATAGCATGATGAAAATAGGCCTCAAACTCAATAAAAACAAAGTTTTGTCATCAAAATGTTATTAAGACGAAAGACCAAAGTATTTTTATTATTTTTTGAATTTTTTTTTTACTCCATTGAAGCAAGTTCGAAATTTTGGTTAAAAATCTTTTTTTTTTTTTAACGACAGCGGCGAACTAGAGAAAAAACAGGTTTGTTTTATTTGGCGCTTTTTCCGAGGAAAACACATTTATTTGGAAAATCTTGCAAGATTCAAATAATTGTCGAATTTTAATGAAACTTTCAGGACATGTTTAGAAATGAATGAAATTATTTTTGAAAATTTTTTTTTTTTTTAGAAAATCTTGGTAAATTTTTTTTTTTTTTTTTTTTTACATGTTACCACCCACTCACATAATTTTCGTGAAATTAAATTTTTATGGGAGGGGGGGGGGGTTATTAGTTAAAAACGGGACTCTTTGGAGAAAGTAAATCATTTTTTTTTTTTTGTAAAACAGTTACCAATTTCATCGAAAATCTGCTCTGAATTGTAAAATAAAAATTAAAACTGACATTATTTAATTAGAAAAGCTTTTAAATGCTTTTGTAAATAAGTTATATTAAGGACCCTATTATCTGAAGAAATAAAACATTTTCGATGAATAATGAATTTTTACAAGAATTTTTTTCATTTTTTAAAAAATTTTAATAATATAATAGTTCAAAAATCGTTTAAAATTCGTCATTGCTTTCAAGAATGCAATTTGGTGATATCGTTAAGTGAAAAGTAAATTTACGAATTAAAATTTGAAAAGCTCGTAGAAATCGTTTGTACCCGAATATTTTAAAAATAATCCTTTAAAATGTCACGTGATTTATATGTCGTCTGACGCACTGCAATTATTTAACTTTTAAATTAAGTTCTGTTTCATCATTAACGTCTTTGGAAATCATCCTTCAAAATATCAAAAACGTTTTAATTTTCTTAACTGCTATTTCACTAAATATTTTTATTTTATGTATTTATTTTAGTTTGGGTCATACTTCAACTTCAATTAATTTATTTTTTGTTTACTAAAGTAATAAACTTAGAGATGAAATTCAAATTTCATAAAGCTTCTTAAAAACCTAACTAAAAGTCAATAAAATATTAAATAATTGCTGAAAATGTTAATTTGTAAAAATTACTAGATAGTTAAAAAAAAAAAAAAAAAAAAAGAAAAGTGTTCACTTAGTTTATGTAAATATGTCATTTCTGGTCATCCATAATCTCACCTTAAAAGCTATTCGATAAATCAATAAAGATCAAAGAAAGATGAACCCATCGTTAAGAAATGCTTGTGTATTGGGGTTTTTATCCTATAAGTAAGTAATATTTATTTCAAATCAGATTAATTTAAATTTTCTAATTTTACTCAAATAACGTGTCACAAATGTATAATTTAATTTTTAAAGAATTTTAAACCAAATTTGTTTGTTTACATTACAAATTTCTTAAAAATTAAGAAAATGGCAGCTTTTAAGAAAATTTTAAAATTATTTGACATTCCAATCTATATAATTTCTATCTGAAATGCACCAGAATATTTTACTTACTTGAAATAAATTTAATGAATCATCTAGCTTTCAATTAAAACAAGAATGAAGTCTTCAAGAATGCTTTTTCATTTTTAAAATTTAATTTTAGAACTTAAGTATCAAAAATTCAACGGAGGTACCTAAGTTTTTATCAACTGATCCGCGGGTTGGCGTTTTTTTCTGTTAGTTTATTATTTAAACTAAAAAATAAACTAACTTTTTTTCATCAACCACGTGTTTTTTTGCTCAACTTCAAAAATAAATTTCAAAGTGATCTGGGTAATATTTAAGAAACAAATATTTCAAATGATACCAAACACGATTGGGACATCAATGCTCTGAAGATTTTTTTCTGCCATTTTAATAAAAAAGATTCTCGGAAATTACGCACAGACGGCGTTACTGATGTTCTTTTAAAATAATTAACGGACTTATTTTCACTTTATTTGTGTTTATCAAAATTATGCCTTTAAGATTTTTAAATTTTTACTTAACAAAATACTTTTCGTTAGTTTGTAAAATTTAAAAGTTAACTGATGAATGATTTCAATTACTGAATTGGAACTAAACGATTTTTAAAATTTGAAGAGTTGTAAATAATTTTCTAAATGCCAATATTTATTGCATAAAAATACAATTATGACACAAGGCCAAATCCAAGAAAGACAACTCTTTCCTGTTTTCAGTTGCAAAAAATTTGAGATGACTTCCGAAGTTTTTTTTAATCATTCTTTTCATTCTCCCCACATAATCAAATTTGTAAATGGTGTTTATCTTCTGAATGTGTGAAATATTAAATACTCAATAAACGCATTTTATGAAGATTTTTAATGTTTTTTTTTCCGAATATGTTAGTAGTATAAAATAAAATCAGTTGCTGTGTAAATTAAAAATTGTTTAAAGAGAAAATCCCATTAAAAAGCGGCAAATAAATTATCAGTCTTTTATTTTTTAATCTTTCAAAAATAATTAACCTTAAATAAAGCTACTGCCTCCTGGTTATCACGCGTATAACTGTGTTGAACATTCAGGTAAACATTGCGAACATCTACGATGATTGTTCAGCATGAATCATGATAGCTAAATAAATTTATTCCTAAATTTACCGCTTTTCTACTGGGCACCCTGTAGAAGGTACCCCGGTCTTTTGAACAGAAGAGGGTTTTTTTAACCATTGTTTCCTGTTTAGAAGCAACCGGAGAAGATATTCACCAACTGCCCCACGCGGTCGGATGTGGCACAAGGCTGAGTTTATTGTGGGGTATCCGAGCCCATAGGCTCGGGCAAAAATTCCCCGTAAAAACGGAGGTAGAGAGTTTGACAAGCACACTGTGGAAAACCAATCCTAAACTTCAACTATATTTCTAAAGTTTCCGACTGAACTCTGATATTTCAAATTTACTAATTATCCCCCCCCGCCACTTTCTCAATAGGAGATAGGTTCGCATCTATCGTTCTTCCCTGGTCTTTTGAACAGATGTAGGGCTTATCCCTTGTTCCCGATTTAGGACTGGGATTCAGGTTCCTTATAAAGCCTTATTCTTTTTAATTTCCAGTAGCTTAGTGACATTGTCGCTTTGCTTGAGTAAGTGATTAAAAAAAAAAGTTCACATTTTTTGACGCAAGTAGCGAAAGAAAAATAACTGAAAGAGTACATTAAGAAAAAAAGGGCAAAGATTGGATAATCTTAATCAACTTCAGCACCAGTTGTTAATTTCTATTTTTTTTTTTTTTTTTTGAAGCCAACTAATTTCTGGAAAAAATGTACATAAATGAAACGAGAATCGGTCAAAACTGCTTTCCTTTAGGCAGTATTATTTCATGTCAGCCAGTCACTTTATCACTTGAAAGAAAGACAACTCTTAACGTTTTCACACAAAAAAAGACTATTTCGCTTAATGTATTACGAACTGAAACGGTGGGAATTCCACGATTGTTAACAACTAAGATTATCCATTATCCCATACTTTCACTCTTCTATCATTTTCTCCCTTAACCATTCCAATTTTATTTTAGTTGTCGCCATGAAAGAAAAAATAGTCACATCAGTTGGAATCAATCTCTGATCTGAATTTAAATGGAAGTTGTTTTACACGAAGTTACCTCCCTTGAACATTTTAATTCTATCTTGTAAGTGTGAAGAGTAAAAGAATTGGGAGTCTATTTCAAATTCCATCCGAGACAGTTTGGATTCACTTCAAAATAATGCTTTTGGGGAAAGCTATGATTTCATGTCTTCCTCCTTCTCCCAGGTATCGGTTAAATAGCAAGGTAAACTGTTCTCTTGAGCCTTGATTGCCGCCAGTCAAGGTTGAAACTCCAAATTCAAAAAACTGAAGGCAATAGAAAATCATTCCATTATCTTTTCCTAAAACAGTCATGGCAATACAAAGATTAGATATAAAAAGAAGTAAGCTCTGTTGGCTCATAACCACATACCTCTTGAAGGGACACGGCCCTTAAGGAAGAGATCTAAAAAGCTAAGAAGAAGCAATAAGTTTTGACCTTTTTTTTTTTTTATTATTATTATTATTGCAGCTGGTAGTGGTGCCAGGTAGCCAAGTGGTTAGAATTTAGGCTTTCCAACCATGAGAACTGTGTTCTAATCTCACCAGGGTCGATTTGTCAGTACTAACCTGGGGAAGCAATTTCAGCAATTGGACAGTGCCTGAAAAAGCATACCATGAAGCAACCCAAACCTTTTGAGTGAAATTGAGTTGACAAAACTATTTGGGAGCCATTGAGGTTTGTGCTAGCATGAAGTTTCAAGTCATTCTAACTAATGACCATGTGCCGTTGTTAATTGTGGACAGACTTCATAATCTTTTCCAGGGCTGTATATGTGTTGGCTGGGGCTGTAGAATACAGACTGCACTTCTGTAAAGATGTACCCCCAACCAATGAGGCTACCTTTCAGCCATAGGTGGCAACCTGTAATATGTTGGGATAGGGTCTTGGTGGCTGAGCAGTCCATGTCCCGGGTGAATAAGAGGTCAGTCAAACTGCGACACTCCACTTTGACAGGCACCTGTGTTAAACAGGCAGTTGAAGAACCCTTATCTGATTAATCTTATCTTTCTATAACTGTTTCAGTCTTGTTTCCTACAGAGTATCAATGACTAATGTATACAGCAGAAGGAAATTGAAATGTAGATTAGGTGATGATGGCTAAGGGTCAAAATGTGTGAAAAGTAAAATCTCTGACTGGGGGGAGAAAGAGAGAGAGAGAGAATTATGTAGGTGCTCAGTTTCTTTTGGACAGGATATAGTATTTGTGTAGCTTTGGTCATATCAAGGCGAATGGGTTTCTCGTTGTTGGGCTCTATGATGGGTAGGGAACATAGAAGATTTTAGGGGTACCATAAGTTTTGTGAATTTTAATTATCTAAGTCCCCACATCCTGAAACAAACTCAGAAAAATTACCAACCTCTTTCCCCAAATTCATAATACTAGAATCAACCTAAAAATAATACCCTGCTCATAGAAGTCACAAAGGAAACTTATTCAGGAGTATTCTTTTTAAAAAAAACCCAAAGAAAACAAAAAAAAAACATCCTTCTACAATCTTTAAATAAAAGCGTATCCCCACATATATCTGAACACTTGGAAAGAGGTAGTGAGGAGCTCAGACCTCTCCCTCTGCACCCTAGATGAAATAAAATCCAAGCCCAGTAAACAAGGCGTGAATACAGGATCTCCAACTGGAGCACACACACACATATATATATATATATATATATATATATATATATATATGTGTGTGTGTGTGTTGCAGTTCAATTTACATTACATGAATCATACAAAAAACAGATATAGAGGTTAATGATTTAAATGACGAGAATACATCTTCGCAAACAATATAAATAAGGTACACCAACCCCGAACCTGTATATGAATGTTATCCCTGTTTATAAATTCCAGTTGCATAAGGTCTTTAGTTTTTTTTTTTACAAGCTTTCATCTGTTCCTACAGACATCGTCACGTATGGAAAGAGATTTGTTTTTGTTTTTTTACTTCTCGATAATAACAGGACAGCGAAAATATAGATGTAATCTGAAAAAATGAATTTATAAACAGGAATCATAACATTCATATACAGGTTTGGGATTAATGTACTTTATTAAAATTTTTTGCGAAGATGTATTCTTGCCATTTAAATCATTAACTTCTATATCTGTTTTTTGTATGATTCATGTAATGTAAATTGAACTGCACCACATATATATATATATATATATATATATATATATATGATGTGCAACTTGGGTTCCGTTGGTCACCCAACTCATCAGGCACAAGATATTGCTGTCTAATCACGTTGAGCATTATTATGCCTACACCTCTTGGCTAAATTTGATAATTATTTATTTACTCACCAGCATATGCATACTAGCACACACATATACAGTTGGTAATATCTCACACACACACATATATATATATATATATATATATATATATATATATATATATATATATATATATATATATATATGATCAAAAAAAAGAGGTTGGAACAAAAATGAAAAGAAAGGGAATAGGAGAGTCTACTAACTGGATGATAATTGTTGAAATTGTAGGAGATGGATTGAGAAGGAAATTAAAAATGGAATGCACTGAAATGCTTTGATAATTCCAAGGAGAATCGAACCCAGATTTAACTAAACAAAATTCAGTAAGATTTTGAGCAAACCCAAAACTGCCCAAGAAAGAGACCATTCACAAAGATGTCAGATAAAATGGAAACGTTTTAAAATTTTGGCAACATTCGTCCAGAGAAAAATTCAGATTCCCTTGGATGCAGGTCGTAAGAAAAAAATTAATTACTATTTTAAAATGGCTATGAGCAGGAAGGCTGTGTGGTCTAGTTGATATAAAACAAGCAAAAATATAAACTTTCATTTTAAGGAAAATGGAAATAGATTTTTCTTTCTTCAATTCTTGAGTGGTTTGGTCGATTGAGGAGATTGCAGAATAGGGCAAGCTGATAGATAAGGACTAATGACTGAAAATCCCTTTGTCTTCTGCTGTACCATCTGGGAGATGGATTTAACACTCCAGCCCAAGGAAGCTGTGCTGAGAGTGAGAGAGAGAGAGAGAGAGAGAGAATCACCATTTTTTTTTTTAGAAGCGAGGGTACAAGGCAAAGTGTAAAATGAGTAGGAGTTAAGAAGTGGCTTAATTCCTCTGACCACTCTCAAAAGGAGACCGGACAACCCCAAATTTGGAAAACTACTGGAGTAAATGTATTTTTCTATATGGAAATTTAGAAAAGGTTGATACTTAGGGTAGAAGACACCCAAATCCAGATCGTAGTCAACCCCATCCCTGGTGGATGCAGGACTCCATATAAGCTGGAGATTTTGGACTTAGAAGAACAGGAAAGAGAAAGAGGGACACACTGGAATCTGCATCATTCGTTGAGACCTCCTGACCAAAGACTTTGTACTGGACATGAAGATGAAAACTTAGAAATTTAAGTTACTACTAAAACAAGCTGCAGACTCCAAAGGGGATCCCATTGTCATTTGATTATAACAAGTGGGAAGGGTTAAAACTATGGCATACAACAAATCACATTTAAACCAAATTGCTTACATTTTTAACCAGATTTAATTCTTTATTCCAAAGGATTCTTGTTTTTTATTTTTTTGTTTGTGTAGCTCCCAAATGATTAAATGGTCATAGGCAGACAAATGCTAGCTTAGTGGAACCATGCTACCAATATACTAGTGACAAAATGAGTGAAAAGTCAGCTAATTGGTTGCTTCTGCTGTCTAGGGCCGACAACAGGGGCATGTATTTGGTTACTGCTGGGAGGTGTGCATATATATATATATATATATATATATATATATATATATATATATATATATATAGACTAAAATTGAGGGACTGTTTTCTTTTTTTTAAAAAATTTTTTCTTGCAAGTTTCTTTATATTTGGGTCTAAGTTGTTGAAGAAAAGACTCCAGTCCTTGTTTTTTAGCTGAGCACTTTCAGTTGTCAACTGTCACCATGGCTGTATGCTTGGCAAAAAACCAAAGACTAGGGTTTTTTTTTTTTCAACAACTTATTGGGAGAAAGTAAAAGAAAGAAATGAAGAAAAAAAAAAAAAAAAAAAAAAGAAGAGTATTAAAGAAAATTATTATAGTCTTTAATAGCACATGCCTCAATGGAATGCTGCCAAAATTATATATCTCCTTTAAGCCACTGACACTGAATTCAAGTTTTACTAGGAACTTAAATTTTGCAATTGAAGTGATTTATATATATATATATATATATATATATATATATATATATATATATATATATATATATATAATGTTTGTAAGTGGTCTACAACTTTAAAATTAAAAAATATATTAAAATCTTTTCGTATTTTTGAGCTGATCCATTTCTTGAGCCCTCTTGAGTTTATAATCTGAGAAAGGAAAAAAAAAAAAAAAAAAAAGAATCCTTTAAACTCAACACAACTATGTAACTGGGATAATTTAACAGATGAAGGATTTGTAAACATTACTATAAAATAACACTATCCTTGTGAGTGCACTTCCAAACTTCCTTATCAGAACTGGATCTTCATAGAAAAAGGATCAGACTGGGAAATTAAATAAACTACAATTAGAAGATACATTAAGGTAAGATATATAAGGAGGAAACCTGCACTCTTCTTAATGCCAGAGTTAAACACAAGAAAGCTAAAACGTAAGATGAACCAAATTAATAAAATTTTAAAAAGGTTAAATTTGTTTTGTTCTCACTTGTTCAATCCCATTCTTGTACATCATAACCACATACATAATGATTGAACAAGTTTTCTTGAATTTTTTAACCTTTCTTGAAAGTAAATTTTTCAGCATTTTAAATTTTTAAATTCACTAAGGAAGATCATATGTGTAAACCTCTTTTGCATTAGAAACAGGAAACATTCATAATTTATTTCCTTAGAATAAATATATTTTTTGTATTGTCAAATGAATAAATTAGAAACAATTAACATGTAGTAGCAGGTATTAATCACACTGTCATCAGTGATAATACACAAAGACTCAATTTCTTTTTTAATTAAAAAAAAAAAAAAAAAAAAAAAAGTAGATGCCTACATGTATGGTCTTCTGTGGGGGTAAAATGGGTATGGTACCTTCAATGAAAAATTATCATTTTCTTTTAGTAGTGTAGCCCACCTTAAGAACTATATTTCATTCAGCCTATTGTTTGAAAAAGGTTACCCATACCTCAATTATAATGGATCGACTGAACTATTGTGATAACAAGAAAAATATAAATGTTGGATACAACAAATGAACAGAGAGTGGCAAATAGAAACTGGCATTTAAGAAAGACAAGTTCACCAGTCAGCAATATAGAGGGAATTTGAAACTGAAGTTGTTATATTTTCTACACAGAAGAGAAAAATAAAGTGTAAAAAGTAGAAAGTCAAAACACAGGCTATAAAAACAGACGATTTCTTCATTTTCTGCTTTTTGAAATCATTAAAAAGTTAAAATACTGAAAGCTAATAGGAAAAAGAAACACAATAAGCACTATTAGAAGTTTCTCCTCTTTCCACTAAAATATTCAGTTGCTATAATAAGGCCTACATGTTAGCATAAGGGAATATCTCTAAGATCAGATTGCATCCTTGTAGTTTATTGCAGAACAAGCTCACACTAAGAGATTCCACTATTTCTTTTACAAAGAAGGGAACATAAATGAATGATGAATAAAAAAAAAAAAAAAAAAAAAAAGCCCCATCAAATCTAAAGCATCTTTTTGGTGGCAGTAGGTGTGTATATTTGAATATCTGCCTGATCAATTGGTTCTTAGTATGTTTCCCTAATATTGCACAGCAAATATTTTCTTTTCTTGTGCTAAATGGGAAATAGCCTTTCACCTACTCTGATGTAGAACATTTTCTTTCTTGAGAGAGGTGTGGAGCTGAGAGAGAGAGAGAGAGAGAGAGAGACAGACAGACACACACACACATGTGCATGTTCTTATGTTTAAGAGACTTCAATCATTTATTTCAGACAATTGTACATGAAACTGGGGGAAAAAAAAAAAGACAAAAACAAAAAATAAAACAAAAACAACGCTTTACTTATTAGCAGAGCAACGATGATGATAAGTATAGGAAAGTGGGCAGGTTTGCACACAAGTGTGTGTATATATATATATATATATATATATATATATATATATATATCTATATCTGTGTGAATGTGTATTTATGCCAGTTTTCTTTGTGTCCAATGTGTAGAAGAAAAAAATGTCTTGTTTATATTGTATAATCTACCTGGAATAGTGTTATTTTTGTGGGCATCTCTTCCAATGGGTTGTGAGGAACTGGGGACATTGCAGCCTCCTATATTTGCTAGATCTTATTGTCAACATTTTACCCCCATAAAGATAAAAACAGATGGCAGTGGTGGGACTGAAAGATAAAACAATCTATTGGATTTTTTTTGTTTTTGTATTAATACAATTAAGAGTTGATGAGTAAAGTTTGGAATTCGAGGCAATGACAAGGTACCCTTTTCAGATCCAAACAAAAACAATTTAATAATTTTTCACCTGCTCCAGTGTTTTATAAAAAAAAAAAAAAAAAAATTAAAAAGAAAGTGAATGCTGGAATTGTGTGTGAACATTTTTTAACAATATGTTTGAAAAAGATTGGTTAGACGGAATATGTTTTTTTTTTTTTGGAGGTGGGTGTGTATATATATATATATATATATATATATATATATAAAATGAGATTAACTAATAGTCTTTATTAGAAGTAGAGAATTTGATACAAATGGAAGAAAGAAAGGGCAGGGGTCATCATCCAGTCAAGAAAAGAAGCAAGATAACCAGTGGAATGGGTTTATTGTACCATTCATCTTTATATATACAGTAGATACTTAAATTATTTGGATAGTGTTCGTTTTACCCATGCAGAAGTCATCACTGTATGTAAAATAGAAACATTTTTATGTTGTGCCTATGCAGCAGTTGGAATGAAGAAAACCTTGTGTTCATTCATTTCCTTGTTGCAATTAACAAGAATGAGAAAAAAGTACAAACAACTCAGTTTATTCCTGCCTTCATCCCTTTCTTTCAAGCTTTTTTTTCTTTCTTCTTGCACTTTTAAATGAAGAGAAAGTATTATTTTTAAATATGCAGTGTTAAATGTGAAGAAAGAAAAAAAAAAAAAAAAAAAGTTCTTTTCTAGACGAGAGAAAAAACCTAAAACAAACAGAAAGAAAGAGGTGAAGAGAGAAAGCACACAACTTCTGATTTTTAAACAATATAAAAGCTGAGAGAAATGGTTGGATAAAAATGTCCAATGACTTCTAAACTTGCTTGTTCTGTTTGTGAGAGAGAGACTGATTTCCATGTCTAGGAATAGTCGCAAAGGTAATAGCATGTTGGCTTGGTGCCTTACATTAATGATAAAAAAACAAAACATAAGGAAAAAGAAAATTATATTAGAAATTAACAATTGAATTGAAATAATCCAACATGATTGGTTCAAATTCTAACAAGCAGAACATGGTAAAGGTTGGGGATGTATAAGAAAACAAGGGGGGGGGCAGGTAGTGGGCAGGATATGGGGTCTTATTGCAGAACAGTAGAGGCTGGCAGTGTCCCCTTTTAAACCACAGTCAACAGTATCATCATCATCCAACCACCAGCAATGGTAGCAGCAGCAGCAGCGACACCAGCCCAGGTCCTCCCAATTCAGGAAAAGGGTCAGTGTCAGCCATGAGGCTCAGGTTCAATGTTCATCACTTTACACACCCAATATCCAACATCAATGGGTTCAGCTTCTGACTTCTTCACAAAAGAGTGGTCCTGTAAGAAAAAGACAAATCATTTTCTTTTCAATCTTGCTTGTTTGCTTTCTTATGACACTCTTAAAAAGCAACCACCACCCCCAGAGGTCTTATGGTAGAGAGAGAGAGGAAAAAAAAAAAAAAAAAAAAAAAAAACAAAAAAAAACATTGAGAGGTAGGGAGTGAGGGCTCATTGTCATTTGCTTCAACGCATTTTGTATTTTTTTTTTTTGAATTGGATAATATTTAGACTGAGTAAATTTATTTCGTAGAAAATAAATGTATTTATTTTTTGGGTAACCTGGGGATTTTTTTGCCACATAACTAATGAGATTTATCAAGAAGTTGATTTTTTTTTTTTTTTTTTTTTTTTTATTAATGAAAAACTGCATGTAGGTTGCAAGCATCTAATATAATGAAGGTTTTTTTTTTAATTTTTCTTTTGTTAATTTGGCATGCTGTTATGAAAGTTAGCTCAGTGTTGTACTAGAGAATTTTTCTTGCCAGAATCTACCTTACATATTTTAAGTTTACCATTCATCCTTGCTTTGGATATTGCTGCCACATCAGGTCTTGTGCTCCTGCTGTATATTTAAAGATTTTTAATAAAGTCCAAAGAAGAATCTGCAATGTTGTTGGTGCTAACCTTATGTCAGCTTCAGTACCTTTCTCAATGCCATAACATAGCTTACTTGTGGATTTTCAATAAATACTTTCATGGTAATTGTTCTGATGAACTTTCCCCTATGGTACCTAGACTTTATGAATTTAAGCACAGTACTAGATTGGTGGCAAGTAGTCATCATTTTACAGTTCAGTTAAAATGGCTAGATGAACCATAAGTTCTATACTAAGAGTTTCTTCTAGCGCACTCCATGTTTGTGGAACTCTTCTGGTTTCTTGCTTCCTAGTCAACTTTGATCTTCAAAAATTTAAATGCAATGTCAATCATTATCTTCTGTCTTAATTCCTGTTCTCTTATTGTTCTAGTATTTTTTCTCACATCTTAGTGGCTTTATTGCCTTGCTTGGTGCAAATATATATAACTTAAAATATATAGCCAAAAAAGGCTAAAGTTATTTATTGATTATAAATAAAAATATTTCTTCAAGTTTTTATCTTTTTTTTTTTTTTAATTGATTGGGATCTTTAATGTTTGGGATCTTTAATGTTTGGGATTGAAATAAATAAAGTTGTGGTCAAGGGATTAACAGTTTGAAAATTTGACTGACCTTCAATGATTGTAAGTCTGCCCTTTCAGCTGGGTTTTTCTTCAGACTGAAATGACAAAAAATGTTAATGTCAGACACACTGTAATCATTATCAGCCAATAAATGCCATACATATCAAATTTCATACATGAATATCCAATCCTTTTCATAGAGTTTCTGAGCAGTTTTGATTAAGTCAATAAATAAAAGATCTGAGCTAAATATCATTAGATTAGTGTTTTGACAATGTATTGTTGGCAAAAAATAAATATAAAAACTTGATTTTGTGAGTATAAGAGAAGATATCTACAATGAAGAAGATACTGAATGTGAAATTGTAAGAAAAGTTATGTTAAGTTAATAATCATTGTGTGGGTGAACAGCACAAGTAAACACTTATGGTATAAAAATAATCAAATTACAAGTGTCATTTAATTACATATCAGAATTCACTACAACTATAAAGATGAGTAATATATGCTCAGCTGTATCATGGACAAGAGCGTGTGTCTCTCATACACAAAATCTAATATCTGGGCCCCATTCCCATGAGAAGTATTTCTCTCACTGTACTATAAAAAAATATCAGTATCTATCTGTGATAGTGGAGACATTCCCAAAGGGAAGTAAGCAAGGGAATGGGGGATAAATAGTTACCAATCCTATGTATGCACGAGATTTCCACTGCAACCATGAGCTTGTGCTATATTCAAGTAGGCATACATAAATATTTACATTAATTTAATTATAAATGGATGAAAAGTATAAAAATAATAGTAATGATGCTCATTTGCAGTACATTTTTTTCTTGTTTTATCAAATGGTGTGAATTTATTGAATATGTGAAGCAAACAAAACAAGATTCAGGAGTGGAATGAAAATATACAAGACAATGAGAATATTTTAGGTTTTAGAAATCATTTGATAATTAAGATACATTTTAAACGGCTTTATGTATGTACACACACACAAGCCTATAGTAAAATGATTGAAGGGGATATTTTTTCCATTTAATGTGTGTCCTTGTCAATATACTTAACCTAATTTTTTCCCATTAATTAAAGCATGAAAAATTAAACATTGAAAAATTATGATAAAGATTGTCAATATATGTATATATATATATATATATATATATATATATATATATATATATATATATATATATATACACACACAAACAAAACAAAAAGAAAAAAAAAAAAAAAATCAACCAAACACCAATAATAAAACCATCCCAACTAGCGCATAAATGATATCAAACTTAGTATAAAGAAAATATAAAAGGAGAAAAATGGCAGTTAATTGCTGAAGCCTCCTGAAGAGTGGATTGAACAATTACAAAAAAAAAAAATCCATCTATAAATCTATTTGCAAATATTTAGATTAAAGGACCTTAATGCAAATGAATAACCATTATTTTTTGTCACTAACACTATAGAAAAAAAATCCTATTAATTTAAAATCCCTTTAATTACAGCCATTGTTTGATATTTTTTGCAATTGGCTATGAAGTTGCAGACTTCAAAGGAAAAATCAGTTTCTACTAAGCAAAGTTAATTTAAGAAAACTACTTTGTAGCTGTTAGAACAAGCAATAGATGGAAAAATAAAAACAAAAAAAAACAAAACATCAATACCCATGTTTCATAGACTGAATTTCTCTATTTTTTGTACAAAGTCAAAGCTTCAAATGTCAGAAAAGTTTGACCTACATGAAAAGATACATGAACGATTGATGCATTAGGAACGCATGTGTCATATACAAATAGAAAACGAATTATGTGAGGATACCAAAGTAGAAAGAGCATAATGGTATGCATTTTCTTATTGGATTAATTTGTACTGCAGATGATTCTAAGAGAATTACCTACCAGATATAATCTTGATAACTTATGTATTGCAGATGAAACTATGTTGAGGAAAACAGAAAGAGTCATGAGACAAGGTAGATGATGAAAATAATTAAAATGGATTTAACACGAAGTATAAGAAAGTTGCTATCTGGGCAGTGTAAGAACAGATAATGGAAACGTTAAAAAGGTGCATAAGAATAGTGAAAGGCACTTATCAGAAAAGGGATTGAAAAATAACATTAAAAATGAAGGAGAGCATGTTAGACTTGGTCAGTTCAGGAGATTTTTGTGGCCTAGCATATGTGCTGATTCCTTAAGTTAATGAATTTTCCAATCATGTTCTTTGTCTATGATTTCAACCTGACCACACAGAGGGTGGTGATCTCCCTTTTCTCTCCATATGTGGTCAGCCACACCTGATTTTTCCACTTCCCCTCATGTTACAGCTTTTTGGTGTTTTTGAAGCCTTACCTTAAGGGGACAGCCTGTCTTCCCTTTATATTTCTTCAGCTGCACGGGATGGCATACACACAGTCTTTAGTCATATTCTCCTCTATGGGTGGGTGTCTTACTCGGGAGAGGTATCTGCGAAGTGTCGTCCAGCTTTTCAAGGGTGTCCTGATTTTATATGGACCGCAGATCCTTTGTATTTTTTCTGATAATCCCTTCACATAAGGCAGGCAGACTGTTTTCCGAGTGTTGATGTCTTCCTATTGTACCCGCCTATCCCAATTTATTGAGGCTGCTGCCATGTACCCAGAGTATTGTTATGTTGTAGGGTAATTCTTTATCTAATGTCTCTGGGTCACTACTTATTACTTTTACTTGGTGTTGTAAGCAGCGGACAATCCCTTTCTTTACGCTATATGGATCATGGTAGTTGAAATTGAGGTACTGTCCAGTGAATGTCGGTTTGTGGTATATGGATGTCTTGAACCCATGCTCTGTTCAAGGTATTAGAGTATCCAGGAATGGGAGTGTGTTGTTACTTTCTTTCTCCATCGTGAACTGTATCGAAGGCCTTATTGAGTTCACATGGTCCAGTAGATCTTCCTGATGTGGCCAGAGTATGAAGGTGTCATCTACGTATCTTAACCATAGAGTTGGCTTTAGAGATATATAGATTCTAATGCCATTTCCTCAAAGCAATCCATGTATATACATTTGCCATTGCTATATATAGTGGAATACATTGGTTTGATGCTTTGGCACACACCAGCTAAAAGCATCAATTCATTTTTTTTTTTTTTTTTAAATGAATTGATGTCTTTAGCTGACTTTAATAAAGTGGAAACGGAAGAACCTTACTAGCACATAATATACTAATCAACACACTTACCATCGATCAACGAAATCAACAAATTCTGGTGTAAATTTTCCTTTAGGTAACGAGGGTGGAGGCTGTAAAAGCAAGAAAGAAAGAATAACTGCTGGTAAGATTTTACAATGAGAAGTGGAAATATTCTACAACAAAATCAAAAAAATTATGTAAAACATCTAAGAAATATTAACAGATCAGAATTTGAAAATATGGCTGAGTCTACTAAATTTCCTTATAAAAGAAATTGTTTTTCTTTAAATTTATTGTCTGAATATAAAAGTATTATTAAAAGAGAAAAATATATTAGGATCTTAATAAATTTGAAAATGTCAAATCCAAAAGGTGTTTGTCATTTTGTTTCCTTAAAAGATTAACACAAAAAAGAATGTAACAAATTTCCACCAAAATCAAATTAATATAAAATAGATGAAATACAAGTAATGGAATTTTCTGATTAGTAGATTTTAAAAATCAATTTAAGTAAAATTTTTACCTCTTCTGATTAGTTTATTGACACAAATACAATTTTTTTTTCTTTTTTTGTCATATGAAATTGACAGTGTATCCAATATTTTCCATTTACTCATGGAAATTTGCTTGAATCTTGTAAATGTGAAAGCAATAACTAATCAAATTTATGAAAATGAAAAATTTTTAGCATTAAAATAACTTTTTAGGCAAGGACAAGTGATCATCTTTGGTATTTTGACAGCTTCATCAATATTTTTAAAACATCTAACTTATAATATGGTAAATTTTAACAAAAATACCATAATGAAGGTTTGTACTTTGTTAAAGATATGTTAAAACATTCAATTACCAAATTTAATCAAAGAGTTATTAGGCACAAAAAAAAAAAAAAAAAAAAAATGCACACAGACACACACATGTAATTTTGTCTTGTACAGAGCCAAAAAAAGAAAAAAACAGACACGGAAAGGGAGAGGAAGAAAGAAAATGTGATAGAAAGACAGTGAGAAAAGTGAAAGAAAAAGAAATGAGTAAATATAGAATAATGTTCTGAGTAAGGTGAACAAGAAGGAGAGGGAAGGGAGTTGTAGATAAAAAAAAAAAAAAAAAAAAAAAAAAAAAAAAAAAAGAAAAACAAAACAGGAAAGAAAAACTTGGGAAATAGATTTTTTTTGTTAGTAATGGTCTTATCTAATGCAAGTAAGTAACAAAATTTAAGCAGTTATTGAGATAAAAAAATATCAACTTGAAAACACACTCAATCTTTCAAAACTTAAGTCAAACAAAATTATTTTCTTAAATAAAAATAAAATCCATGCTGTGACAAAACCATGCGCAAGAGAAAAACTGAGAAAAATAGACAGCCCTATCTCCATGCAGTACCATAAGAAGAGCAATTGTTATTGTTAATAGCAAGAGCACCACCACCACTATATGAAGTCTAAATAGGAAACAGCAAAAACAGACACACAAAACCTGAACATTTCTAGTTATGTATTTCAAAACAACAACAATAGAAGATGACCAATGGCAGATTCCTACAAACACAATAATTGAGAGAAGCATTCTGAAACATGCATTTTTAAAGAAAAAATAAACATGAAGGAAGCTGATTAGTTTGACTGTACACTCATTCTGCAGTAAAACATTTTAACAGGCAAATCTTTACATGTCAATAGGTAGTCTGACATATATAAATTTTATACTCGGCTGTAAAACCAAAGTTAAACAAATTAATAAAGGATGGGAGCAAGTTTCTGTCCAAGATGAGTAGACAGTCATAAGAACTAATTTCCTACAATGTTCCAAAAATTCTCCCATGAATCCTGGAAATATTTCTCTGCATTTTCTATGACAAAAAGCATTCTTTAAAACCCAGGAAGTTTCTTCAAATGACCTACTTTTGTGCTGGGTTTTTTTCAATTCAAAATTTTTTTAATCAACAATTCATATATTACCCCACCCCCAACACACACACTGACCACCAAGAGAACAAAACACTTAAACATCAAATTAAAATTAGAGGCTTTGATTCAGTAACAATTTATAACTTTAATTGAAGTAAGCTTCTTGGGTCTTAATGTTTCCTCATTTGTTATTACAAAAAAAAAAAAAAAAAATCTAATTTCACTCTAGCCATGCAGAAATTCATAAGAGATCGAGATATATATATATATATATATATATATATATTGAAGGAGAGAGTGTTCAGAATCATGCAAAGTGAAAATAAGAAAAAATAAACCCTAAATATTTGTCAAAACTGTGCCAATAGTCAGAGCTGGCACAAAGCACTTGCTTAAAATAAAATATGCGTACAATACACAGTGAGAACCTCTCCAGTGTCCATAGAAGGCTAAAAGCCATAAAAACTTTTTGCATCAGATTAGAAATAATTTGAAAAATAAAATAAATAAAAATAAAATGAAACTGTTGGGTGAAGTCAGGAAAGGTTTTTATGTAAAAAGCTGATGATGGAACACAATGCAGCCTGGTTTTTCTTTCACACTGAATAAAATAATAAATAATAATGGCGATAAAGATAACAATGTTAGTGATAAGAATAATGATAATGTTAATAATCATGACGATAATGATTACAGTGATAATAACAGTAATGGCAATGATAACAGTAACAATAATGACAATATTAACCCATCATATGTAAGGAAAACTTCTTAAACCTCAAATTGGAGTGTATGGTTTGGGATAAAAGAACCCAACAAAGATCTTAAATTTATTCATTATTTAAATGAAGTCATCAAAGACAACACTTTTGATTAAAAAAGAAAAAAAAAAAAAAAAAACAAGACAAGTGATTAGATATAATGGATTAATGATAATGATAATTTGTGACAATGAAAATACAATATGAAAATTGTAATAATAAATGATAAAATAGCAATAATAAAAGCAATAATGATAATCTATGGTGAATAAAAGAAACAAGTGACAGCATATCAAAATGTAACAAATTTAAAAAAAAATATCAAGAAATTAGGCAAAGGCACATATAAAACCAAAATGACAACAGAAATGCCAGAACAAGATGTATGCTTATAGAAAATTCACAAATAAAAAGGAATTGGATATGTAGAAGAAATTAAAATGGCTAAATGAGGCAAAATAGTCAAGAACAAATCATTTTCATTTGAAATCATGCAAAGAAAAAGATAAGACAGATTGTTTTAAACTGGATAAAAGCAGATGAGAAAATGTAACCAAGATTTCTAAGCTGACAATAATCAAATAGAAAACTCTTACAAAGAGATACCAATAAAAGAAGAAAAATATAATCTCTTTGTAATCACAAATTTTAAAAACAAAATGAAAACAAAACAAATCATAACAATTACAGAAAAACACACACATACAATGATGAAAAACTGGCAACATGCTGTGAGATTGAATATTACATTTATATTGTTGTTAAGCTGTTATTTAATGAATCACTTCTTTAAATCTTATTGAAGATAGTTGAAACATTTAAACTAGAGTTCTTTCTATAAATAGATTATATAAAATAGCATTTTCATGCTGAATTAAACTGAATAAGCAGATTTGTAAGAAAAAAAGTTACATTAAGATCTACCAGTAATTGGAAAAAATTTTTTTCCAGTTTTAACAAAAGTTCTATATTTTTTTTTGCTATATGAGATTGTTCCATGTTTAATAAATTTAATGTTTTTCCAATGGGTGATTTTGATGGATCACTCTGCAAAAGGTTGTTTTGATATAATTAAACTAGCTTTAAAACAATCAAAAATATAACTTTCCAGTAGCAGGGAAATTAAGAGCCACCTCCAATACTTGCAAGTATTTCTATGTTTAACTTGTAGCATTTCAAAGATATTAACTAAATTTTCAAAGAAAGGAAAATTTAAAATTGCATAAAAAAAAAAAAAAAAAAAAAAAAAAAAAAAATAGAATGATTTCATATTATTTTGAAGTAAGAAAGAAATATTTACATAATATTTTATTAATTTGTGAAATTTGGGGATTGTAATTGCTTTATCATTTGTGTTTATTCCCTACAATTAATTTCCAACTGAAAATGATAAATTTATAAAAAATTCTTTTGGAATCCATCATTAAAAACATGAAAAAAATGGAGAACCAAATGTCTAATAAACAATGTGATTTTGATAACTATTTTTAAAGTATAGGTTTAACACATTTAGGAACTTAACATTTGCAAAGATGCTTCAATTTATCTAATTTAGTATTGGTTGGCTCCTCAAAGTTTTTTGGAAGGTTTTAAATTAAATAATTATGAAACTTTGCTAAATGGCTACTTTTTGCCATAGTTAAGATGACAATTTACTTTCAATGAAAATATTCTGGGATCAAATAAGTTTAAATAGAACATTTTGATTAAGCAATGACTAAAAACTTAACCTATAAAAAAAAAAAAACAACAAAAAACTATAAATATAAAAAAGAAAAAAGGCCAAATTAAAAAATGATATACAACACATTTTCAATATTTTGTATGTATGCGTATATATATATATATAAAAACTAATCAATGCCTTTTTGATTATTATAAATATTAATTTTATGAGGGTAATAAATTTTTTTTTCCTTATTTGGAAGTTTATTTAATCCTCAAGACAAAAGTGTAGCATTACAATAACCAAGACTTAAACTTTGCAATGGACAAAATATATTAGCATTTATAACACTATGCCTATAGTGTTATAAAATGATGAGTTTACAAAGGAAACATCTCAACATGGACAGGAACTATCCAATAGAGAATGATTTGTTCTGTACCCAGAGATGAAGTAGGAAATATTGAATTCAAAAAGGAGCGGGGG
This sequence comes from Acanthosepion pharaonis, assembly GCA_903632075.3. Classification (NCBI taxonomy): domain Eukaryota; kingdom Metazoa; phylum Mollusca; class Cephalopoda; order Sepiida; family Sepiidae; genus Acanthosepion; species Acanthosepion pharaonis. The sequence goes on from CAHIKZ030003422.1 coordinate 2,013,362, forward strand.
ATGTCTATACTTTGATTTTTTTCTTTTTTTTTTCAAAACACTAAAGATTGGCCACTGCAAGAATGGAACAATCAGTGGAAAATTTACTGAAAATCCTAATAATGGCTCCTAGGATTTTCCTGACAACAGATTTTTTTTTTTTTTTTTAAATATCTTTCCATGTCTGAAAAGTGAGGCTAAAGATGTTGTACGATAATGAACACTAAAAATGCATTTTCCATCCAAATTTTTTCATCTAGAAGGCAAATATAAAATAATACAGTTTAAAATAATTTGAGGGAAAGAATTTAAACGAATATTTTTATTAGAAATTAGCCAAAATTGTATCTTGATATGGCAGTAGGTTGAATATTTTGTAAAGAAAATTGTTTGTTCAATGTTTTAATTTTCAACCAAGATTTTCATTACCTATTCAGCAATGCTGATGAGAATGTGTGCTGACAAAAAAAAAAAAAAAAAAAAAAAAGCCAATATAACAAAGAATTTTCTAGGTGAGATATACTAAGGAATAACCAATTAAGAATTTTTGGAAGTCACTTATACAGAAAGTGTAGCAGAAAATACTAAATACAGAAAAATCTGCTTAAAATCAAAATAAAAATTGAAGTGTAATTGGAATAATAAAATGATAATTGTGAAAGAATTTTCTTTATGAAGAGTGAGGGGGGAATGATGGTATGTAGTTAAAATTCTTTAGCAAAAAGGAATATTAATGAAATAAAGTTTGATGATTAATGCAGATCAAAAGAATAATGATTTAGAACAAGAATTAATCAGAGGTTAGCCAAATGGTCAAATGATATAGATACAAGCTCAGATATAGAAAGCTTAGAACCTAAGAGAAAACATGACTATGTAAATAGGAATATTCTATATACAATAATATTAAAAGATGATGCAGTAATAGTCATTGTACAAAGCTACTTTGATATATTTCAATGTATAATGTAGCATGAGTGTTAAAAATGAGTTACAATAACAATTCAAGCTGATCTTTTATTTAATATTACATTATCAATCGTGTATGGGAAAAATGTAATGTCTGTTTTAGTCACTTATCTCCCTTGATTTCCTAAGCCTGTGCTCTTTAGAATTAAATCTTAAAGTTTAACAGAAAATGATATTTTGGAATCTTCTTATGATTCCAAAATATTAGGATGGCAGGAGGGCTACTCCTGAAGCATCATCCTGTCAATAGTATAAATTTTCAGTCTGAAATAACCCAAAAATCATAATGAAATTCAAGTTTTAAGTTCATGAAAGATTTAAAGAAACCCTATAATCCTAATAATAATTAAAAAACAAAAATCATTTAACAATTTTTTGAAGACAATTTTGGTCTATCAGTGAGTAAGGTAAAGTTCTTGATCCAATTCCCAATATTTGACCAAACAAGAATTTTTCGAAAAATCCCTTGGTTGGGTCAATAACTTTTCTACATTTTCTCATCCATGAGAAAGTAGTAAAATATGCTGTTAATATAAAATATAGCACATTGCATGCTGGTGATAATAAATTAGTGCTGTGTGTGTGTGAGAGAGATAATTCAGGTTGTACAATTATGTTAATTAAATCAACTCTATGAATTTGTTCATTAATACAAGGCTTCACCAATTTACCTTTTTCTTTTATATACAATCATTGAGAACATTGTATAATTAGATTTTACTGCTAAAGTAGAAAAATAGATACACTGTACTTGCATATAAATTCAATATTTCCATTAATAATAATAATAAAAAAAATTGTTTTAAGGGAAGTGAATGGTCAGCCTGTTTCAAAATAGCCACAGAAGGACAAAATCCTTTCTTGACTGATCAGTATTGTAGTTATATATTCTGTACATTCTGGCCTTATTTTTTTTTTCTTTCCTACTTACTATGTAAATTAGTACTGTCATTTACTACTCAGATAAAGACTGGCTTAGCCTACTCCACTCCATGATAGAAATAGTTCATAAGTGGGCAGATGTTTTTGACTTTGTAGAAAACATCATTTTACATTAGACAGAGAATTTTTACAAGACAAAGTTTATTAAAAATAAAAGTAATAATTTTATAAATAATTTAATCTTCATCTATCCAAATTCCAAAAATTATTGAGATGGTATTTATTTTTTGTTTACTAACTTTATGAAAGGCATTGGACAAGGTCATTTTTTATACTTATTTGCAAAGCAGCCACACTTAAGTGGCAAATTAATTGTTATAATATAAACATAAAGAGAGGAGTGCTAGCTGGTTGTGAAAACCCACATACACAGTTTACAAATTAACACTTAACATTTAGCTATTCAATTATTAAGCAAGATTTTTTTCAAATCCTAATAAAAAAATCATTACAAATATGATAAAATTATATTTACAGACTTTTGCATTACTTGTACAAATAACAAATAGGAATAACTTTAAAACAAAGATAAAGTATATACACAATTATAAGAAAATTATATAGAAGTTTGCCAACTATGATTTAAAGTAATCATAACTGAAAACAATTAAGCATTTAACATTATCTTTTCTGTAGTTATGTTTTTAAATTTACTATTTTTTTTTTTTAGATTCAAAGTGACTCAAGATTGTTTATGCTATTTGTATTCGAGCAGGCAACACTTGTAAATCCAAGGACTAATGGTTTCAGTTTCAAATATTTATTAAAACATCTAAATCATAAAATAAATTAAAATTGTCTAGTCTCATAATTTCACAGTTAGTTTTGTTTTTCACCCCTTAATAAATAAACCATTCAAGTCCTATTTGAAGTTCACTAAAAGTACAAATTGAGTTATTTATTGCTGTTTAATCAAAATAGGTGTTTGATTAGGAAAGAAAAATTGATCTTATGCTTCAGAGTACTTCATAAACCATAATATTTAGTAGGCAAAGAATCTGCTCCATTTTGTTAAGCTTTATTTAATTTAAAAAAAGAAAACTGGCTATAATTAAAAGATTATTTATCAATGAGGAGAGAATGTGACATGTGAGGTATGTTAGTGACTATTAAAATGATTACTGTAAAAAAGGAAATGTGGGATGGAGCCATTAACAAAAAAAAAAAAAAAAAAAAAATGGGTGAAAATGGAAGAACAATGAGAATTAAAAAAAAAAATTATGTGGAAATATGAGCAGAGAACATTGAGACCTCGATCTTCAGTGATAAGTATTAGAAGAGACATACACATAAAATAAATACAAAACGCACAACAAATGCAAATTTTAAGTTCTATGTCCAAGTCAAAAGTAAAAATTTGAATGTGTAGAAAATGACAAACTGAAGGGAAACCATACAGAAATCTCAACTAAAAATAAATTCAGGCCAATATAACTGATTTGTGGGTGTGTATTGTTAGGGAGAAAATTTACTAGAAACAAAACCAAATGGACCAAAAAATAAAATTAATCTTTGTGCAGACATATTCTTAAAGAACAAGAAAAAAAAAAAAAAATCAATCATCTCCAACAAAAAGCACAAAAAAAAAGAAGAAAAAAAGAAAAAAAAAGAAAAAGATTCATATAAAATAAAACAAAAATAACAAGCAAAGTCCTTTATATAATGACTGAGAATTTTGCATTAATTTTAATATTGCTACAAGAGGGATTGTTGCAAAAAATGTGCACTTCACACCAAGTACATTTTTTATATTTAAAACAAATCTAAATTTGGCATAAGAGATCGCCATAAAAGCAAACAACTATTAGCATATAAGATGTTTTGCCTTTGGAACAGGTTTTTCTGATTGGGCTATAAATAGCAAGTTGAATTACATTTGAAAGCCCAGTGCCACTAAATTTTGAACTGACTTATTAGTAGCCCAAGTTAGCCTAGCTCATTTTAAAAGTAACTCACAAGTATCAACATTCAAACTTTAGTAGGGCTGGTCAAGTAGCCCAATATGGCAATCTTGTATTAGAATAGAAGATAATTTATTGCTATCAACTTTAATTTCATTATATTTAATCAATAATAGTTTAATTGCACTTCAGTTAGGAAAAAAAAAAATAAATAAATTAACTTAAAAAGTATTACAAACGGTTAATAATTATTTCTATGTAAATTTACTGGTTTAAGCAGGTAGGTGTCTAATGAAGAAAGAATATGGAATATTCTATATCTATAAGAAAAATAAACCAGGTTAGTATTTAAAATTAAACAATTTTTTTAAAAACATATGCAAATAGAGCAAAACAAAGTTAAAATCCCACTAACAACAATATAAAGAAGCAAAAATGTTGAGTGCAGAGAAGAGTAAGGAATAAATAAGAGTCAAATGTGTGCACAATTAGGAAGGAATATATGGAGATAGGAGAGCAAATTATGTGCAGAAAAGAAATAATGAATGTTTGGAAATAGAATTAGTGGAGATATGAAAAAATAATTTGGTAAAACATAAGACTAAGTATATGGAGGTGATGCAATGAAGAAAAAAATGATGGACATTTGGTACAGTGGGAGAGGGTAGGAGGTAATGGGAGAGGTGAAGAAGAAACACAAAGAGATAATGAGAGAAGAGATAATATAAGAATAAAAAGGAGAAAATGTAGGTACAATGGATAAGGTGTATGGAAGCTAAAACATGATACGAGAGAAAATAAAAGAAAAACTAAGATTGTGTGTACATCGGTATGATAAAAAAAAAGGAATGGAGGTGTGGGGAGGTAATAAATTTAAAAAAAAAAAAAAAAAAAAAAAAAAGTGAGGGGTAAAAGTGGAGGAGAAAGCTGAAGATAGAGGCCCCACAGTCCGTGGCTGTCAATTCAACAAAGAGTGAAAGAATGGCACCACCAATGAATACAAGGTTTCTTCCCACATAACATACCTCATTTACGATATAATCTAAGAGCTCAAATATGGCCATTGGACGAGGCCCATCACTGCCAGGCACGCTTTGGAAGCTAAAGTTACTTCGGCTATCTAAAGGCAAGAAAAAAAGCAAAGAGCAACTTAATAGAGAAAAATACGCAGGAGAAGCAGGCTGGGCGATCCATACGTGCAGGTCAAGTAGTCATGCTGTCCAGTGAGGGCAGTTACTCTTGATTTAACACTGACCCAGCAGAAGGAGACACCAGTACCCAACAGGACACCTTACACCAACACAGATCCTGATATCTTTCTATGTAATCTCATTCCAGAATATTCTGTGTGTGTGTGTGCTTGAAGTCAACACCCAGTGGCAACAGTCTAATTCATGCTTAAATGCAATTATCAGGCCATAACAGTTGTGTTTAAACATATAAAGGCCGTTGCTGTTGGGTGTTGACTTCAATGTTCACTTTTATATTTACATACACTTGAACACATAAAAATAGCATACCATAAAACTATTTTTTATCATATCCACACACACACACACACAGTGTGTGTATGTGTGTGTGTGCGCGCGCACATATGTATCAAAGATTTCATTTTTCACTGCTTACATAAAATATAGAATAAGGAGCTAAACATATTTTCTAATTAATGAAAGCAATTGCTATTATTCAAAAATTTCTCCTGAATGATATTAAAGAATTTAATATTAACTTCAAATAGATATGGTTGAATTGAAAACTCTTCAGGTTTTATCAGCTCAACATTCAACTTCTGTCAATTTCTAACTTCAAAAAGCATGTTGGTTAGTTTTGTACCCCAAATAAAAACATGTTTCATTAAAAAATATTTAATGAATTATCTCTACAAATCTACTTTAATTATCAGTTTCGAAATTAAATCAATTTATTCTTCCAACAAAAGTTTCCTCATAAAAAGATGAGTGTAGATAAGTAATTTCAACTTCAAAATAAAAGTTTGTTTTAATAATCATTTGTTTTCAACAAGTGTGACAAGTTTATCAATAATTTTTTTTTTTTAAAGAATTGCAATATTAAAAAAAATGACACCTCAAATCTTATCAAATGAAAGAAGTGCATTTCAGATGATTTTACATGATCATTTTCAGATGATCATTAGGATTTTATTCTTTATGAAGGTCTTAAATAAATATAAAATTTACAGTCCTATATTCTAAGTAAAAGCAGGAAATCAGAAAGTTTCTATTCCTATTTCCAGTAAATTTGCACTGGTGGAATTTGATATTAAATATTTCATCATTGTCTATATTAATCACATGACCATTTTCAATAAAACTAACAAAGACTCTCCCACTATAGATGCTGAAATAGATTGTGTAAAAAAAAAGTGTCAGCAGTTCCTAGTAAAAATTGACTGTTCATTTGTTTTTGTATCTGTTTATGATGACCTTGAAAATATTAGTATTTTAAAAATATATCCCCCAAAAAGGTTATATTTGAAATATAGCATAAATATTAAAAACTATATAATACATGGAATTTTCTACTTTTTTCTTAATATTTACCCACCCATTTTTAAGTTTCTGGCTGATTTACTCTATTCCTACTCCAACCCAAGCTGATACAAATTAAAATGTCCAGCTTCATCCACTTGGAGATCTTGAAAGGCATTAGGATCAGTGTTGGTAGGCTTGTTAATTTTTTTTTTTTTTTAAATAAAAAAAAAAAATAAACACATCTGTTGGCTGTTGGTGTCTTGTCAAGAATTGGCACTGGTTACCTCGTGTACAATATATTCCAGAAGTTCAAATATTGCCATTGTAAGGGGCCCATCACCTGTGACCACCTCAAAGCCCCCGGGGCAACCTGAAAGAGATGACAATCCATTCGGTTGACCACTAATTAATCACATTAACAGGTGACAGACAGCTATCAAGAATTGAAGACAACATATACATCAGGTTAACAACAACATGACAAATAAAAAGTAAAACTGTATTTTTTAACAGGAGACCTAAAAATTAGTCCCCACCCCTGGAGATCTATATAAATTCATTTAACCTGGTTATTTAGTATGCTTAAATGGAAATTTTAGGACAAATATGTACCATAAATTTACATTAAGTAAATGCAAACAATACTTGATATTAAAATCATGGCCACAATGTTCTCTTCTACTAAAAAGGCAGAAAATAGCCATGAAAATTTATCCACAGTGGCCATTAATAACATGGCTGCATTTACTAACAGTTAATTAATGTTGAGTTGATATTTAACTATAAAATGCTTCTAAATGGATATGTATAGTGAAATTAATCTCTTCTATTGGTGAATGTTTTATTGCTATTTAGGGGTTATGTTTATGGATATTAGTATAAAATAATATTTCCACAAAACCTCAATAATTCATTAGAAAAAAGAATTACAGACTTACAGCCTTGGAAGTAACTTCAGAATTATAATAACAGGTATAGAACAAGATCAATCAATTTTATAAGGTTATTTGTGACTTAAAATTACTTTTGCAGTCTAATTTACTTTTTATTTTAATATGTAATTAAAAAGCATTTCTTTTGAAAATGAGGTAACAACTCTTTTTTATCATAAACCCTTTTTCGTAGTGAGGAAAAGGTGGTACATTTAACAATGTTGAAAGTATATTTTATAGTAAAAACAACAGAAGTGTGAGATATGTAGCCATTTTGATACTGCATGAGTAAGAGACAGATTTATGGAGTTTTAAGTCAAAGGAAAGAAAGTAGCCATAAAAGCAGTTTTGTATCAGTATATTGACATTACTAAGAGATTTAGCATATAATTAAATCCTTTATTAAAACCCTAATTTCCACTTAACAGTGTTACTCACATTGAAAATGAAACACAGAAAGCCAAATAAGGCTTCATTTTGTTAAATTGGGCAGAGTGACAGATTTGCTGTGGAAAAAGTGCGCCAGTGATATTTTGAGAGCACAAAGACTCCAATATTCTATAAATCCACTGTGCTGTAATTTTAAGCAAAGACATTTGTTATTACAAACAGAAACAATAATACAATGCAAAATATGAATCCCTTTAAAAACAGGAACAGAATCAAATGTTTAACATTCTCCAAAACATTTAGAATTTCGATATATTAAAAACATATCAAAAAGCCATTGAAAACAAAACAAAGAACTATCAATACATAGCATTTTTAATGAGCTAATTAAGTTCATCAGCTCAAAAAGTGGTTTATAAAACGGTTCTAATTTAAGCAACTCATTAGTCTTTAATAATTCAAGTAAATCTATACAAATAAAATGAAATGCGTGTGCTTGGAAAATACTGGATGAATTTCAATCAAATCTGGTATGCTGATAACCTATGACACCTCCCAGGTCAAAACCTAGGTCAACATGAGGTCAACCCTGAAGATCAAAAAAGCCATTTCTCATGGAAGTTATTTATCCACATAAAAAAAAAAAAAAAAAAAAAAATACGGTGGTAAGGGAGGTAATCCAAGCTCTAATAAATGAATGTGATGGTTACTTAGTCATTTTAATAATCTATAAATAAAATGAAGCATGTCTAGAAAAAATTATTTTGCAAGGTTGTTGCAAATTACAAAATATGAATTTTTAGACAAAGATAAAGAATGTGTAAGCATTGCATTCTCACATGTATTTTTGGTTTTAAGTATAGGTTTGATTTTATTATTTGACCTTTGGCAAGCCCAGGTTTACATATATCTTTAGTTATCTAAACTAAAATAAATATAAAGTAAATGGTGTTGTAAGAAAAAAAAATCCACTGAAGCTAAGAAAACATCAAATGAATTTAGCAATAGTGCATAAACTTTGCAGAGTCACCTTCAGTTACCTCCCTTTGCCAATTCTTTGGTTCACTTGCTTGCACGCAAATGTGAAATGTTTCATCTTTCAATCAATCATGTTTTTATATCACTGTTCTTGCCTATTTTAGAAATATCCATAAATAAAAAATTAAAATATTGCTAAATTCAATACAGTATCTAAAAATAAATTTAAAAAAAGTTATTTAAGGTTTGTTAATTTTGATTTAAAAGCTTACAAGATAACAGAACATAAATAAAAAAAAATAAAATAGTTTATGCAATAAAAATACAAGTTCTTTAGATTTTACAAAAGAAAAAAACTTACCTGCAAGCACAATATAAAAAGTAATGATTTTAATACAAACAAAAGAAATAAGACTGCCTTAGAGTTCTTGACATGAAAATAAACTTTTCAAATATTGCAAATATATAAAAAAAAAAAAAAAAAAAAAAAAAAACTTTCATAAGACCAAAAGTATAAAATTATCCAATTTATATAAGTTTAACAAATTTTGAGAAAGAGAAAAAGAGCAGTTTTAAAAGTTCATTTGATAGAACAAGTACTTTTACCATTGATAGTCATTGAAATCCAATGCTGTTGCACAACCCACCATTATACATCAGATATATTTAAATGACAGCTGGACCAGAAGAGATCCAATTTGATACTTCATCTCACCTTACACAGTCAACAATGACTTCCAGACTGCATTTTATTTCCCCACAACAACATTTATTTCTTCTTATCCCAGAAAGAAAAGGAAATGGGATTCTCACCAGCTGAGAAAAAAGAAAAAAAAAATTAGAATTATTCAAGATACTGATAATTAGACAATAAATGTAGTAAAATGGACATGCATATTAAATGCAAACTAATTTAAAAAATTAATTAAAAAGAAAAAAATTTGGACCTGAATTGATTATATTTTCTGCAGGAGCAATGAAGAAATTTTTAACTAAACAAATAACTATTGTTGCAAGAAAGAAATAAAAGAAGTTTCTTAAATCATTAAAAGTAAAAATATCTCCAAAGAAATAGAACACTAAATAAAAAGAGAATAAAAAGCCATGTATTCTACAGACAAATGATAGATTCTATTATGTTAACATGAATCATGTTTGCTTATTGGTATAAAATAATACTTCCTGTTACCATAGCAACAATAAAGTTAATTTTTCTGAATGCCAATAACTATATAGAACACACAATTATTTACATTAGGTTGTTCAGAAAATAATGTCCGATTTTAGAATCAACTTTTATTCCCAAATTAATGTATTTAAACAATGTTTAAATCAGCCAAAATAAGAACCTGAACATCAATACATTTCTGCCATCAGGTTACAAGGTTATTTATACCTTTATGATAAGACTAAAAGGTTTGGATGGCAAAAAAAAAAAAAAAAAAAAAAAATTTTGAATGCAGTTTCTGCATCTTCTTTGAATGGTATCTCTTAGTTTAAAAAACTGTCAATATGCTTGAAAAGGTGGGCAAGAGATCAAGGGAATATGGTGGAAGTGGCAAAGTGTTGTATCACAAGTTAGTGAGCTTCTCCAATATCATCCTGGCAATGTGGCTAAGCATTTTCATGAAACATAATTGGACTTTGTCAATTAACCAGTGCCTGTCACATTTTGCTTAAATGAATATGCATTTCATCCAGTTGCTGACAATAAACTTCAGCAGCAATGCTCTGATTAGATTCCAGAAAGCTGTAATGGATAATGCCAAAGGTGGACCAACAGAGAGTCATCATAATATTCAGTTGGTGCAATTTTGGTTTAAGGAAGTGTTTGGGTCCTTCATGAAGCCATTGAGTTGATCTTTTATGATTGTCATAAAAAATCAATTTCTCATCACAAATCACTATTCGATCAGGAAATGAATCAGTCAAATTTCAGATACATGAACACACACCAAAACATCAAACTCTTTGACTTCCACAAAGTCAATGTGGAACCCATTTATGGAGTTTCTTCACCTTGCCAATTTTGTTGAAGTGGTCCAGTACTGTTGAAATGTTGACACCCATTATTGGAGACATTTTCTGACACTTTGACGTGGGTTTTTGTTTGACTAGCATTATCAGTTGTTGATTGACAATTGCCAATAGACATTTTCTACCACCTTGAAACTCATATCCACACTGTGGATCTTCAGAATGTATCACTGTACTGTCCAATCACAAGTGGAAATTTATCCCATGTTCTGTGAAGGTTGGCAGCAAAAAAAGCAAGTCCTTGAACTCATGTAAAAAAAAAAAAAAAAAAAAAAGTGAACGCATCTCTTTTTTTCAGGCGCATGTAATGTGTTAAGTTAAATTCTGAAAGAGATTGATATAAAAATTGACAAAAAAGACACTTTAATTATTACGAAAGAGTAAGACATTTTTGTGTAACTATTTTAATAATACATTAGAACACTAAAAGATTTATTCTAAAATCGGATGTTATTTTCGGAACACTGTATTCATTTCAACCAAGTTTTGAGAAACTTATATCCACAGTAGAAAATGTAAAATATGTTTTTTTATAAAGATTCAACAAAAGAATAGGTTTCACAAAAGCAAATTATTAATCCATCAAGACTAATATTTTCAGTTGTTTTTATTAGTTCTGTTCTTTTGAATGAAAGCAAAGTTAGAAATTTCTCAACTTGAAAGTTATATCACAAGCTAAGATTTATTTTTTTTTTTAAATCTAAGCTTACAATACTTACCTGATCAAATACCTAATACATGTATTTACTAAATACTTGATAAATTGATTAAGAAAGTTATTAACATTGGCATAAGAATATCAATACAGAAAAAAATTGCCAATGAACAATATGAAAAATATGAACAATGTGAATAACTTTTGCTGTAAGAATTTTTAACCATTTGTATGAATCAAATAAATTTTAATGTAAATGTTTAATACTAACATGAATATTTGCAGGTTATTTAATAAATTGACGAATTGTTACAATTCAAGAAACCAGAATATAAACTTCCTATCAACCAGCTCATAAAAGTAAATGAAATTATGAATAAGTCATAAAAATAAAGTCTAAGCCATACTTATAACAAAAATTTATAATTATGGCTAATGTTTGATCATTATTGTAGCATAGTAAATATATATTTTTAATTCCCCAATATTTATTTTGTTTTCTACATCACCAAAGACATAGAAAGAAAAACAGGTTTTTCTCCAAACACTTCTCTCATGTAGTGGGATAATCATTTAAGTAAAATTAAACGATATCCTCAAAGCCTAACGTACAAAAACAGGGATGTCTAGTCATCACTCGTAGTTCATCTTACAAGTTTTAAATATTGTAAAGATTTTCAAAATGATTTCTATACAATATGAAAATATCAAACATTTGAAACTTATTTTTATACACCCCAGAAAAAAAAAGAAAAAGAAAAAAAAGAAAAAAAAAGATCCTAATAATTTAACTTTCTACATATTTTTTTAAAAATTATAAACAAGATTTATATTTCAATGTTAAGTGTGCGTGTGTATTTTTATTATATATATATATATATATATATATATATATATATATATATATATATATATATATATATATATATATATTCCTTTTTGCAAGAGGAAACAATAAGCACTGATCTTATGCGAGAAAACTACTAATAACTGATTAATCTATATGTCTAATTATCTTTATGAATAGAGATCTTTAAAGAAATGGTTTAGAAAAAGAATCATTATTTACCTTTTAAAGGTTTCCCAGTCATGGCTGCTTCCATGTGTTCTTCCATACAATTATCACCAAATATGCTTTCCAAGTGTTCAGGATCTGGAGGTGGGATAGGGTATCTCCCGATGGCCATTTCCACCAGCGAAAGTCCTACACTCCAGATATCTGATTGGACTGTGTACTGTGTTCCTTGTAATCGTTCCGGCTACAAAACAATTGGTCAGCATTCTGAACTGAACAGAAAGAACCTTTTTTCTTGTGTGGCTGTGATTTATTTATCTTTATTTAGAAAACTTGTCAAGCATTTTCAAATGCTGAAATTTAATAGGTCATCTAACTAGAATGCTAAGTGTAAATATACTGAACCAGTCATTTCATTTAGGAATATCAGAAACACTAGAGAAACAGCTATTATTAGAAATTCATACAAGATTAGGCTTTGCTAATTTGGGACTGCCAGCTACTTGTATAGAAAACAGAACAATTGAAAATATTTGAACTGGAATTTTTATAACTTTTGTTCCACAATATCAATAAGCCAAACAACATTAAAGATGTCACTTTAGGAAAATAAGTTTTCTGTATTACCTTTCATTAGGATGCCAATTAAATAGAAATCTGGAATTTTTATAAAATTGGGCCTTTTACTAAATTTAAAATTTAGTTTTAATTTTTTAATACACTGCTTTAAGAGAAGATTTCTTAGCTATTGCTTAAAATGAAAATATTTTTAAAAAGTACAAAAACTACTATTGTTAGTTTTTGGCCAAATATTTTTTTCTTTTTGAACAGAGCAAGTTAATTAATTGCACAAGAACACGAACATATCTTAACCAAATCTTTTAAGAGTCAAATTATAGAGTAAAAAAAAAAAAAAAACTTTTGATGAATAAAGCTTTTTCAAGCTCATTTTAAATAACATTTTAGTGATAGGATTTTTATATATATATATATATATATATATATATATATATATATATATATATATATATATATTATATATCTGATGATTATTTTGTTAAGTATTTGAAGCGTTATTAAAGTGAACAACAAACAAGTCTGTACTTGTCAATTTATTCAGTATACTTTCAAAATGAATGATTTTCAACTAGAAGCTAAATCTGAAAATACTGTCCAGTTTTGCTTCAATTTTTTAAAGCAATGTCTCTTCACAGCTTCTCTTTAGTATGTAAAAACTGCCATGACTGTTCTTGCAAAGTTTCTTCAATGTCCTCATCATAGTTTTAAATTAAGAGGAGGTCCTAGATTGGTCACCTCTACCAAGGTTATCTATAGCCTGATATTTTACATATTAGGAAAGGTTGATTCATGTCTTTTCCATGGGTAATAAATAATACAAAGTAAATACAACAGCCTTGGCCAGAATTCAAACTACCTGACAATTCCATTTTCTGTACTGACACTATGTTACCTGAGCACCCCGAGTTACAGAAACATGATAATGAAACAAAAATAACTTAAAAAATGGATCCAAATAAAAGTTTATCACAATGATGCTAACAAATTTAAGATTACAATTTTTCTAATGCAAACATGGATGGAATAAGTATCATTTTCCCAAATAACCAAATGGGATTCATTTGGCAATATTACAAGAAATATAAACTTGTCTATTATGAGTTATAGAAAAAAAAGAAACTGAATTAGATAAACTATTGAAGCTGAATTTGTTGAAAATCCTTAAATAAAACTTGTGTTTAACGAAAATGAAAATACTGACTTTCTAGCAATACCTTAAACATACTACAGTATAATAAAAATGTTTTAAAAAATTATGCAATTAAACAGACTAATTCATTTAATATTTTAAAGATTACGTAGGCAATATGAATTAACAAGGAATAAAATAATTGATGTTTTTCGGGGGATGTTCCTTCACTACATTTATTAAATCAGAATGTTATGTTGAACAATTTGCCTTGATCTTAAGAAAGAAGAACAATTAACAAAAAAAAAAGAAAAAAAAAAAGTATAAAATTGGATCTTTTTACTTTATATTAATTCTTAGAAACATTTTTTAGTAACAGCAATAAAAATAAACACTCAAAAAGAAATCACAAGAGTAAATGCATTCTATCAAAATTTGAGAAATGTCTTTAGCCTTAAGTCATGTAGAAAAAAATTTTGCTCATAAATATATTTACAGAAAACAAAACAAACCAAATAGATTTGCTCACTAAAGTATTTAATTCATATTGAAGGATAAGTAAATGTAAATGTGACACTATTAGATGCTGAAAGAGTTAAGGTATGGCTCGATAACTATACGAAGAAACAAAGGTGGAGTGATGTAACACTATAAGACACTGAAAGGGTTAAGAGATAGCCTGGTAGATATACCAAGAAATCAAGTAAGATTTTATTGACTTTAGAAAGTTTATTTTCTTCCATGAATAAACACAGAGAGGAAGTGTGGTTGATTTGAAGCAAAACAGCTTTATTATTTTGAGGAATTTAGCCCAAAATCCATCTAGATAATTTAAACCCATGAGGGGTGGGGAAAGATGGTGTAAGAACATTCAAAGTTGTCTGGGACTTTTGCTAAATAAGGCAAAAGTAAAGACATTGATTTATGTCCACTCTCTAAAGTGTGGATTTTTAGAAAGTCTCCTTATGACCACAGGCATGAAAGGGAATCGATGGAGAGAGAATATTTTTATGGTTTTGAGAAACGAAGGTAAAGTTAAGAGGATTGATTCATTTCACTTGTCAAAAAGGGTGGAAATTGTAAATTGCTAAAGAAATAGAATTTCTTTAGATAAGAATCGAACCCTGAGTGTCACAAGTTGAAACTTGCTAAGAAGGCTGTTAAAAGGAGCAGCTGGCGAATGTCCAACTGAGGGAATGGGGCCTGGGCGAGGAATTCTGTTGATGAAAATTTTGAGTGATAATTAAAATTAATGATTTGGAGCTAAGCCACGCCTGTTTGGCCACACAGTCTAAAAATCAGATTTGTCAAAATGACAACTGAAGTGAAGGGCTCAGGTGAAATACCAAGGGGGATGGAGGAATTGTCTGCCGAAACCAAACCAATACAATGATTGCTGTTGACAATTCGATCATTGCCAGCCTTGTGATCAAAATTAAACAACATGGGACAAATCTTGGATCGAAGTGATCAACTCAATAATCAGCCACGGGGATTGGACATGTATGAAAATTATAAATAAAAAGCAAATATGGAAGGTTACTACAAAATAAACAAACCAATAGAAATATCTAGTACTTACAGACATATATGACCGTGTGCCAACAAAAGAATTTGCCATTGAGTCTATCAACTGGCCACTCACGCCAAAATCACAGATTTTTATCTCTCCTCCAGAATTAACAAGAATGTTTGAAGGTTTTACATCTGGAAGGAAAAAAAAAAAAAAAAAAAAAAAAAGTTTAAATAATTTTCACCATTGAATTTAAGTGAAAGCAAAAGAATCTTAAGAAAAATAAAGTAATTAAGATTGGTTTTATAATAAATGAATTTTTAAAAGACAATTGACTTAATATTTAACCTTTCTTTTGTAACTTAGGGAGAGAATCATTTGATTAGATGTTGAGTAAAATTACAAATCGTTTAAATTTCATGATCCACACACACACACATATATATATATATATATATATATATATATATATATATAAAACAGATTTTATGTAGACTTTCATTACAATGTTAATGGATTAAAAAGTTTTAGTTTTTTGTCACACCAAAAGATTAACTATTTTATATAAAATATTGCACAGTTTTGTTAACAGTGCCTGAAAAAGTAATTATATAATCTTTATGCATTTTATCATGAAGATCTGTAAATTCACCTTGAATTATACAAAATAAAATTACAATTTCTGATCTATTGGTCAAAATTTAAAGCAGCTTACCTCTGTGCATAATTTGATGCTTTTCACGTAAGTAACTCAAACCTTTTAAAACCTAAGATAAAAATAAAAGTGTTTAGACAATCTTTAAAATACTTAACCGATTTATATCACAGACATCAACAGAGCTTTTGATAGCAAGATATTTTAGCAGTTATTTACTGGGCTGGGAGCAATGTCTCAAGAGACACTCAGAGATAAATGAATTCAACTGAACAGTTATTGGTTAAAAAAAAAAAAAAAAATAAAAAATAAAAATAAGATAAATAAAAAATTGTGCAATATATTAAAAGATTGCATTATTTTTCTTATACCAAGCATAACTGCCAAAGAAAATCCTGATAAAAATTAGTTATAAGAAAATTTATTCTGATAAACATTCAAATAAATATTCAAAAGAACCCAAATCCAAAAGTATACTTACAGCTATATTAATTTTTCCTAAAATGGGCTCGGGAATTCTGCCTGCCTGTTTAAGTATCAAATCCAGAGAACCTCCATTCTGAAAAGAGAGAAAAAATTAAATTGTCAGGCTTTAAAACACAGTTTCACTTTTACCAACACACAATTTATAGAACATGAAGGGAATTTTAATGAAGTTCTTAAAATGTGTTTAATGTCATAAAAAGATGGTAATTTCTTGGGCCCACCAATAGCCTGAACATGATTTCTTGGCAAAAATCAATGTGACCAATACAAGTTGACATATACAATGTAGGTGCTGAAAAGTTATTGGCTCAATCAAGAAGGGATTCTAAAATAAATTCTGAAGTTTGGGTTAGATTTTTCAAAGTGGGTCTGAACTTTTCTGCACCTTCTCACATATAGAGGGTGCGATGGGTAAATTGTTGCCTTTTTATATTTTTAATTTTGTGCATGCACATTGCTTTTGCTTTTGTTGACTGAACAATAGGGTCAGTTGGGCACCATGATAATTCACACAGCCAGAAATTCCGAAACAGCATGCTGTACAGCTTGGCATTTGTGCCAGAAGCTTCAATACAAACATTTCAGAGATTTTTAGTGTCAATCTGAGGACAGTGCAGAGGATTCGAATGAGTTGGAAGAGTCTAATGGCGATTATGAAGGTACAGCAACTCAGAAAACTCACTCTGATCATTCTGATCAGAAAAGAACTCCTGAATTTGTTGATGAGACCTACATCAGTTTATGCTACCCGGGTCAAGAGGATGGCTGCTGAAATATCTTATGTCTGGCAACAGGACTCTGCACCATGCCACACAAGCAGGAGAACCCAGTCATGGCTGCCAGACAATTTTTGCATTGAATAAATTTATTCTTTAGTATTTGAAGATATTTTGTTTAATTTTGGTAAATATATCTGTTAAATGAGATGTCAGTGTTATTTTCATTTTTGCATAATTTAGACAATTTATCCATTGCACCCTGTACATATAATATATGTGATTACGTAAAGTAAATTTAAGGTTCTTGCAAAAAAAAAAAAAAGAAAAGAAAAAAAAGTTTAGTATAAAATAAATAATCCTGATTTGTGTATGTCTGAGTATAGATAAAATTGCTTAACAAAAACCAGTTTTGATGCATTTTTACAAATAGTATTTAGTTTGGAATAAATAATATTGGGGATGATCTTTGAACAGGGATAGGATTTTCTGCCATTCAACAAAACTAACATTAATCAAGACTTTAAATATAAATAGGATTTCATTATATCTTCTGAAACAATTAAACAAGGGCATTTATTTTATATATTCCCAAACAAATTTGTTAAATTCAACTAATAAGGTTTGTCTATTTCATTTTTTTTTTTTTTTTTTTTTTTTTTATTATATACCAAAATCATTTGAAAATGATAAAATATAATAAAAAAATTAGACTTTGTTGGTTGAATTTAACAAAAATTATTTGAGTGAATGTGTGTGTGTGTGTGTGTGTGTGTGTGTGTGTGTGTGTGTATATCTTAAATCAACCAATGACTACAGATGACCATCTCAGAAAAATCTAAGGAAATTCTTTGATCATATTTAAATCCCAAATATTATATCTGTATAATTAATAATTTTAAAATCAGAGTATCTTGAAATTTCACACAATTTTTTTTTGCATGTACAGGTTTGAAACTTGGTGACAGTTAATATGTTACAAAAATATAAATAGCTTAGGTGCATCTTATGTACTTTTATTAGGACCTGAAAATGGATGAAATGCAAAAAGATGCTGTCTGCTTTGAGAGTTTCTTATTTACAAAGTATGTAAGTTAAAACATCCAAATTAATTTTGCTATCATTTATGACTGAACAGATTATTTTTATGCAGTAACCATATTCATTCCTGTTATAGGAATGTCAGAAGATTTGTTTTGTGGACAAACTTCTGTTTAGAGTTAAAACATTTTTCTTGGACATGATATTCCAGAATCATAGTTTTGTCATGTTTGGTACCTTATACATTTAATACTTAAGAAAATATGAAACTAATTTGGCACCCCATATAATTTTCTATGTAAAATCTATTTTTGGCTTCATCTTACATTTGTTCCAAATAATTTAGAGGCCCTTAAAATGTTGAATTTTTTTTTTTTTTTTTTTTTTTTGGAGATGTTTTACAAAATTTTTAACTAAACTAAACCAAAATAAAGATTCCACTAGATTATTTTAATTTCAAATACATCGGATCAAAATTTGTAAAAATGCATCAAAACTGGTTTATGTTAAGCAATTTCAAAGACATACACAAATCAGGATCATTAGGAAGGTAAAAATCATATTAAGGATATTTTAAAGGAAATAAATATTTAGCTTTAATGATAATAGTCAATACTTTCAATGATAAGCCAGCATTTTAATTAGCAACTTAAAATGTATTCAAAATTGCTTATATTTAAAATTTCATGTATTAATTTAACGTAAATTCAGTAATGTTTTGTAATATCTTGATAGTTTGCTTTAAACATTACATACTCAAATACACTAAAACCTTTTTTCCCCTCCCAAATATAACCTGCTGAAATGGATGTGTATCTAATATCTTTTATCAAATATGGTACAGATATCAAATAGAAGGATATGAACTTTCAAATCTCATAGCAAGTCTCCAGTGTAATAATCGTATTAAATGATTTAAATATATGCATAGTTTAGTACAAACCAATTCATGTATAAATATTTCTTTGTACAGAAATTAAAAGATAAAAATTGCATTATCAATAGAAATTTATTCTAGATAACCAACAACATGAAAACTTAAAGAGAAAACCAACTGTTCTTGGTATTTATCCTTAATCTTCACATCCTATCATCTATTTTGCTAATATCGCACCACATTTATCATAACCATTTTAACAGTAACCCTGTACCTTGAGTGGCTCTTGAGCCTTCTATTGGATGAACCTTTATATAGAAAAAGAAAATGATTACTGAAATTTATTTGGGTTATTTATAAGAATTTGATGGCTCAGATGAAGGCTAATTTTTATTGGGAATAATTTGTTAATTAGAATTTGATAAACCAAAAAACAAATTAATGCAATACATCATGCATATTTTTACTGTATAGAATATCAATGATGAAATTCCAAGTTGGAAGGACATGCTGGTCAACTTTTAACTTGGTGACCTCTTATGTTTAGTTTAGTATCTACTAGAAGTGTTGCTATTAGTTAGAAAATGTAAGTGGAGATTCAAATCTTTGTTGACTTGTGATTTTTTTTTTTACACACAAGATTCAGCACAACTTGTCATTATACAGACTGTCACACTGAGATAGATTGCCAAGATGCAGTAACATATGCAAGTTTTATATATATATATGAGAAAGAGAAGAAGGAGGAAGCAGAATATATAAGTAATGTAATTCCAATTCAACATTTAGTGTCAAGTATCTTTCGAGGATTTAAAAATATAATGATAATGATCTCGGCTGTTACCTCTTTAAAACTATGGAACTAAAGAGATGTATTTTTGGATACACTTCAACAAGAAAAAAAATGAGAGCTATTTAAACATCTTCAGGCTCTTCAATGTATTTGCTAAGTAAACAGATTCTTTAAAAGACTTAGAAAAAAAACAAACATACTAAATAACAGGATTATTTAAAAAATTTTAAATTGCAGGACTAGAAGGGAATATTTTTTATACTGTTTGAATTTTTTATCATGTTTTAAATAAATACATAAAGAAACTAAAGATTCGTAAGCAAGTTTATCAAAACAAAAAAATGTAACTTATTTAATATTTTAAATTTTGATCTTTGAAAAGGATTAAAGTAATTACTGAGAATAGCATCATTCAAATATGTCAATCTGTTCAAAATTACATCCATTTAGAGTAACCTTTTAGTGAATATATATATATGTTTAATAATTTTACTTATGGTGCCTATAATCAACTTTCAGAGTTTAAGTGGTGGTATTGAATAAATTCCATGCAGTGAATTCAGACCACTTACCATATATTCCATTAGGATATTTATCTCTCCGTCACAGAAGAATGCAGTGTAAAAACCTACGATATATGGCGAATTACATTCGTGGAGTACTTTGAGTTCTCGAAATATTTGATTTCTTACTGATGGTTTCACTTCCAAATGAATTAACTGAAATCAGAAAGAAAAAGTTTAACAGAAAAAATTTTTTTTTTCTTATCGACTTCTATACTAACTCAATTCAGATAAGCTTAAAAGTCAATGTTCCTTTTGAACCAAACAGATAAAGTTTCCCATGACTATCAAATTGATACTGATCAAGTATGATGAATACTTTCAATTATTTCCCTCACTTTTTAAGACAATGTTAATGCCTTTTGATTTTCTCACTGTAAATGAATGTGAAATGTGCTTTACAAGTTTTTTGTTTAAATTCTTCAAACTTGAGCAAAATTTTGAATTATACAAAATATTATCCAGAACTTGGAGAACATAAATTTTTTTTTTTTTTTTTTTTTTTTTTTTTTTTACACACACACACAAAGATGAAACCTGAAGATATTTTCCAGACTCCAGTTACAAATGCAAAATAGAAAAATAAAGTTGAATGCATAGTCAACAGAATTAAATAAGACACCCGCTCCCACCAGCCTTGCATAATTTGAAAGTGTTGGAAAACAATTGTGGAATGTAGTATTTAGCTTCATTAATGACTATAATATTTAGTCTAACCTCCCCCCACCCCCACCAAAAAAAAGTAAAACCAGTGTACTGTCATCACATTTATATGGTTGTGTTTACAGGTATTTTCATGATGAAAGAAAAGGTCTTGTCAAAAGCAATTTGGCAGATTTTTTTTTAAAACATTTATTTTATAAACAAAGAAAAATAATTTTGTGACATTTTGCTTCCAGATTTTTAAATGATCAAGTGAAGCACAAATAAAATTTGAGTTTTCTATTTGCTTTGAAGAACAAACAAACCAAAAACATTTAATTTATTTAATAAATGATACTCTTTAAAGAGGTAAATATTCAACTTTTAAAGGAAATGATATTTTTGCACAAAAAAAAAAAAAAAAAAAAAAAAAAAAAAAAAAAAAAGATTCAATAGAATATAAATGCTATATATTTAGAGATTCTTGATAAAATCCAAAGACTGTAATTTTGTCAGTCCTGACCTTGGTATATTGGCTGCAGTCAGTTTCCCACCACCATAACATGGCTTCCCTATGACTTTTCTATAAATACTTTTGTGGTATTTGTTGTGATGTACTTTCCTCTATGGTATAGCCCCCATTCCCCGAAGAGCCTTTGCCCGACGCTAGTGCGGTTAGGGAGAAGGGAGAGGGGGAATGGCAGGTCGTTGGCAAGACTAAAGGGAAGATCCGGGCAGCGGAACCTCGTTCCACAACTAAACCAGTAAAAGGCACAGACAACCCCACTCCCTCTACCAGTGCAAAGGGCGACTCTTCGGCCAGCTACTCGGATAAACTCCGACAAAAGTTAATTCAATATGAACCATCCTACGAGAAGAAGGAAAAACTTATTAAACTAAAGGAAGAACTAAAATCCAAACGACAGGACGCGGAGAAGAAATCTGGCACCTCTTTGTTGGCACCATCTTCCCCTGGCACTAAACATCATTCCATGGTCCCTCCCCCTATCACTAAACCTATTAGGGAAGTTGATTCATCAATGACCACACTAAAGAAGGGACCTCGACAAAATCACCTGCTAAAAAAACATCACCTAAACATTCTCCCATGAAGACCCCCAAAACCTCACCATCAAAACACGAGCAGCAAAAGCACCAAAGAAGTCCATCTTCGGATGCTTCTGAAGCCACCACAGAAAAGAAAATCAAATCTAGACCATTATACAATACAGGGGAAGATGTGTGCCGAATTTCAAAGGAAACAGAAGAGAAGGCATTACTACATGCAAAGAAATTAAAAGATTTAAAACTCTTTTAAATTTCAGGAAATTGAACAATCTAGATGTGGAGAACCTCGGAATTTCCCCAGCAGAAGAAGGGTTCTCACTGTGGTGAGATCGGGGGTAGCTGGTCAGCAAATATGGGCCATGATGGCCAATGCAAATGAAACCTTTACCATGTTTCCACCGATGTCGTGTTTTGACGATTTAAAACGTCAAAAAACTACAACAATTTTGTTCAGGGAGGTTCCGATTTAATTTTCACCCCTCCCTGTATAGAGCTTTAAAGCTAACGTTCCCCTTGGACATTGGCGGCCTGTCTCCTGATGGCACCATCGTTAGTGAGATGGGTACAGGCTCAATGGGAGAGGCCGTCGTGTCCTGACCCGGCCATGTTCAATGCAGGAGAGCAACCCTAATCGGTTCCATCATGGCTCTCTGGTTAGCAAGTGTGAATGCCCGAGGCCTGAGGTCCGAGTCTCGCAGGGCGAGGCTCTCTCGCGATCTTCAGCGTCTCGGGGTGAATATCTGTTGTGTACAAGAGACCCGTTTTCTTCTCGTGACTATGAGAACATTCTGATTGGGGTTTTCCTCTATTCAGCATGTTTTGATGGTCGAGGGGTGTCTCTTGGTTGGTGAGCAAGTCATTGAAGGCTGCGTGTGTTCTTGTCTTCGCGGATCCGGCGAGCAGGCTTTTGCGTGCTGGATGTTACCATAAAGGATAAGGCTCTTCGTCTCATTGGGGTTTATCGCCCAATGTCCATTCTGAGCGGCCTGTTTTGTCTCGGCAGATCGAGCCGTTTTTGACGACATCACGCCGGGTAGTTTTAGTGGGTGATTGGAATGCCGTCCTTGATCCCGATATAGATCGATAGGGACAAATTCGGTACTAACAACCGGGACGTGAAACCATTTCGGGACTTTATCGACAAGTTTGATCTTGTCGATAAGTACCGAATGAATGACCCCTCGGGAGGTAGTGTGGACTTGGACAAATAGTAGCTCGGCTACTTATCTAGACCGAAGTCTTAATTAGGAGAGTCGATGTAGGGCTCTTAGGGTGTCCAAGTTTCCATGAGATAGTTTATTCGGATCATAGGCTTGTCCGGGTCCGTGTAAACTTAGATAAGCCTAAGGTTAGGATGGCTGGCTACTGGAAATTAAACTCATCATTATTTGGTGAGCAAGATTTCGGGACCAGCTTTTACTAATGATACAGAGGAACTGACGGGAGCGGTTGTGGGAAATGCCTGGTGGGATAAACTAAAATCCAAAATCAGAACGTTTGCTGCTGATTATAGTCGTCGGCTCAATCTAGATAGATTAGCGGCGCAAACGGCTTTAGAGCAGAAAGTTGATCGGGCGGTGAAATCCCATGATAGTGGGGAAATAGTTTTAGCTAAGGCAGAGTTGGCCTCCTTGCTTATCAAGAAGGATCAAGCTCTGGTAGTTAGGGCTAGGTTAAAAAGAATGTCCTCTGAGGTGACGAATATGGCCGCTGAATTGCGTGCAGAGGAGGCTCGGAATGCATCTCAGCGACATATCGCGAAAGGCGTCACATTGCCGGATAAGCGGATCGTGACAACAAACGAGGGCATATGTGAGGCTTTTCGTGACTACTTTCAGGAGCTTTTCACCAGGGAGCCCGGTCTGAGCTCTGCTCAGTTCGACTCCTATTTGGCTGACTTTCCCTGCCTCGAGGCAGCTGGAAGCAGCTAGGTGCGAGGGTCCAATTACAGAGTCGGAAATCTGGGATGCGTTGAAACAGGTTGGCCTGGACAAATCTCCGGGACTTGATGGTCTTCCGCACGAAGTGTACTTGAGGCAGTCGCCCGCTTTTTGTTCCGCTGCTGGCACTGATTTTCGGCAACTGGATGAAGCAGGGGTCTATACCCCAACGCTTCACCAGGGGCGTGATCAAGTTGTTACGCAAGAATAAAAACGGTGGGGATGGGTTAGGTAACTTTCGCCCTTTAACCATGTTAAACACAGAGTTAAAGATTTTGGCTAAGATCCTGGCTAACCGTTTGCAGGCTGTCCTGTCTAGTCTGATTGGCTCGGAACAGACTTGTGCTGTGAAGGGCAGGACTATTCAGGACAACCTTCATATGGTGCGCCTGATCATCGAGCAAGTCGACAGTGAAGCCGCGCTGATCAATTTAGATCAGTCCAAGGCCTTCGATAGGGTTGACCATCATTTTCTGGAGGCTGTTCTTTCGGCGGCCGGTTTCAGGCTGTACTTTCGCACCTGGATCCGACTTCTGTATGCGACCCCGGTGCGCTGGTGGAGGTGAATGGGGTACGATCGAGCCTTTCGTATTGTCTCGCTCCATTCGTCAGGGTTGTCCGCTATCGCCTTTGCTTTACGTTCTTGCGTTGGAACCTTTCCTTCGCAAGTTAAAGGCGAATCCGGTCCCACGTTGAATTGCCCTGCCGGTGGTAGCACATCGGCCAGGTATTCCGCCTATGCTGACGACGTTTCGGCTCTTTGTGTCGAGCAGAGCCGAGATTGACGAAAGTCAGCAAAGAAATCAGTTGTTATGAGATGGTGACAGGGGCCAAGATCAACCGCGATAAGCCTGTTGGCTTTGCGGTTGGGTGCGTGGAAGGGAGTTTCTCTTCCCGGACCTTTCCACTGGACGGATGGGCGGTCAAGATTCTCGGCGTCTTTTTCGGTCCTGATCTCCAGTTGGAGATGAATTGGTCGGAGGTGCGAGGGAAGGCCGAGATCGCAATTAAATTGTGGTCTCGGAGGAATCTTTCCTTAAAGGGGAGGGCGGAAGTTTGTGTTTCACACATCTACCCGATTCTCCTTTACCGACTCTCTGTGCTTCCACTTCCGTGTGACACTTTACTGGCGTTAGTGAGGCTCTTGTTCTCCTTCTTGTGGGGAGGCAAGGCTGCCAGAGTCAGTCGGAGATCTGTTGCCTTCATCCATCTGAAGGCGGTCTGGGCATGCCGAGCATTGAGATTCATCAACATATGCTTCGCATTAGTTTTCTGGATCGAATGTGTCGCGATTCGGATGAGGACGGCGCCTTCTGGAAGGAAGACGCCCGTAAGAACTTCCCATCCCTGAGAAGTGTGCATTCGGTGGAGGAGGAGGCCGCCGTTTACCCCGAGCCGAATGCTCCTTCTATCATGAATGTCGATTGCTCTGAAGCGCCTCTTACAGGCGTCGGATGGCCTCTCCAACGTCCAGGCGTTGTCGCGTAGGGCATTATATCAAGTTTTAGTCAGGGGGCCGTGCATGATGATCTGATTGACGAGCTCGGTTTGACGAGGCAGCAGGCTCGCTCAATATGGCCTTGGGCGCCCGGGTTGAAATGCCTCAATAACGATGAGGCATCACTCACCTGGCTGGTGATATGTAGGGCCCTCTGGGTCGCCAAGAGACTCTGCTCAGCTGGCTTGGAGAATTCTCCAAACTGCCGACGTTGTAGTGGGGAGGTCGAGACCTTGGGTCACGCCTTCTTTCATTGCAGCCAGGTAGTGCCGTTGGTCAAGTTTGTTGAGGGCCTCATGGTCCGCATGCTGCAGGGAAAGTCTTTTGTCCTTCAGTCCGTTTCTGTTTGTAGCAATGTGGCACCGCCGCTGACGAAGGCTGAACAGTATGTGTTCCACTGCTTGCTAGGTGTTATGAGAGTCGTGGTTTGGACGACACGTCAGAAGGGATTCTATGGGGCGAGAAGTTCACCTCTTCCCAACTGATCTTGTACTTTAAGCATCAGCTTAAAGTCAAGATTAGGACGGAAAGGCGGTGTGCTCACTTCATCAGAATTCAGCAAAAGGTGGGTGAATCTTGCGCGCTTGTGTCGTGTGAAAGGAGCTGACTTGAGTGGCACATTGATGCGGTTAGGCATCAGGATATTGCTCTTCCTGGGTTGAACTTGTGCAACCCATCCTGAAATTAGGCTAGCTTAGGTTTTCCATTTTGATGATTTAGTTTCCTTTTTCAGTTAACTTAGCTAGAGTATGTATGCTCATTGGCCCCTTTTATTTCTGTCCCCATTTGTTTTTTTCGTTAAGTTTAATTCGCCATCCCTCCCTTGTTAGGTGGTCAGTGATGTCAGTTCGCTGGTGGATGCGGGCGCCTTTCGTTTTTTCGTGTGAGTGTTTTTTCGTATTTGTTGTTGTGTCTGAATGAGTGCATGTCAGTGTGAGTGATTGGGATGAATGAATGGTTTATACTATTATAGTCCGCATTGATTTCGGCCAGTGAAGTGATGTTTCTGTCACATTTAGGAAACTGTGGGGGTTTTATTACTAATCTTATTTTCTTTAGTTTCTTGTAAATAGTTTTTGTATGCATATTGTAAATACTCATTGGGGTTAATTTTTAGAATTGTTGTTTTATTCCCTCCCCACAGACCAATTTAATTGTAAATATGGGGACTAGTTAGTATTTTCATAGAGACAAAGAGGTATTATGGTGGTTGTAGTAAGAAAGGTACTAATGAATGTGTTGTTTTGGTGTAAGGGATATTGTTTAAATGCGTTTGGGTCAGTGCTTATGGCTAGCTAAGTTATAGTTAAGACAGAGGAAGACCGTCCTTTCCCCAATCCCCTTTTCGGCCTTGTGCCACATTTCTGTATTATAAACAGAATAAATATCACTTTCCTCTATGGTATGTAGACTTTATGAATTTAAGTGCAGCACTAAATTGGTAGCAAGGTCACATCATTTAAAAGTTGAAATGGCTAGATATAACCATAAGTTCTATTGTGACACAGAGATCTCCAGAGGTTGATCAAACAAGAAAGAGAATAAGAGAGAAAGTCTACTAACTGGATGATAATTTTTGAAATTGCAGGAAAATGGACTGAAAAGTTAAGAAAATAGAAACAAAATATGTTACAAAATATGTTGAAAAATCATGTTTTGAGATAATTCCAAGGAAAATCAAACCCAGATTTAACTAGATGAAATTCAGCAAGATTGGACAAACCCAAGACTGCTCTCATCCTTCCCACACCTCCCACTGATAAGAGACCATTAAGGTATCCATAAAGATGCTTCAAATCAACCACCCAGCAGAAAAGATAATTTCTGCAGTATTCATCCAGAGAAAATTTTATATCCAAACATTAATTCAGATTTCTTTGGATATAAGTGGTAAGGAAAAAATGAATTACTATTTTGAAATGGCCATGAGCAGGAAGGCTGTATGTTTTAGCTGATTGTAAAACAAATGCATAAAAGACAGAATAAATTTTAATTTTAAGGAAAATGGAAATAGATTTTTCTTTCTCCAATTCTTGGGTAGTTTGGTCAATTGAAAGGATCCCAGCATAGGGCAAGCTGATAGATAAGGACTAATGACTGAAAATCTCTTTTGTCTTCTGCTGTACCATTTAAAAGTTGGATTTATCAGTCCAGCCCCAAGAAGCTGAACTGAAGTTGGCTGTTGAAGAGAGAGACTGCCTAAACAATGATACAAGGCAAAGTGTAAAAAGAGTAGGAGTTAAGGTGTGGCTTATTTCCTGTGACCACTCTTAAAAGGGGGCTGGACAACCCAAAATTTGAAAAAAAAAAAAAAAAAAAAAAAAAAATCACTGGAGTAAATGTATTTTTATATATGGAAATTTACAAAAGGTTGATACTTAGGATAGAAGACAATCCAACCCAAAACCTAGTCAACCCCACCCCTGCCAAATGCAGGACTATATAATCTGGAGATTTTGGACTCAGAAACTGTGCAGTTGAGGTGAGGTGAGTGAGTGACATGTACACACAGAGGAACCTAAATCATTTGCCAAGACCTCCTAACCAAAGACCTTGAGTCAGATATGAAGACAAGGGGATCCCAGTGTCATTTGATCATAACAAGTGGGAAGGGTTAAAACCACTGTATACAACAAATCATATATAAACCAAATCATTACATTTTTTTAACCAGAGTTAATTCTTTGTTCTAAAGGATTTGTTATTTTTTTGTGTTGCTCCCAAAGGACCAAACAGTCTTCACTCCAAGCTTGCTTCATCAGCTATCTTCTTCCTCTCAGAGACCAAAAACAACGTGCCAAAGGAGTGAATGGTTGTGAACAGACAAACGCCAGCTAAGTTGAGTGGAACAATGCTATCAACATGATGCCAGTGACAAAACGAGTTGGTTACTGCTGTTTAGGGCCAACGATATTTGGTTGCCACTGATAAAGGCGAACGCCAGGAGTTGCGCATACTATGCTAACAGTTTTTTTTATCACACTTCTCGCTTGTGGAAGTCTTTCAGTTTCTTGCTTACTAGTCAACATTGATTTTCAAAAATTTAAATGCAATGTCAATTGTTATCTGCCATTATCTTAATCCTTGTTCTTTTACTGTTCTCTCTCCTTAATAGTAATTTTTTTTCATCTCAGTAGCCCCTTACATCTTAAAGAAAAAAAAAAAAGACACTTTCCATAAGATCCAACATTATATGCAGGGAACGTAACTTGTATCACTTATCAGAATCTCTCTTCACTACCAAATCATTTGCTTTTACATAAAAAAAAACCTAGATTTGGATGATTATATCTAGGTTCTATTATGACTAATCAAATATATATATATATATATATATATATATATAGCTAAACTAATTAATTCATTTTACATTCAGGATTATATTCCCAAACATACTGCCATGAGCATTTTTCTCTTCAAATTTTAATTAACAGTAGCATTTAAAAAAAAAAATCCTATCAAAAAATTCTAAATTTAAAATAAGGAAATTTAAAAACAGTTTAATTGTATAATTTATCAACTATGTCAATGCACTCTAAGTAAATAAACACTAACCTCAATTAACCCGATTTAAATCTTTAAACTCGCAAATCTTCAGTCCAATATCAAAGCCATTGTTAACTATTATCAGGCTTAATTATATGATTAAACCACTGCCCCAAGGATAATTACAATGTCAACAACAAAGAGAAAAAAAAAAAAAAAAAAAAAAAAAAAGATTTCATTGGGCTCTATTCAAAATAATTTTCACATGTGGTCCAAGGGAGTTAAGTTGATTAAAATTGTCATGAATGATTAGTTTATTTATACTTTAAAGCATTTTATATGAAACATTTTAAATGTTATTTTTGTGTATTGCCAAGGCAGCAAATGAGCCTGGCAAATTCAAATAATTATATTAACTTTTCTAAACCAACTTTTGCATAATTTTTAAGTACTTTCATGGGGCCTCTAATGAACATTACTCTTGAAGGATGAAACAAAAATGTACAAAGAATATCATGCAAGAATTGTGCCCCATTAAAAAAAATAAATAAAAAATTAGGGGTTAAAACTGACAATAATTAGAGAGAAATGTCCAATAAAAATTATTGGAATCATCAAACCTAGTTCAGCTTCAAACAAACTTTAAAGAGCTAAATTAAAAAATAATTGAGAAATTAATTGAAACTTTAACTGACTTAATGAACTCATTATGGTAGTAGGACACATTCACAAGGCAGTGATCAGTGCATTGGTCCAACAAAAATAATGATTTGAGTAAGTTTATTCTCTAAATAATTATGTAATGCATCAATATGAGTAAGAAATTAAATTCAATCCTTAGTTAGGACACCAGTATAGACAAAGATTAGCTTAAACTTTAATCGAGTCATGTGAATTAAAAGGATTTGTTACAACACTAATATAAGGATAAAAATGCTGATCATGTTACTCACAAATCATCAGGTACCACCACTGAAACTTATTCATTCAAAATTCATTTGTTTTGAAAGCAGCAAATTAAAAAAAAAAAAAGTTAATAAATAGCATATTTAGTTAAAAAAAAAAAAAAAAAAAAAAAAAAAAAAAAAAAAAAAAAGAGCTTTACAGGATTTTGTTATCTGCTTTGTACATGTATTCAAGAATTTAATTCCTTTGCTGATTGTTCCTTTATGATGATGGCATTGATGACTAAATTTGCCTACAACATGCATGTTCTGGACTAGAAGCTTCCAGTTTCACCAAACCCTGCTCTTGTCATCCATTCTATATCGCTGTTTTGCTTTGTAGAAATTGGTTGGATGTGAAAGAAAGTCAGAATAGAAGAGTGCTGATGGCATGAATTTATTTAAGGTGGATCCCAACTTGCCAGGAAGTGATTCCTCCATGGCACAAGATATGCAAAATCCAGTTATGAAATTGCAACAGACTGCTGCTGACTTAAAAAATTTGAGTGGTGCCTTTTATAGCATGTCTGTCATGCATACCACTCTTTATCCACTGGTTTAATGGTTAAGATCTGTTGTAATTGTCATCTGCTTGTTCTACAGTTGGGGTCTTTGGGGTTGGTTGTGTTTAGTCTGGGTCC
Organism: Acanthosepion pharaonis; assembly: GCA_903632075.3. Classification (NCBI taxonomy): domain Eukaryota; kingdom Metazoa; phylum Mollusca; class Cephalopoda; order Sepiida; family Sepiidae; genus Acanthosepion; species Acanthosepion pharaonis. The sequence continues at coordinate 2,044,223 of CAHIKZ030003422.1, forward strand.
TTGTCTTAAACTTTGCTGTCAAGGGTGGACCTACCAGGACTTTAGAACACCCGACAGCCTTGCGCTCAGAGTCGTACCATCCAAGCCCCTCTAGCACGATAAGATGCAACCATCTGAGGTAAGGATTTCTATCTGAACTAAAATACTAATAATTGGTTCCTCAGAATAGATTTTGATTGAAAGAGTTGCTTATTAAACAAAAAAATTGAAGCTATTGTAAGTAAGGTGGGGCTTATGTAAAGTTCAATAAATTTCCTCCTAAATCTGCTATGTCTCTTTCCAGTGTCAAAATTCAATGAAACAAGTCTAAAAATATGAAATAAGTGCAACTTTCAATTATTGTAAATTGAACGACAAAGCTGTGATGCAACAGTGCTATCTACAATTATTAAATGTTTAAATTAGAAAACTAAAATACTATAAAAACTATAAAACTGTATTTAAATGATAAAATTTTGTTGAAACTATATTTAGTGTTTCAGAGTAACTTGTCAGATAATGGAGAGACATTCAGTAACCATGACTACGGCAGCACAGAGTAATGGTGCTTGTGAGAGATTGAAATGCAGTTACTGGAAATAATAATTATTGATAAAATAATTTCAGACATGATCAGAAAGTTACTTTAGCCTGGTCAGTTTTACCTGTAATCTTTTCAGTAACTACTCTGGCTTTTCTCCAAATCAGTGTGTTTGGCTTCAATCCTGCCATCCTAACAACTTCCAAGGTGACCCTCTTGCTCTAGAACAAGTCAACAACTTCAATTACAGTTGCAAATAATTTAAATGCATCTGGCAAAAGAGGAATTTCTTAAAATTTAATTTGACAAAACCAAGAGAGCCATCAGGAATAATATTTGTCCTCATAATAAAGATTATTCCAATAGTGAAGTATTTTATAAAACTGACAATAAACAAGAGCATAGGTCAGGTATTACAATGGAAGCATATGATATGGCATGGTGACATCTACCTTAGCATTCATTTATGTTGTCTGACAAAGACATTAAATATAAAGAGAGCAATTCAAAAATACATGATCAAGGACAACAAAGATAGTAGTAGCAACCATTATTCTCTGCTGTTGAAGATTAAGACAATGTAGAATAAGCTTGTGGTAGTATTAATAACAAAATCGATAAATAAAACTGATGACCTCAACAATAATCTAGTTCAAGTTAAAATGGAAGGCAATGTTGAAGGAAAATAAAATGATGGTTCAATAGTTTTCTAGGAATAAGTTGATATTGATGAATATATATTTCTGATAAGATTAATTTTAGTCATTATTTTAAATAGAATTCCAATGACAAAGTTGGTTGATTTCTTTAAATTTAGCTTTTGGAAAGTGGCACCCAATGAAGAAATGAAGTGACAACTGCAAAGTTAGAATACAATATTAGTGAAAGACCATAGTTATAACAAAAGCCAAGATCGTAACAAGAGTTTGTGGTAGATACAAGTATCCCACAATGAATTTAGTCCATATAGAACTTCCTCTGGTAGATATGTAACACTCTAGGTGCAAAAGCAGCATATTTACAAGGCAACAGATTTACCTCTAACTCCCACCTGAAATTTTAATGGGAACTTGTGGAAACTATATAAAAATTTGTTTTATATGATAGAGCATGGTACATAAAAGTCAGAAATGTCCCTTTTCGGGTTAGGTAACAACCAATGGCAAGTTTGAAGAAATATTTATGTAGATGTTTTTTTTTCAGGGTTGGTATAAGTGTTTGAAAAGTATTACTGATAAGTTGTGAAACATTTTAATAGGAAGTGCTGCATCAATATCTTTTAAGGTATTTGAGCAGCATTATTTCTACAAATGACAGTGGATCAACTTTAACAATGTGTCATCCTTACCACCTGTTGTAATCAGTTGCCAATAAGTCATTTAGAAAACCTGGGATGACAACTGACCATGTCAAAATCAGAGAAGAAATGCTATAGATCATTAAATTGGTTAGCTACTAACAAACCAATTACTACCTTTGCTGGTTGTAATTTGAATGCTTCCTTCAACAGTGCTACAATAAATGATCTGTTAAAATTGAATAATAAATTAGAATGTTAAAATGGAATGAACTATAGAATGACCCCAAAATTTTGAAGTCATCAAAGCTATGTTCTAGACCAGGGGTCGGCAACCCATTCGACCCCGCGGGCTGGATAGTGTTATGACAGGTCGCGGGCTGGACGAAGGCCATTAATGAAAAATTAAAAAAAAAAAAAAGAAAAAACACCTAACAAAAATTACTTTTCCTCAAGGAATGTCAAAATACTTCAAAGTGAAAAAAATCATCTGAAGTGAAATGGATGAAATTATGACGTGTAGGTTTGAAACTTATTGAAAATTGTTCCACAAACGAACCACACACAAACAAAAACGAAGTACATATACCCATACATACGAGTACAAATAGTTACAAACATATACACTTACGTACGTACACATGCGGTATCATCCACACATTCATGAGGCATGTATGTATAATGCACGTATATTTAACTGTCTTTATATTTCTGCTAACTCACATGTCAGTCCCTCCCAGGCCTCTCACTTTATCGTTCTTTTCGCTTCTGTTATCTTTTAATGTAGCCAAGGGTCATAACAAATATGTATCCATTATTTGACATTAAACGTAGGCAATGCAACTTGGTAAAATAAGTCTCATGAAAGATAACTGGCAGATAGTCTAATTCGAAAACCTCGTCTCTCATGTTAAAAATAGATCAGGCTCGCAGGCCGGTCAAAATGCCTCCGTGGGCCGTAGGTTGCCAACCCTTGTTCTAGACACTCCCACACCACATAAGAAAAAATAAATATAGTTCAGAAGAAAGAGAAAAATAGGAAAAAAAGTAAAGAGATTGGGGGAACAAAAAAAAAGAAGAAAACAATGTGCAAGAGATATGGAAGAAATGACTAAAAAAATAATGAACAGGACTCTTAACAGTTGGTGAAACTCCATCCTTTGTAATTTGTGCAACAAGTCAAGCAGTGTACACATCTTGTTAAAGTTGCTGGTTGATCTACAAAAACTGAGGATCATTGTTATAAAAAAAAAAAAAAAAAAAAAAAAGTTTGAAGATTAAGGCCTTACAGGATGTAAAAAATTAGAGCCTTTCCTATGTGGGACATACTGTTAGCTATTGCTAAAGATTGTTTGGCCTTGACAAAAAAAAAAGGTACCAGGCTAGAGGGTATATTTAAATGTTGAATATCAAGGTCAGCATAGGATTAAAGTTTCAATAGCCTAGCTATATTTTAGAGACATTTGGCTGCATATTTTCTCCAGTTTGGAAAAATTGGAGTGATAAGTCTTAACTGCATGCCAAAAAGCTCTCAACTATTTGGATGTCAAATGTTAGAATAAGTTGGTCATTGTCCCGGGTAGGAAAGTAACATGTTGGTACTGTAGTGAGTCTGGTCACCTCTTTGCTACTTTGCCTGAAGAAAAAGACCCTTTCACTTCAGCCATGTAAAAAGGAGGCCATAACAGCTTTTTCTGCTATCATTGGCTAGAAAATTTGCTTTTGCACTCCCTCTCCAGAGTTCCCCATTGCAGAAAAAAAAAGCAGTAGCATTCCTATAGAAGTCCGAGGATAATAACAGGAGTAAAATACAAGCAGTGGATCTCGGGTTCTTTTAGACCCTGAATATAAGAGTTCCAGTGGACAGAAAAAAAAAAAAAAAAAAACCCAAAATAGATTTTTTTTTTATTTTGATGTATGTTGTAGATCTTATAGTCATTAGAAAATCCTTAAAATTTAAGTGAAAATTCCTAACCATTTTCAAGTTGAAATTTTGCTGAATCAGCATTTTTTAATCTAACAATCTCACAAAAAACCTTATAGCTTCTGATCATTAGCCAGAAATTAATGAAATTTGATACCCTTATAGATTCTTAGTCAAAGAATCTAAATATCCATTTAGAATTTTACAGGGCATAAAAGGAGATATTATCAGATTTTTTGGACAGCCAACCACACAGAAAAAAATTGAGAAATATCATCTTCAGCCCCTATAAGTAGCAAAAGGGTAGCACAACATTTGAAAACTAGTATTTGGTAAATAAAACCCAACAAGTTTCATTAACTGTCTCTCAAAGCTACCAATTCTAGACTTCTTAATATTTTTGTTTCCTCAAAAATTCTGATTCATGTTAATTTTGCAATTATGATATTGACTCATTCTGCTAATGAAATCCATAAAAAAAAACATTGGAAGAACATTACATTGTATTTGGGGAATTCATTCCAAGTTTTAATACCTCTCTTTATTTTATTTCTATTTAATAAAATGAAAACTAAATTATCATTAACATCCAATTCATCCTTACAGACTTTGAACATGAATCTGTGCTACCACACACAATTCCAGTATCACATGAATCCGTTATGCATACACTGAAAATAAAAAAACTGAATTTATCAGAATTTTCACACACTATCTTTGCAAATTACTCTAAATGTGTAAACTTGAAAGTTAAGTATAATCTAACAATCAAAACAATGTAAGTAAACATATCTTAAAGGAAAGGTGATATAATATTAAAAAACAAACATTAGGCTTGAATTAGTCCAGGCTCTATGATTGGGCACAGAAATTTCTTGTGGCAAGTTATATTTATTTTTTTGAAACAAATGATTAACGGGAAAAAAATCCTTTATACGAGAACAGATAAATATCAATGTTTCTACAGTTTCATCTGTGTAGTTTAGTGTCTCTCTATAGTTATTTGTCAGGGTTTGCATATGCCATATTTGGAGTTGTGCACAAACTTGATTCTCCCCACCAACAAGACAGGAAGAAAAAAAAAAAAAAAAAAAATTCAATAGAGACTTAGAGATAGCATGAAAGCATGTGGTAGAAGGAAGGGGGAAGTCTTCTTGAACTTGTTCAAGGACTGCAGCATTTTCACCAACATTTGAAGAAAAAAATTTACTTTAAAAAGAAAAGGAAAAAAAAATTACCTTTCTTGCCATCATTAAATTTGTAGGTTTGTGTCGCACTTTGAGAACCACGCCTCCATTACCAGAACCAAGTTCACCAATTTTGTCAAAGTCATCAACATTCAACTCTCCAGCTTGCTGCTTCTTTGTTAAGAATTCTTCCAGTCTTTTACGTTGTTTTTCGTCCAAGTCCAATTCCTTAAGATTCTGTTGGAGCTCTTCTACACTTGCACCCATGCCAGTAGTGTTTTTACTGTACAAAAAGATAAAAAATACTTTCAAATTAAGAAATAAAGAACATTTTGAAATGTTAACTTAATGTCCATTCACTTTTGATCAATTTTTTTAGCCAAATACTCTTTGATTTGGCTACTAAGTCCTGAGAACTGATATCAAGTGTTGTTAACTTTATTGAAACAAACGTGTTCAAGTTTTCATCCCCAATGCTGTGTTGGTGACATTAGGTAAAATGTGATTTCAAATCAGAAAATATGAACTATTTAAATATAGTTTACAGAAAAGAAAAAGATGCACATGTCTACAAATACAATTGTTATATATATATATATATATATATATATATATATATATAAAAATCAATGGTGATTCCAGGAGTTGGTCTTGTATCTATTTCAAAGCAAGAAAAATCTTTAATAGTACGTCATTTTCATTCTTGACTTCAGCTAGACAAAATTGAAATTGTTTTGAACACTTCATCTGTTCTTTCTCTCATTTGGATTTTTTATATATATATATATATATATATATATATATATATATATATATATATAATCTCCAAATGAGAGAAAGAACAGATGAAGTGTTCAATACAAACTTTCAAACTTATGAATTTGAACAATATAAATTATTAATAGTTAATTCTATATTTTAAACAGACAAGTTTGTACACCCAATTTTGAATCACCATCATGAGAACGTGACAGATAACAGTCAGAATTCACACGTGAAGATTGCATTAATTGCATGAAACCGAGTAGTGTTATCGCCATTGGATATTATGTATATTCACTAATATATACTTATAGTTCTGTTTCATAACATTGAGCACTGTATTTATAACACCTTAGGAATAAATATACTTACATACATGCAAATATTTATCTGTATGTAGATTTTTTCTTATCCATTCCTATATATCTCAATCATGGTTCTAGAAAATTGATAAAATCATTAAAATAAACAATTACTGAAGGAACACCCAATTCCTAATTTGAATGATGACAAAATTTTTTCAACATAACATAACTCAATATCTGGCCGACAAAAATGTAAACAGATTAGAAGACTGGTTAGCACAAAGCCTGGATATAATGATTATAAAGAAAACAGAATCCAATAGAAGTAGGTTTTCCAAAATAAAATTTCATTTTCAATATATCTAAAAACTTAATACAAGTAGAGAATTTGACAAAAAATAAAAAAATGGTACCAAATTTATCTTGGTAGCTCAATTAACAACCATGTTACAACCATTCAAATTCGGTTGTCTGGTGTGTTATTGAGTCAGAAGCCAAATTTAACAGTGCAGGCCTCAAACAAGTGTAAAATTATTATAAATGTAATGCCATATAGTCCTAGAGTAAAAGAAATAATACTAATGGAATCAATATTAGATCAGCTCAGCCTCAACATTGGGGAAAATTGTGTTTTAAAAAATGAAAATTAGACACAAGAAGCCAATTCTGATTGTTCCTCTAAGTTTCATTTCAACAGTTAATGACTTGCAACCTCTTACTAGGATTTATAAAGAAAATTTTTTTTGATTAGTACATCAATGAAAAAAAGAAAAAAAAATTACACCACATAAAAACAGCTAGAAGCACAATTTGACAGTAGAGCAAAAACAGATCAAAAGTATACCATCCTGAACTTGACACAAAAAGTATCAATTGTACATGAAACTTTACTAAATTTGTGATGAGAAATTCAACAAAACATCTCATTTTTTTCTGTAATACGAATATCTTGTCATAGATGCATCTAATTTTGGAAAATCTTATGAAAATATGCAATTTTTAATTTGTAAAAAAAACAAAAAAATACAATACTTAGAAATTCATTGTCAATAGGGCAGGTTGATTTTGGAACCATGGTGTTACATTCAATTTGAAAGTTGGGATTTGATGTAAAACATTTTTTTTCCAAATAACTACCATTTTTTGAGGAATTAAGTTTAGATTTGAAACTGAAGTGTTGGAATTTCAGTCTAATGATCAGTGAACAATTTAACACTGTCAAAAACTTCCGTATCCTTATGGAAAACAAATGTGTAAATGCCATTTAATAAAATGTTTTCTAATTGCAGCATTTACTCATACTCAATAAATCAAAGAAAAATAAATCAGAATTATGAATAACATAAAAATATTCACTTTATAAAGGCAAAATAGAGATTAAATACAATAAGTTGTGGCCAGTGATGAAAACAGATTCCCTTTTTTTTCTTATGTAGAATTTAGGTTGTGTTAAAAATTAGGCAAAAAAAAAAAAAAAAAAAAAAAATTCAAAATCAACAATAGCAAAATAAATATACAGGATGCAATGGGTAATTTGATGCCATTTTATATTTTTCATTTTGTGGATATACATTGTTTATTTTCTATTTTATTGACTGCACAGTACAATCAGGTCAGTTGGGCACTGCCTATAAGAAAAAGAGCACCACCAGAAATTTGGAAACATAATGCAGTACTGCTTGGCATTTGTGCCAGAAGCTCCAATATGAACATTTCAGAATGATTGGGTGTCAATCCGAGGGCAGTGCAGAGGATTTGGAAAGAGTTGGAAGAGTCTAATAGTGATTATGAAGGTTTTTGGAGTGATCACTAGTGATGGCAATGTCATGCCTCCATTCATCTTTCCACAGAGCCTCAGACTCAACAGAGGTCTACAGCAAGTCCCTTAAGGAGGTAGTGCTGCCCTGGGTAAAGAGGATGGCAGCTGGAAGACCCTATATCTGGCAACAGTACTCTGCACCATACAAGCAGGAGACCCCAGTCATAGCTGTCAGACAATTTCTGTGACCACATCAGCCCTTACATCTGGTCACCTAATTCCCCAGACTAACCCTCTTGATTATTATATGTGGGGTGCAGTTGAGTGAGGGACCAACAAAATTCCTTGTAAAATCGAAGATGAACTGAAGGCAAGGATTATGACAACATTCAAGCATTCATTAAAAAAGTAGACTCTCCAATGGCGATTTTACTGAATAAACTTACTCTTTAGTATTTGAATATAGTTTTGTATAATTTTAGTAAACATCTGTTAAAATGAGATGTCAGTATTATTTTCATTTTTTCATAATTTATACAACAATTTATCCATTGCACCCTGTATTGTTTATGAATCTTGTACCAGAACCTTTTTTTTTTTTTCGATGGGTATTATCCAAGTTCTCACCATTACAAACATTTCATTTGTCACTGAAAAATTAGTTTTTGTATTTTTATATAACAGATTTAATTATTTGACAAAAAAAAAATAAAATAAAGTGTAAGCATTTTGTTTAATGTCTATAATTTTGTATTTTCTCAGTAACTGGTGTTTATTTAAAACATGTTTGTTTATTTCAATGGGAGAAACTATATTTCCATTTAGGTAAATAATATTGTTTCATTTCATTTTTCTTATTTCAAATTTATTTTTGAAATTTTATTAAAATAGAATAATGTTTTCACTTGTCCTCCTTACAAGAAGTTAATGTTAATTCTAGGTTTCTTTTTCTTTGTTTAATTTGAACTAGTTCATATACCGATTTTCAAAATTTAAAATTAATTGAAAAACAAATTTACTTCTGATAATCTTCCCTTCTATGGTAAATAATATTGTGATATTTTCCTTCATATTTATCATGTATGCTAGATCTGTTTTTAAACTTGTACACATTTTGAAATTTCCAGTTCAAATTGAAGAAAGGGAATATTTAAACACTCAGAGAGAAAACAAGACTAAAGGGCAGTTTCAACTTGGAACTATTGACAAAGATGCTGGTAAAAAATATCAAAAATGTGTGACTGAAGCAGATAGATTAGACAGGTATATTGAAACATAGCAATAACAGGATTCTGCACATGTTGCCTTTATATTGAATATTTTCCCCCAATGTCTTCCAGTGAAGAAACAACCAAAGACAGTTTTGATTCAGAGAGTCTACAAGAATTTACAGTCTCTAGATATGCCATGGAACTTATTAAGGTTGATGCATCTTCCAACCTTAGAGCATGGCTTGCTAATGTCTTTATTAGACTGACGAGATATGGGCTTTCTTCATCCAAGCCTTAACTTAAATGACATTATCAAAAATAGACAGGGAAAAAAGCTAGAATAAAAGTAAGCACCCATCAGATGTATGTACAGAATCATGAAAATATCTGCATTGGTGTTAATTGCAGAGTTAAAAACACTTTGCAATACAAAAAGATTGTAAAGGAAAACAGCAAAAAAAAAAATAATAAAGACCAGTGAACCAGAGTGCCACTTGACTTTCACCAGAGATGGATATGGAAAATAAATATCTCACCCACAAAGTTAACACTAACATTGGTGCAACTGGTGTTCTAGCAGAAAATGTTGCTGTTTTAGAAGAATTCAACAGTGTTAATTCCATTAAGGCAGTTCTTATGAACAATACCAATACAAACTGATTATGAAGCAGCCCTTGTTACAGCTCTGGAGAAAAAAAAAAAATTAAAAAGACAAAGAAAGTTTCACACCATTGGCAGTTTACTTCATCAAAATGAACTTCCATTTAGAGCTGTTTTTAAGTACATTGATGAAACTACTTTTAATTAATTATAGCATAACAAATGGTGCAAGATATCTATTGATAAATCTTAATTGTAATCATTTACAATTTTTACAGTTTTCATTCAAATATAGTAATTAGAATTATGATTTGAATATATTTTCCATTTAAAGTATCTAATACAAAATATCAACTTTATTTGGATTTATTCTTGAAATAGTAAAATTTTGAAGTCAGTTTATAAGCACAAAAAAAAAAAAAAAAAAAAAAAAAAAAAAAAAAAAACAAAACCTTGCAAAAATTAGGTATTTCTGTACATTTTTTTCAGACTATCTTTAAACCTAAATGCTCACAAACTGGTAAAAGCTATGAATCCAATTTTTGGTGTGAAGACTTATCACATCAAACCCCATCCCAAGTGCAATTCTGATTTTCTTAAAAAAACAAAACAAAAAAAAACAAAACAGAATCAACCTGCTCTATTGGTCACTCCTTCAAATAAATGATTAACATGTAACACCTTTATCTTCAAATTAAAAAAATACTGAAATGAATAAAAATACATTTATTAGACCTGATGAGAAAGACTACAGTTAAAATGGACCTCCTGGATTTCATCTTCTAATGAGGATCTGCAGTCTGATTTTTTGGTTTTATATGCCTCTGCTATAGCAAATATTCCTGGAAAACTCCATATGCTATCATCACTTGAAAGTGGTATTATATGAAAGTCCTATCTAAAAGATAAATGTTGATGCCAATTATGCAATATCATCCAACAAAGGCCATTAAAAATCATTTCTGCCTTTGGTTGGAACTAAAATTTTGATTATAGCACTAGATGAAGTTGTAATATCAATGACTTGATCAATGTACAAGTTGAAGTGTAGTATACTGCAACTCATTGGTATTGGCACTTGTAATTGAATGTCATTTAAAGTGGTTCTTCATAACAAATGCTAGATATTTGAATACTCAGATTCACTGACTGCCTTTTCTTCCTTCCTTTAGAGGTTTCCTTCTTTGTTCTTTTAGAGTTCCATTAAAAAGCAATATCACTGTAATGTCTATTCCATTCATCACAGTTTAACTTTATCAACATATATTGCAAGGATTTAGGTTCTTCAGCCTGCTTCTTGCACTCAGAAAACTACTTCTCAGGGCATGGAGTTAGTTCATCATCAACTGAACAGAAGATTAAATATAAATTTTATTAATCACTCAGGTAGGAGTCTCTGATATGAGAAGCACCATAAGAAAAAAAAAAGGCTTTTTTTTCCCCATAACAGCTTAAATAAAAAAAATTTAAAAAGCCCTATTGTAGTATATTACTGCTGGGCTAAAACAAGGTGACAAACATGCACACACACTATATATATATATATATATATATATATATATATATATATATATATATATATATATATATATAAACATCTTTGTTAGAGTTGCAGCAAATGGGTAGAGTGAGGAAAAAATAAAAAAAAAAAAATCAGCGGTTAGGATTGCGCACACAGGAATTGATAGAGAAATCTTCGGTGAACCTCTAGCCAGCCTCTGTCCAGATCAAGAATCAGACCGGTTTTATAACATTGTGACACCAGCACAACTTCACGTGGCTACTCCTTCTGGTATGTCACTTATGCAACTTTGTGTGGCCACACCTCTTCTGGCATGTGCCCATTCAAGTACACATTTCCTTCTGCTCAGGACACTTAAGTATCCTGTTTATGCTATCACCAGTTCCAATTTTTGCTTACACTCTGATGCAGCATAAGTAAGGTCAAAGGTCTTTTCCTCAACTGATATCTAACCTTATGCAGATTTATTTATTAAAAAAAAAAAAAACAAAAAAAAAAAAAACACAAACAGGTAGATGAAAGGAATTTCAACAAATGTTATGAGTTTATTTCAATCTTGCAACATTCATGTCTATCGGAAATGAAATGAAATGAAAATCATATGTGTATACATATATCACATAGTAATAATTTTCATTTTAAAAGCCCCCTCAAAAGGGAAAGAAAACTACATGCATGTCAAAAAGATCAGTTTGATGTCATATTTATACTATAAACAGGACCTGCCAGCCAAAATAATAGAAAATTAATGTTTTTGATTCTGACAAATATCATGAATAGAGAAAGTTCTGAATGCTAGGCAACAAAAATTAATTGTGAAAATATTTTATCTATCAGAAATTACTAATATTCATGTCAGAAAGTAAAAGATTGTTTTGACATTTACTGTACATATTTTTTTTTGTTTCATTAGTCATGTTGATTTTATGCTGAAAAAGCTTTATATTTTTATACAGTAATGCAACAATCTCGTTCTTTACACATGTTTAATTTCTTTTTTAAAAATGTTCCACTGCAACATATCATTGCTAATAATTCTAGTCATCATAATCTGTTATTTGTCAATGAAAATATTTGATTTTACAGCTTTGTTTATTTTTTATCAATTTTTTTAAAGATTCTGTTAATATTACTTTTTACAAATAAAAAACATTTTGCAAATTCTAAAAAGAATTGCTGCAATGCCCTTAGTCATTGCTGTGGTGCCCTCATTTTTAAGGGGTCAACCAAGGGAATTTTTGCTTACCCCTATCTTAGGCTAATTTTGTGTGTGTATATATATATATATATATATATATATATATATATATATATATATATATATATCACAAATATGAATTTTTTTTTTTTAAAAAAAATGCATAAAAACAACCAAGGTAAAAGTAATTTGAGCATGACAGTTTGAAATAAATAGAATAAGTAAATACTTCATACAATTTTAAAGTGCATTATTAAAGAAAAATATTTAAATCTATGAAGCAAGGGTTCAACTTTTCATTCATTCAGTCAACAATACAGATTTTGAGGTGTTAGACCTAACAGCTTTGTATAAATTTCAATATACACTCTTAGATCTGCAAGTACTACCTAGATGTATGGTTACAGAGATATGAAACCAACTGATTACAAGGTACAATTTTCATTTATATGTTTAATTTCTCTAGTATTTCATCCACCAAGGTTTGCAAATTAGAAAAGTCTTCCAAACTGATGAGCATTCTTTTTTTCTTTAGGATGGGAAAATTTTTTTATATATGTAGGGACATGCCACTGATGACAAATTTGAAAAACACCACTGTGAAATTGCCAGTTTTGAAAATACAGAAAAAGAAATGTTTGTCATTAAAAGAGTAACATAATTTAAAGAACTGTGGAACTAATAATCACATACAAGAATTTTATCTATATAAAGTGAAAAGATTAAATTTTGTTTACATACTAATTTTATGAAAATTAGTCTTGAAAATAAATGAAATATCAGCAGTTGAAATTTAAGGAAATTTCACTATTTTTACATATTTATGTAGTGTTAACTATGGTAGTTTTGGACACCTAATAGAGTTTATCTAATGAATCCATGTTATGCTGAAGAATTAGAGCACGGAATCTCATACCCACAAAATTAATAAATGATTTATACAGTTCTCTTCTGCAGCAGATTAAAAACATTATTCAAGTTAAAGAAGCCACAAAATACTAATAATATAGTAAGTATTCTTTTGTCTTTGGAATATACAAGGTTTTTTTGGGTTTTTTTCAATTAAAATACTACAATTTACTTGACTCAAGCAAAGTGGTTTAAGTCCTATAAGCAGCCATTTTTGTAGGTTAGGTACAAAATATTCATTAATAAGTAAATAATTTATTAAAAATTTATTATAGTTTAAAGTGCCATTTCACTTTTGCATGATAATGTATTAAAAAAAAAAAAATCCAATGTGGTTCCTGTTATTTTCAATTACCATGGCCTTCAAAAGCAACAACTATTAACCATGGCTATTCTGGAACATCTTAGCCTACTCCTCCTTAAAGGAAGCTTTGATGTTGAGATGGAAAGTTTTTTGTAGTTTGTGTTCATTTGTGAGAGAATCAGTTTCACCTTATTAGTTCTTTGATGCTCATTTTGACAATAAACCTCTTTCCTCTTCTTGATCTCTCAGGCTCTTACCATTTGTCCACCAGAGAACCCCCCTCCCCGAAATGATCATAGGATGTAAAACAAATTCCCCCTTCTCCCATCAGTAATGTGATTTTTATATTCTTTTCAACAGTTGGAAATTTGCTTTTTCCTTCAGTTCTCCAACCAGTTTTGTTGGTAGCCTGCTTCATAACACCACACACAGCATAGTCTAGTGGGTCCAAGCTGGAAGGACCAAAGGTCTGCTGATCAGAAAGCAGCAAAATCAGTTTTTCAGAATTTCTGCATCTTGGTTATTTGGTTAGGATTATCAACCAGGATACACACAGTTCTCGTATGGGAAGTTGGCTGAAGGTGCCTTTGATCTCAATCACTGTCAAAATTTTGTCATGATTTTTTAAATACTTTGGCACACCCTTACACTTTTTCAGCCTGTTGGCTGTATCTTGTCTTCCTAGTGTAGGGTTTAAAGCTTAGGTTGTCATAAATGACTGCTCGTATGGTTTTTGGTATCCACTTTTACTTCAGAAATTATTTTATACATGAATATTGTTGGTCCTTTACAATTCTTTGGGGCATTAATAACATCCTGATACATCTTGTTGACCCTACCAATGCCAACATTTCTCTAGATACTGTTGGAGATGTCTATGGCCATCTTGATATTGTACAAAGACACACCTACTATGTTAGTAATATTTTTAGGGTTGATTTATGAAACAAACCAAGTTTGACACTCTTTAATGTTTGTGCTTCTGTGATGCTATTTCCCCACAATACTCCTGAAAGATAGCACTCTGTCTTGCATCATTTGGTACGATGATAGATAGGAAATTCTAAGTTAAATTCTAATGCAAGCTTCACACACACATCAGAAGAGTCCAGTATTTTCTAGTGAATTTTTCTGGTGACAAAACTGATAAATAAAACACTGTAATTATTCAATAGTAATTAGAATGTTATTTAAACATTTAACAAGTATTGAACAGAAACTAGAAAATACAGAACAAAGTTTTAAGTATTTTAGAAGTATAATACAATTGTAAAATTAAATACTGCTAACATTTTTATGGCATGAATAAACTAGTATATATATATATATATATATATATATATATATATATATATATGAGTGAAAGAGAATTCTACATTCGCTTATGTAAATAAGTGTATGCAGAAAGTCATAGATGCTATAAGAAGTTGAATTCATACTTAGAAAACTACATTCAATTTGAATTATCCTATCTCTTCTAATGGATAAAATTCCTAGATTTAAATATTTTGTTTAATTTATCAGAGAAATTTATCAGTTATGGTTTATATTCTTAAAATCTTCAGGTCAGCAGTTAAATGTCAGTAAGTTGGTTCAGGTTAGTATTCTTTGCTTGAACTGAAAAAGAAAAGTAACAGCATATATAGTAGAAAGTGGTTATTTGTTAATTACAATTGTTTATAGACTGTCATTGTATCTGATTTGCCAACTGTTTTTTTTTTGTTGTTTTTGTTGAAAGCTACAGAGAGTTATAATTTTACTTCTCATTGCAAACAGGTTTAACAAGAAAATCATTTCAACACCAGATTATACACAGCTAAAAATGGATTTTTAACTTAATCAAAACTTTCCCTGTATTTAAAGCTCAAGATTAATGTTGTTCAGGGGATGACAAAACATTAGTTTGGGATGACACAAAAATGAATTAAAAGATCCTATCATATTCTAAAAGCAACTACTTTTTTTTTTTTACCTATCACAAACAGTGGTGGCCTTTTAGTAAATAGAGTATGCATGACTGCACACACAAAACATAAGTGCTTTTTAAACTGGTGAAAAAAAAAAAGAAAAAAAAAAAGAAAAAAAAAAAAAAAAAAAAAAAAAAAAAAAGAAAAAAAAAAAAAAGCTGAATGAAAAATGAAGGTTAAAAGATTAATTTAGATATTTGTATTATCTGTAAATGTGAAAAACATTAGGATCTAACTGTAAAGATTCATTGCTTTACTAAACAAAGCCATATTTGGTTAAAAAATATTAATGAACCATTAATAAACAGCATTTAGTGTTTTCTGTTTATCAAAACTAATTTGAAATTACAAGAGAATTAAAAAGAAAAAAAAAAAAAAAGATAATTATGGAAAATTTAGTCACAACTAAACAGATAATTGTAAATTAAAATGTTTTGATAGACTTTAGAATTCTTTTGATTGTCAATAGATGGAATACGCAACTTATTTATATGGGAAATTAATATGTTCAAGATGTGATTTTTTTTTTTTCAATTACAATATTTATTGAATATTAAAACATAACAAAAAGAAAATATCACTTAAAGCAATATTAAGTTAGCAATCACAAAATCAAGTTGCAAATTTTCATGATATATATGGCTAACATGACATTATAGGTAGGGGGAATCTCTTGTCTTCCATATTTGACTCCAGTGCCCAAATTTGCAGTAGACGTTCTCTATAAGATACAAGTACAATTGTAAAAGCAACACTTTCTAAGACAGTTTTTAGGACACTTAAAGAAAAAATAAACTTTTCAATAAAGAATTTTGAATTATTTCTTGAAGTTTACTTTAACATACTGTCAAAAAACAACTTGCCAACTGCCAGAGACTAATAAAACTTTGCAGTTCTTCAGTTCAATAGATGATTAGTAAAATTGTCTGGGTAGCTAATTGTCCACAAAAAGAAAAAAGTGTGTTTAACTTTGTTAAATTCAAAAACTAGATTGGCCTTGTGAATACTCAAACCTTCCACTTCTATCTTGATTTAGAAGTTCTCGTTAACTCAGCAAGTTAATTCATTACATCAAGAATGGGAAAATCTAAAAAGTTTCTAATCACTTAGTTGTGACACAAGGGAGTTAAAAAAAATTCTCTCCCTCCAATATTTGGTCAGATTTTGAGTAGGTGAGGCTGAGAACGTTTCATATATTGAGAGAGAGAGAGAGAGTGAGAGAAAAATACTCCTATCCAAGCATAACATTTTTGGCTTTCATCAGGTGTTTGTCAATCCAGGTAACCTTCAGGGAATTTCAAACTGAACCCTTTATTTACTCTGGTGGAAGTGGGGGTAGATTGTTCTTGTCCCCACCATTACTAAATATTTGCAGAGATATCTTATCTAGCTATTTAGCACTTCTCAGTTATTGTTCTCCTTGCTTTCACCAAATCTAAGTACACACTGCCCAGGCCAGGTATTGAACTGACAATCAACAAACTTTAGTCCACACTGATATTGTCCCAGGGATCAATCTCATGTGGATAACTTGTGACACTTAAACCTAACCAGCCTACTTATGAAAGTAGTATTTTTACTTCTTATTAGAGGAATCATCAACACTCACTAATTTTTGACATGTATGAAGCAGTCCTGAAGAGTTCTTGCACTTACCTGACCCACTTAACAAAATTGAGTATTTGGATGCCTTGTCTTATTGAAATCTGATTTTGGTTAAGTGTGATAGACAGGATTTTTCAGACAAGGTGTGGCATAAAGGTTTGCTACACAAGTTCTCCACCTATAGAATCACTGGAAGGGTTTTCTTGATTATAAAATCCTTCCTGTTATGTCCCTGAAGGTAATTATTAATGGCCAGTCCTCCAGGGCCCTGGTAGTCAATGCAGGTGTCCTCTAGGAGGTCACTTCTAGGACAAACCCTCTTTTTGATTTACATTAATGATCTGCCTAAGAATATACTCAGATCATTTGTATACATCTATACTGATGATATGACTATATACAGGTACACCTCTAAAACTCTTGATGATCAGAGATTGACTGTTGATCTCTTATCTAATCTAGCACTAGCTACTACCTAGTGGGACAAAAAACTGGCTGGTTATATTCACTGCTTCAAAAACCAAACTAGTTATATTTAATCATCACCGATCAGACCCTGGACTACCACCAGTCACAATGAACGGATGCCCCTGTCAGGGAGGGGTTCCATGTTTTGACAGACTATTTGACCACAAGCTCACCCCTGATTTCAAGTGAAAATCTTACATACAATCCATTGCTAAAGATGCAGGAAAAATCGTCAGCTCCCTGTACCACTCCAGTAAGTACCTGACTCCACTTGCTATCCTCTGCCTTTACAAGAGCTAGATCAAGCAGAGTACTGTTATATTTGGGTGGGAAATGCACAATCCTCACTTTCCGGTCTCAATAAAGTTCAAAAGTGTCAAAGTCATTTTGGGTAAGAACTTGTTTTCTACTCTCCAATCTCTCCCTCACAGGTGGGATGTGGCAAGCCTCTTGCTGCTCTATTGCTACATCAAAGGAAAGAACTCTGACAAACTACATTCCTTGGTTCTACCATCATGGCTAGGACCTGCCATGCCACTTATATTGCAGCAAACCACCCACATTCTCCCTGTATTCCATCAGTGAGAAGTAAGTTCCAACCGAACAGCTTCTTCCTGTGAAACACTGTTCTGTGAACTGACTCCCAAGAGGATATTTCTCCCTGATCACTACAATCTTAACTTGTCCAAGTCTAGAGTTAACCATTATCTCTCCCTTCTATTCATATAAACTGCCTCTTGACATAACCCTCTGCAGAGAGTAACCCCTGGTCCTTGTACAGGGTGAACCTTACTGTATATTTTTTTTTTGTTTTGATAGCTGTCAATTTTTTTCTTTCCAATATCAACTCTAGTTGGGCTACCAATTTTACGATGGTTAGATAGCATACGGATTGAAAACAAGAGAAACTTCTGATGAGATTCAAATTCACATCTCTATAGCCTTGCATAAGACAATATTTAGAGGCCAGTAGATCTATTGATATTGTCTACTGATTTATTGTCATTAAGAAAAAAGAAAAACATCAACTTTCCACTTAATTGTAGTTCATTTTAAGTCATTAGAAACCATTATCATCATTGTATTAGCATTTCATTGAAATTTTGTTTATTAACAAAAAAAAAAAAAAAAAAAAAAAACTCCAAATTCTCAATAGATAAGGGGGGGAAAATACATAATTCTACAAAATATTTTATAGAAGAAGGCTCCCACTACCATCACAATGTACATAATGTAGAAGTTAACTAAAATCACAAGAAAAAAAATAGTTTATTTTGAGCATTTAAAATCAAACAAACTAGGTTTAACACTGTAAAGAGGCTTTTAAAAACATCCCCAATATCTAATTATAAAATAAAGATACAAGTAAATAATATATATATATATATAAAAAAAAAAAAAAAAAACTCACTAAAATATTAAATCAATTTTTATATATCTAAAAAGAGTTCTCTGTATATGTGTGAAACAGTAGATTGCTACAGTTAACTTTGTCCAAATATAGTTTGTGCATATGTACATAAACACTGTCAAGATTATTTTTTTTTGTCCTATATTTATTGATGATACACAGTATACATTTTTGGAAGCTGACTCAAGCTAGTCAATTTAATTCGTGCACGGGTTTTAAATTAGCATGGTTTCATCCACTGACAAGACCATGATTTGTCTCAAATTGTCCTAAGTTGTCTGAATTTCTTAAGATTTAAAATGATCTTATTTGCTTTATACCCAATCCATACTTGTTATCTTAGAACCAATAAACCTTTATCAGAAAAAAAAAAAATTTCTTCAATTAATAAATTTTTAACTTTCTGGGGAAAAAAAGTGTATATATAATACATTAAAACTTGTCTTACTATGGAACAATTAAATTTCTCATTCAAAGGATTTCAGATTCTACTAATGACTCTAAAGAAAACATAGTTTTTGAAATTTAATAGTGTACAAAACAGAAGTGATTTAGTTTTTGTGCAATGCTAAAGCAAAGTGTAAGTTTTAAATTAGTTCATGGTTTCATTTCAGACATACCTGCTGGGCAGAACGTGATTGGTCATTGCTATTTATCCACACGTCATTATAAAAACATCAAATTCCTGGAGCATGATTTGTCTCAAATTCATTCCTAAATTGTAGACAGAATTTAGCAGATAGATTTAAAAATGAATTGTTTGTAAATAAAGACAAGATAGAAAGAATGAAATTGAGGTGAAGAAAAAAAAAAAAAAAAAAAAAAAAAAAATTGTTTTTCTGACATTTATATGGGCTTATTTTTTTCTAAAAATTGTGGTGGTTTATACCTCATGAACTTGCCAAATCCAAAAAAAAATGCAAAGAAAGAGAAAGGGTGATTAATATGGATATCTTATATATAAATATATATATATATATATATATAAAAAAGGGATGAGCAAAAAATGAAAAACTGGTTTTCTTGCTGTTGCAGTGTAAGCATAGCCACCCTAGCAATGTAAGTCATCAATTTCTCTGGTTGGAAGGTGTGTAAAAAAATATCTTCTACCATGTAGAAGTGTGTGTGTGTGTGTGTGTGTGTGTGTGTGTGTGTGGATCAAGAAGTTTAAAAGTAATCAGGTAAGCATGAGACATGAAGAAGGAGGAGGACGCCCGTTAATCTGCACCACTGATTCAAGAAAAAAAAACTGGTTTTTTTAACAATGCAAAATTTTAACAGTAATTCTGGGCAGAAAAAAAAAGTGTTGATAATTTTATATATAATATCATTCAAACTTGTGTTTACTAAACTAAATTAAATTTCTATTTCAAATGGGCAAATTTTAAATGTGTGAGTTAGATTCTATTTTTTCCAAAAGAATGCCAAAGTGTCTCATGTACCATACTATGCGATTCAGAAGTATGACCTTCAAAGAGCCAGCTAAAATGAAGTTTCATAAGTCTCTGTCAAATCCAAAAAAAACACTTTTTTTGAAATACACAATATTGTACTATTGAAATGCTTAATAATAATTAACTAAAAAGTCACACTGATGAGCTGTGATACAGCTAAACAGGCTTGCATTTAAGTTTTTGTGTAAACATTTTTACAATGCTAAAAAAGGTAATCACATTATAAAGAAAGAAATACACACATGCATGTAGACAAGATAAATATGTAGAAATTAATTTCAGGTGGATTTTCAGATAACAAATTCAAATATATATGAAAACAGAGGAAAAAAGACAAGTTTTTTCTATGCAAGGCTGACTACAGAAGCAAAAGTGGGGGAAAGCATCAGAAAATACATTTGTGTCACAAGCTACAATTCACTCATTGTTAGCATTTGTAATTCAAATTATTAAGTATTTGCAGTACGAGAAACATGTTCATGCTGGGCGGAAAAAAAAAACAAGAAATGATCTTTATTACAACAAATTGATTGATTTGTTTTTTTTTTTTTTATCCAACCCTTTTGCATTATTTAAAGTTGAAACATTTTTGAATTATAACAATTTTTTTTTTCTTTTTTGGGACTGAAATTACCAAATTTTGGAAAATAATGATTTTTCCAGATACAAGTCTTACTATTTAAACCACAATCGAGTTGCAACAAAAAAATTTTTCTTCAATATTTTAATGACCCTTAACAATATAACTTCCATTTCCCAATGATTATTGTATTAATTTGTGGGATATAGAATTGTTTTTAGTATTTGGTTGGTGATGCTTATTTTGAAATATGGTAAAGAAAAAAAAGGGCTTTATAGTGAATAATATCTTCACTTTAGTTATTGACTTAAAAAAAAAAAAAAAAAAAAATTATGCTATTGAAATATCAAGAAATAGCAAAATTTTATATTGAAATGTTTAGACATCAAATTACCTTTAGCAACATTTACTATGTACAAAGTCTTTGACCTCTGCATTTTTTATTATAATATGCTACACTGAAGACGTTAGACTTGTTTATCAAACACTCATGAATCTTTCATCATTAAAAAAAAAAAAAAAAGTCTGCATTTATAGACTACAAAAGTTTTGAGAAATACAACGAGTTTGACCATTCAAAGAAATAAAAGTTATCAGAAAAATTGAAAAAGTATTAATCTATCTTAAAGGTTAATCAAAGCCCCAGTG
Source organism: Acanthosepion pharaonis (assembly GCA_903632075.3). NCBI lineage: Eukaryota > Metazoa > Mollusca > Cephalopoda > Sepiida > Sepiidae > Acanthosepion > Acanthosepion pharaonis. The sequence goes on from CAHIKZ030003422.1 coordinate 2,065,854, forward strand.
AGTGAATTACATCTTAAATCTATATTGGAACAAAAGGTCATGAGAGAGTATTCCAGTGTTACTGCAACTAAAAAAGATCCAGCAATTCAAATTAAAAAGAAGTAGATGCAGCCATCACAGTTACAAATGAATAGCTTTAGAAACTGAAGTAGAACCTATTCTTTTTCAGTATTCCAATAGAAGAGGTAGAAATACAAGGACAGTGCTGTCAAATACAGGTTTTGGTCATTCAATGGGAATGAAAATTAATCCTCCAAACCTGATGGTAGGACTTCTAGGCATTGTATCTGTGGCAAACTTTTAAGTTCAGAACTGTTAAAGAAAAAAAAAAGATACTAGAGAAGAAAGTCAAGACTCTGGGGTTTTTATGCTACACATGAAACTGTAAAGTAGGAGTGCTTTTTGGTGTGTTACCAAGTCTCCATGTATTTTGCAAGCATAAAGAAATTGATGATTAATTAAGACAATTTATAGCAAAGTCTCCAGGAAAGAAAAGAAAGATGAAAATACATCTTCTGGATCTGACAAAGTTCCTATAAATCCAGGGTCTTTAGTACAAAGTGACATGATAAGCCACCAACCTTTTTGTAAAAGAAACAAATAAAAGCACAGAAGAGAAAGTCAAGATTTTTACTCACACAGTCAGATTTTGGTATACAAATCTATGTTTCACAATTAAATTGATATTATCCAATATTATCCAAACCAATGTTGGTAGAATTTTCAAGAGATATTTATATGATAATAATCATGAATTTCAATGTGTAATAGCTATCCATATTTGCAACAACAAAAACCTAGTTACGGGATCTGACATCAAATAAGTTATAAATATTTGTAATAAAAGCACAAGCTGGAATTTACATGGTATATTTATCATAAAAACATCCTGACAATTTTACCAAATACAGAAACTTAACACAGCTTATCTAGGCATGCAAGTATGAAATAGTTCATTGTGATAATAGAGACCAAACCTAAAACATTTGTTGGTTTTCCCTTAGTTCAAGCTTCAACAAAACTGTGTCTATAGCTATCAAAACAAATCCTTGGTACCAAAGTTCAGTATCTTGTAGATCATAGTTCAAGATCTACAGTATGGCCACGAAGTAATATATAAAATAGTATATAAATCATCACTGCATTCTTCAAACATTTTAGAGTAACCTTATTTGTATTTACTGATAATAGACAGGAACTCAGAGGCCATGGCCCCAAAATTTGAATATAGTTGTCCAGACTACAACAGTTTAAAGCCTGATAAGAGATAATGGATTACTTGAAAGGATTATCTTGAAAGCTATAGAAAATGCAGACTATAGTTTCAATGTGACTTTAAAATGAGTAGTAACAACAGTATTCACAATACTTAATGGTATAGCCCCAACCAACAACTTTCCCAAGGAAATCCCAATCTGGCACTCTAAGTGATCAACTTCTCATAGTGAAGGGTATTTCTACCAGCAAGATGGTGGCCAATAATCTCAATGCAATGTATTCATCTAGAAAATCTCTTGGAATGTGAGTCATCTAAGACATGACATGACATACTGCTTCACTAAGTGGGACAATATTAGTCTTACAATACAGGAGATATAGTACTGTACAAGAAAAATGAGTGTGACAGGAGGATGGTTTTGGGGTACAGTAATTGGCAAAGAACACACCAGCTACTTGTCAAACATAGAAGAAACATACACAAGATAGCATCCTTCTTGTCAATGTGTCTTGACAGACATGGGGATAAACTATGAATAATCCAATATCTTTCAAGTAAGCAGGTCACGTTCCTTTAGCTTCTAGTAATATGAACACTCAACAAACAAGTAGAGGAAACAGTGAACCATCAGTTAAATAAATGATGATGTTGAACAAGGTAAGTAAATATAAGAGAATGAGACAGTCGAGATAGAAATGAAAGCAGATTCAACCAAGCCTAAGTGGTAGATCACCTTAAGTTTCAGTTTTTACAAAAAAACTGTTTAGCTTCCTAAACCTGAACAATTGACAAGTTGTAAACTCTAATGACGTTCTGAATCAGGTGTTGAGCATGGAGTCTCAGAATGGAAGATTAATGATACAGTGCAGACATCAAATAGTGAAAAGTGACATTCTTATATCAAGATTATGAATTAAAGGAAGCAAACAAAAACAAAAATAGAAAATTAGTTTGGGATAACTGGTTAAGGTTTTTTTGGAAAAATATAGGGAAAATAAAAAATTAAAATTCTAAAAACAATTACCCCCCCCCACAAAAAAGGCTTCTTACCAATAGAGGTGTTCTTTTTATTATTTTTTATTTAATAAAATGAAACACAAAAATTTAAACACTCCTTTTTAACCTAGTGAATAAAACCCTAATAAAAAATGAAGGTTGAAGGATTTAAATTTGAATAATCTCTAAAATGTGAAAAAACATTAGTATCTAATTAAAAAAAAAAAAAAAAAAATTTTGCTTTAATAAACAAAACCAGAAAATGATTTTTTTTTTTTCAACCAATCTTTGGTTAAAAATCTTTTTAATGAACCATTAACAAACATTTGTTTTCTGCTTATCAAACTAAATTTGAAATAAAGAGTTAAAAAAGTTAAACAGAAAAATTAATTCCTGTGCAAGATGGATAATTGTAAAGGAATTTTTTTTATAAAGGCTTTAAAACTTTTTATTTTGTATGGTTAGAATGCGCTAATATAGAAAATGAATGTATAGAGCACAATTTTTAAAGTTTGATAAATTACTGAGCGTGAAAATTAAGAACATTTCTATTTTAAATTATTCAATGTGAGTTAACTGAAATTTATTAAATACAAGCGAATTTTATAAAAATTACAGTAAATTTAACCAATTTGTTTTTATATTTATTTATTTTTAAAAATTCGATATTTCAGCTTTTTTTTTCTTCCAACCTGTACTACTTGCATTAAAAAAAAATCTTGGAATAGTGACAGCAGGAGACAGACTAGTTTAAAGATTGAAAGAATCAAAACAAATATTTCTTAAACATTTTAATGTTTTTATGCTACTGATAACTATAAATGATAAAATAAAATAATTTATTTCAAGACAATTTAAAAGTTTTTTGGGGAGGGGACAGTTCTGGGCTGATGGTAAAAAAAAAAAAATGTCTGGATCCCTGATAAACAGGCAAGAATACATATGAAATGGATTTTTGCAATCAAAGGATCTATTAGAAAAACAGTTATGGCAAAACTATTAGCAAAATAGTTTTAATTGCAACAGGCAATATTAGAAGTTATTTCTTTGTATTCCAAGAAAGGTCTCAATTGAGTAGCTAGATTTGTAAATCAATGATGTTTAAAATCGCTTTCCTGCAAAGGAAGATGCTACTTTTTGAAGCTGTCAAAATGTGTCTATGGCTTGTCAGGTGTCTCTTTTGCATGGTATTTGATGGCCAAAGAGTAACTAATATAACTTAGAGCAGTTCCTTCAAAACATGACTAAGCTATTTTTACATAGGACTTTAAAAATAAATTATAGGATATCCATCATTACTCATGCCAAAGTTTTCATGCCATGAATCAGCATCATAAAGTTTTCAAAGTTAAATCAGAACAATTAAGTATAATGGCTTGAATATAAAGAAATTTGGAAGAGTATAATACTTAGGCAAGATGAATATGTTAAAAACCTATCCGACTAAAAATTAATTGAAATGTTTAAGATAAAATATTGCAAGAAGAGGTAACAGAAACCAGCCAATTTATTGGTCAGCTTAAGTGACTGGCAACTCAAGCAAGCCCCAATCTGAGCTATGAAACAGAGTTCACTACTGAAGGAGAAAGAAAAAAAAAAAAAAAAAACTGACTGCATTAACCCTTTAGCATTCAACCTATCCCATAAATATCAACTCTCAAAAGTTCAACCCACTATAACCCATTCCATGCATACACTGCCATAATATTTTGACAAACAGCAAAACTTTGAGAGTCAACATTTCAGTCATTCCTTGATTTTTTTACATATAGCGATTTTCCAAGCGTAGCTTAGATGTGGCACAAGGCCGAAAGTATGGTGCACCTAGTGAGGTCCGAACTCACTTTTTAGTTGTAACTGACCTAGTGAGCCAAGCTTGCTAACCATTACAGCACACTGAGGTGTCCCCTTGAAAATATATATATATATATATATATATATATATATATATATATATATATATATATATATAGAGAGAGAGAGAGAGATTGATGCTGCATTTGCTAATGGAGAATTGCTTGAAGGGTATATATTACATTAGCTTGGTGAAACTGCTAAGTACATGCCTATTACTTGGTAATCCAAAGGCAAGAAAAGTATCATTAAAAGCAGATTGGCTGCTGAAACATTAGCCATGGTTGACCTTTCAGAAGCAACTATTTCTAATACCAAATTTATACTTGATGAAGTGAAAAATATATCCATAATCTATGACACTAATAAGTCATTTTTACATGATACACTATATTTTTCCTATCGAGAATATATATTCTTCTGCTTGATAATAACTTAATCACAAGAGTGACTACCTTAGATATCTTAAAGGCTTTTGAGGTGTGACAAAGGTGGCTATACAAACTCTGGCTATGACACCTCTAGAAGAGTCTTCTCAATTAAGTCCTTATCAAGTAAGCCCATGAAGGTTGTTAGTAGCAAGTCCTCTGAAATCCATGACATCAATGCAGGCATCCTCCAAAAACCTAGATAACCAAAGCCTGGTAGATAATCAGTTCTCTGAACTAGGTCTAACAGCTCAATGGTGGAGAGAGAAAATGGCTTATAATTTTATACCTCCAAAATCAAATAACATTTCATCACAATGCAGATCCTCAATTTTCTCTGGTTATGATGAGGGGGATATGCACCCCATAAGAGTCCTTTTTTGTGATTAAAGCTCACTCCATGCTTCAATTCCAAAATATATATATATATATATATATATATATATATATATATATATATATATTGAATTGTTCAGAAAGTAAGAACAGCAGATTGAACCAGCGGTATCTTGAATTGTACAAGTAACATCTTAGTAATAGAGACTCATTTAAGCTGTATGTACATACAAAATCTTATTAAACTTGAAAAATATTTTTTCAAACAATTAGTTTTCATCAAAACAATGATACAATTTGTATAAGGCTGCATGATAAACATTTGTTTTTTTTCCCCCCACTCATTCAGGGTCAGTACAAATAGCTTGTTTCCATTCCCAACCCTTGAATTACTAACACAGAGCTGGCCATGAGAAAAGCAGGGTTCCATCAGATGAAGTCTAGTTACTTTCAATGATTATTGATTGAAATTGCATGGCTCACTCTCACTGGAAACTGAAGTCTTTTGAATTGAAAAGGAAGATCCAGAGAAATTAAAGGTATTCTTGGAATTAAAACTTTCCACCTTTCCTGGACCAGTAATGATCTCTGCTTCCAAGAGATGATGAAGAATCTTCTTGATAGTTAACCTTGTTCCATTACAAAGCTTTGAAGGATCCAAATTTCTCAATAGCACTTTTTCTTTTCGTTCCAGCACATGTGATGGCATTCCAGGAGGATTCAATGAGTTCAGGAACTCTATTGGATAATTCAATGACTGCTCTTGTTCAACCAGAGTTTCATTCTTGGGAGCTAATATGGCCCACTCACAAAGCCAGTTTGAATCCATGAAATGGTGTTTAATGTTTGGATAAACATGGTTAATCAAGTCTTGGATACTTGAGACAAACTCCATAACCATTTGGGAGTGAAATATCTCCATTTTGATTGTTCCATTGTCAAGCCACAACAGCAAATCTTCCTGCTTCAAAGTCACCTGTGATTCTAAATATGTCGTATAGGAATAAAGTGTCATTGCCAACACCGTAGTTTGAACACAGATCACCAGTGAACAAACACAGGCAATTCCATTATTAAATAAGTAGATCATGTGATCGTAAAGGAAATGGGAATTAGCGTGACATCTAAGGGATCACTATTCTCTATACTATTGACTATACTGATCATTATACAAATTGCTACTCGGTGATTACTATTTGAACAAGTATTATTAGTGTGAGTATTATTGGAAGGTGTTACTACTACCAGTACCTGCATTAGTCCCGAAGGGCCTTGTAGAGGATGTAGTCTATTGTACTTCGGGATTACGCTGGAGTTGCGGTTGGTCGGAATGTCAGGGTGTCTGATCTGGCCTACGCGGACAACATTGTCTTGGTCAGATTGAACTGTGACGATGTGCAAGCTGCACTCAACCGTGTACAAGCTGCAGCACGGGATGTGGGTATGACCATCAATGTCTCGAAGACCAAAGTTATGCCGATCCTGGTTGATCCAGTCAACTGGCAGCCACTGACGCTGGACGGGGTCAATCTGGAGGACGTGCAGTCTTTCGTCTATCTCAGTTCAACCATTATACCATCCGGGCAGGCTGCTGCTGAGGTTGAACGCCGTATAGGAGCTGCAAGGTCCGCTTTTGTGTGTCTCAAGTGGTCACTATGGGGGCGACTGGAGATTTCCACGGCTACGAAGGGGTGCATCTATCAGGCTATTGTTCGGACTATCCTTCTCTATGGCTGCGAAACGTGGCCACGAGTGGTTTACCTACGAAGACTTGAAGTGTTCGACAACGATTGCCTTCGCTGCATTCTATGATGCTGCCAAATCGATCGTGTGCCCACAGCCACTTTACGTCATCGCCTGAGCCTCCGTCCTCTTCCACCGTCGTCTCCGATGGTTCAGGCCCGCAGCTCAATGCCTGGAGGGAGAGCTCATCCGCAATGTACTTCTCCCTCCTTCTCTTCCTGGCTGGCGAAAACGTGTCAGTGGGTAGCTGAAGACATGGACTAGCACAATCAAGGATGACCTAGCAGTACTATCGGGTCCACAAGTAGTTGGTCTTCGACAATGGAATCACGATTGGCTCGCCATTTCTTCTGACCTGGCTCAGGATCAGCGAGCATGGGCAGCGATGGTCCGTGATGCTGTACTTGCTCGGGAGGAAGCCAGTTCAACCCAACCAGGGTGAAAGCTGATACAAGTCAAGTACCTGTATTACAAAGTCTAGTCTACAACGAGCATTTCGAAAGTGATGAGGAGCATTCATTGACCTAACAGAAGTTACGAGTGAGTATCTGACATCACAAAAAAATCTCATGTTTCTTTCCAGGCTGTGTCATTGAACATGGCTCCAGATGTAAGAATTTTTCAGGCAAGCATCAATTTCATCAGCTGGAGTTCCTCTTGCAATAACTGTTTGTCCAAAATCACCAGAGAGTAGCACAGTGATTTGTGAATTTTGTCTAATGTCCTTGAGTGTTTTGCCCAGGGCCTCAAATGCTTGCTGGTGTGCCATGGTACATTCATCCCAGATAATGAAGCTTGTCTCCTCCAGTAGCTTAGCCAAGTTGGTTCCTCTTTTGATGTTGCAGATAGGGGTTTTATTGTAGTTCAAATCCAATGGAAGTTTGAAAGTGCTATGCACTGTACACCCTCCAGAGTAGCAGCAATTTCACATGATGCTACTGCTAGAGCTACTTTTCTTTGGAGTCTTACAGCAAATAAAAGGTTAGTTACAAAAGTTTTACCAGTACCTCCAGGTGCATCCAAGAAGAAAATCCCTCCATTGTTTTTGCTGATGGTATCAAGAACCTTCTGATACACTTGGTGTTGGTCTTGGTTCAACAGGGGTTCATTGTTTTGAACACATTGCCACAGTTCTTCCATGTTGTATCTGGTTTCTCTCAAAATTTCTGTTGATTGTCCAGTTTCTCCATTTGAACTTGACAGACCAAAATTGCTGAGATCTTTGAGCAAAGTTCATTATTTTGTCTAATTTCACAGAGAGCTAAATTTGCAATCTGAGGATTCAATTGCAATCCTGGATGTGCAAGTCTCATTTGAAGATGAGATATTTAAAAGAGAGTTATGTCCCTTTAATTGAAAAAGTGTGACACACAGACATTGTGTGTGTGTGTGTGTGTGTGTGTGTGTGTTCCATCACTAAAGATGATGGAAAAATAGTTGAGTCCTTGTATCACTCTAGAAAGTACCAAACTCCTGCCAGGCTCAAGCTTTACAAGACTCAGATCAGACGAAAAATGCAGTATCCTCAACCCTTCAACACCTTTCCTTACAAACATTACTAGCCTCTTGATACACTTTTTTTTTTTTTTTTTTACTTGATATTGCTATTTCCATGGCAAATGTTGAGCTACATTCCTTAGTTCCACCAATTTTGACCTTCACAGCTAGGATCCACCATGCTCCATACACAGGGTCAATTCATCCTTATTCCATTAGTTAGGAGGAAGCTCCAATCAGACAGCTTCTTCCCACAAAGTAACACAGACAGGAACAGACTCCAGAGAGGATGCCTCCCTGATCACTACAATTTAACCTCTTCAAGCCTAGAGTCAACTGTTACATATCTTACATGTCCTTATGATATGCACTTCCTCCTCTTAAACCCTTACAACAACCTCATTCAGTAATCCTCTACCTTGAGTGGCTCTTGCGCTTTGTACTGAGTGAACAATATTATAAAATTAAAATCCTAGATAAGCAAGTACTTTATCAAAACTACTATCCATAGAGATGTTAAATCAGGACAAAATAGCAAAAGCATCATGGTGTCAACAGACAAGCAGATACCTTAATAAAGAAACGAGGCCCTCCCTGGTTTAAGATTCACAGATAATTGTCTAAATCTAAGGAATCTTTGGCACAATCAAAAAATGCCTAGCATTACAAGTGACATTAAGAAACTAAAAAGGGAGAGTATGGTTAAGGAGCCTGTGGTTTGGGCCAATGAATTGCAACTTATATTTTTCACAAAAAACTTTGAAACTGAGCAATCTTTGTGCATGAGAGGGGAGGGAAGTAAGAAATCCAACTAGAAACCATATATATTTCCCTAACCCTTTCCGCTATGCATCACTCTTCCTCCTCACATCCTATGCACTAATCATATACATAGACTGAACCAGATGTCAAGCAGATGACATGTTGGGTGGTCTGCTCTTGGAAGAGTGAGGGGGTATATAACAGAGCCTCTATGACAGCACCTAGAAACTATGGCAAGCTAATAAAGCATTGGCAAATATGAATTTTAACAATTTATAATATAATTGTTGCATAACAGATTGAAGACTAGGTACAATAAGAAACCTTTTCATTAAACTTTACACTTTAACTTAGAAGTTTCATCACTCAAATATTTTTCTTTTTAACTTTTGAATTAAAAGTTCAAAGTACATAGAACTTAATTCTCTCATTACAACCAATGACAAAAAAAAAAAAAGAAAAAAAAAAGGTCGCATTGTCAAAAGAACAAACGACCAAGACATTGTGTTCATTTTGCTATCCTTAAAGTTACAGGTGATACATAAATATTCATGATCACTGGAAATATTGCAAAAACAAACTAAATAATATTGAGAAATCTCATACAAACCTTATTCATATTTGTGATTACATTTCAATAAATATACATTTGAATGACTTCTATATCATTTAATCAATGAGGAGTTAAAGATTTTACATATAGGCAGAGTGCCCTAAAATTTCTGTATAATTTGAAATTCTGTTATCTTCTACAAAAATAAAAAAATTCATGAAATACAAAAATAATTCAAATTTCCCTTCTGCAGCAACAGTTTTAATTTAAAATAACTAACAGAATAAATAAATGAAAAAAGTCAAAATCTTTTGAATACATTTCAGGTGTTGAACCAATGATGTTTCAATTACCACTAAAGATCATTAGAAGCACGTTTGTTTTAAAAACTCAAATATGGTTACTTAATTCTAAAGGGTGACAAATTTTGCTAATTTCCAATTAGATAAAGATGCCTGAACAAAGTGATAAAGCATTCTTACCTACTAGTAAATGGACAGGCAATAATTCTTGACTTAAAGAATCTGATGATTTGGTTTTATATTCAAATAGCACAATTCAGGGACACTTTTCTATTGAGATCAAGAAGATTTCAAGTGTGAAATGAAAAACAACGATGTTTATATAAACAAAATATAGTAGAGGTTGCTTTATAAAAATGCCAAAATGAATTTACAAGTTTTCTGAAAATCTGGCCAGACTTGAGTAATGCAAATGTTCTTACAAGAAAAATGTCATTTTATTTATGTTCATTTAGGATTTAAATTTAGATGGGAATCCTACCAATTGATAAATGTATCAGATAATGGATCTTATTTCAACCAAATCTATATTGGCAAAACACAATGTGATTCACAATTATATGAACACCAGATTTCTTTTTTTTTTTTTTTTTTAATTAGATTTTAAATTGGCAAAATCTAATTTCATAAACAATACAAAAAAAAAAAAAAAAAAAAAAAAATCAAAAAATCTAGTAATCATATGATGTATTCTCTCAACAATGCAGATTTGAAATAAAATCAGTTTTTTTAATGACTGATCAGCAGAACAAATCAACATAAGGCTTTTCAAACTTGTATTATATAATTAACAGATTCATTTATTTATATGTCATATAGGAATAAAGTGTTGCTGCTGAAATTTGGGTTTGAACATTGATTGCCAAAGAGCAAGCACAGTTGACCTCATCTTGAAATAAGTAGATCATGTGACGGGTAAAAGAAAAATTTATATATATGGGAATTAGTGTCTGATCAAGTATTGTTTGTTGTACCTGTAATTTACAAAGTCTCTCCTACAAACGAGCATTACAAAAGTTGAACTTATACGAGGAAAAAATAAAATATATGTATCCTATCACCAACAGTTTACGTTACAACAATACAACTACCTGTTACTAAGCCCAGCAGAAATTTTTGCCAAATGGTGGTAAATTTTTTCTAAATTGTACCTGTCAGACGCTTACGTACAAGTATTAGATGAAGATTTCTCAAAACTTAACACAGAGGATTATACAAATTTAACCAACTTCCTTTTGGTATAAAGGTAATACCAAGCATATTTCAACAGATAATCGATACGATGCTTGCTGGTTTGGATTATGCACAAGCATATTTAGATAATGTACTTATAAAAAAAAAAAAAACAGAAAAGTCAGCCCCAAAAGCAACACATGGAATATGTAAAAAAAAAAGTATTTGAGAGAATTAAAGAATATGGTTTTAAGATCAGTGAAGGAAAATGCAAATTGTTTGTTCCGACTTAAATATCTAGGACAAATTATCAATGAAGACAGTAAACGACCAAATCCTTCAAGGGCAAATGAAATAAAAGACATGCCTGCTCCAATAAATGTAACAATAACCTGTTAAAGAAAGATATGAAATGGAATTGGTCAGATAAATGTCAAGGTGCTTTCGAAGAGATCAAGAAAGTCTTGACATCGAACTTGTCACTAGCTCATTTTGACCCTAAATTAGAGATTGTGGTTGCATCAGATGCAAGTGATTTGGTTATTGGAGTGCTGATACTACACAAATATGAGGATGGAAAAACTAAACCAATAGCTCATGATTCAAAATCATTAATTGCAACTCGAAAAGGCTACAACCAGATATAAAAGGAAGCATTGGGCATCACATTTGCTATAAAAAAAAGAGTTTCATAAATTCATACATGCTAGAGAATTCATACTACAGACAGACCATTCATTGTCCATTATTAGCCATATGTGGATTTAAAAAAAAAAAAAAAAAAGGTGATCTACACATATATTAAATAGACTGGAGCTCTGGGGAACTATCCCATTGAACTATAATTATAAAATGGAGTTTCTACTATCCAAAAAATTAAGTCATGCAGACAGATTATCTAGACTAATACCAAAATTTTCTGAACGACTTGACACAGTAATTGCGAAAAATAAAATTAATAATGTATCATACAATACTGTAAGTGACCTGCCCATAACATTGGAGCAAATAAGAAGTCAAAAAAAAAAAAAAAAAAAAAAAAAAAGAAGACTTTATAATGATAATGAAGAAGCAATTAAGATCTAAAGGAAAAAAAATATTACTGGAAATAACGCATTTTCATTATTTAATGATGTACTTATGTACACAAAAAGAATTGTGATAACAGCATCGTGGCAAAAACATATGTTAAAAGAATTTCACATAGGATATCCAGAAATTTCTAGAATGAAATCCTTAATGAGGTGTCATACTTATTGGCCAAAAATGGATAAAGATATTGAAAATTTGGTGAAATCATGCAGAGGTTGTGCTTTGGCAAAGAAGTCACTGCCTATCAAAATTCAACCTTGGCTGAAAACTGATATGCAATGGTCCAGAATACATATAGACTTCACAGGACTGTTAAATGGAGCATACTATCTCGTTGATAGTTACACTAAATGGCCAGAAATATTAAAATGTACAAGACAGACTACTGGTGAAAATAAATTTCATACACAAGGTTTTTGCAAGGTTCGGTGTTCCTGACTATTGTTTCAGACAATGGGACACAATTCACGTCTAGTGAATTTAAGGTTTTTTGTAAATCATTAGCAATAGAACATATTACAACTACCTCTTATCACCCAAAATCAAATTGATAAGCAGAATAGTTTACCGATATGTTGTAAAGGGCACTAAAAAAAGTCGGAGGGAGGAGTCAGATGAATGCTACAATTTCTGAGTATTTACAACATAACACCAAACCCAAACACCATGTCTGGAATGTCGCCTGCAGAGTTGATGTTCACTAGGAAGATTAAGTCTGTTTTTAATAAATTATTACCAGAACGTAATGCAGGAACATCAAGAAATAACAATATAAGTAAATACTATAAACCTAGAGATAAAGCATTTTTAAAATGTATCGATGTGGAAAAGAATTCTGGTAAGATGGCATTATAAAAAAATAAAAAAAAAAAAAAAAAAAAAAAAAAAAAGAAAAATGATTGACAAAATGATATACATGGTACAGGGACAAAGGTGGGAACATAAGCGATACCTTAATCAGTTAAAACAGAGTTTCACTGATTTAAATGTCTCCAAAAGGAGGTACCCATGGAAATTTTGTATGACATGTTTGATGTACCCACACCATCAGAAATTGTTGAACTAAGGTTCTATGGTAAGAGAAAAAGAATAGCAACAGACTTTCTAAATATTGAACTGAAGCTGAAGAAATACATACTCCAGAGGAAGTCATCTCAAAGGGGAGGGTGTCATACAGGAAGAAGTGTCACTGCTGACATTGGGTTTGAGCACAGATCGCCAGAGAGTGAACAGAGTCCACCTCATGTTGTTTTACCCATCATCACGTGATGGGTAAAAAAAAAAAAAAAAAAAAAAATTATATATATATATATATATATATATATATATATATATATATATATATATATATATAGGAATTGGTGGCGTCTGACAATATTGTTTGATGGCGTTACTATTGCTGTATCTGTGATTTACAAAGTCTTCCCTACAAACAGACATTACAAAAATATCCACACCCTTTATCAATGTTCAAATCAACAATTAAATAATTTGTATGAACATATCTAGATTTGCTTTAAAAAAAAAAATAAAAAAATAAAAATATATATTAGTTTAAGTAATTTTCACCCAATACAAAGCCCAAGAGACATTCAAGGTAGAGGGTTACCCAATGCTGTTGTATGAGCAGAAGAATAGGTGATAAGTGCAGTTTATGAGGTTATGTAGAAGAGAAAATGGCTAACTGTAGATGAGGTGGTTACTATTGTAATCATTGAGAAAACACCCTGGTGATTGTCTGTTCCACAAAGTGCAGTTCTTGGGAAATATCTATCTGAGTGGAACTGTTAAAAGAATTATGAATTCCATGTTTTTATTAGACACAATTAATACAATCTAATAAAAGTATAATGAACTTTTTGTCTAACCCGTTATTTAACCAAAGCACCTTTTACATTTATTCTCCCAAGTTGGTCATTGATAAGAAAAAAAAAAATGCATAAGCTTCTACAAACACTGTATTCCCACTTATACAGATCTAACACTGCAAGTAATCTCTTTAGTCACTCTTCAGCACTCCAGTAAAAGACAATATTTTTGTAAAATTATTTTTATTATTTTAATTCTTTGTAAGGCAGATTAAACAATTTCAGAGAAAATATTCCCTGTACTGGGAGTTAAAGTTTGAGGTTTAAATTTAATTTTAGATATGTGTATCCCATAGCTACAAGTTACTTTTTACAAAAGAAAAAAAATAGGGGAAGGTTAACAAACCAGTAAAATTTTTGCAACATTTTATAATCCCATTTTCACATATTTGGTTCAGATCACCGCAAACTGTACGTCAGGATTTGCTTCACTTGATTGAAAGGGTAAAATTCAATTACCAATTTCTGTGTCATTAAATATTGGCTGGGTGGCATAAGCAAGTCTCTCCAGATTACTTTAAGATTAGAAGATAGAACAAGAATGCAAAGAAAGATGCAAGTTAAGAATTCATTTACAATACAAAATCTTTTTGCAGCAGATCGTGCAACTCAGGGCTTTTCTGTTTTTACAGGTTGACACATTCTCATGAGTGATCCAGGCTGCAGAGGGATGGGCATTTTTATAGAGTCTAACTCTATACTGGTTACCATTCAAGGTCAGAAAGTCCCATCTGTTCAACTATTTAACCCATAGCAGTGGGGAGAAGTAATGGATTCATACATTTCCCCCAAGGTTAATTGTGCAAAAGTGGACATAAACTAAAATGAAATTCAAACTCACCAATTTCTCTTTCCAAACTGCAAACCACAGTCACTTTAAATTAATTTTACATTTTGCCTACCTAATATTTTAGATTAAAAGTAAAAGATACTGTGTATTTTTCTTACAATCGAGATTAAAGCAATTATTTCCACCAAACTATCTAGCTATTTAATATATAGCTAAAGACATCTACATCAAGCAATAAATAATAATGACTTAGAGACCAATACAGTTATCCTAGCATACATTCCATTTTCTAAAACAATAGTGTTACTTCCAGGATCATCATCAATTTGTGTTTTCCATAATCTCATACACAAAATTTCAATGCAAAATTTTAAGAAGAGCCAAATTTTGACTACTGTTGGGAGAGGCCAACTGACCCAGGCAATGCAATAAAAACAAACTATACCAAATATGAATAATCTACTCAGTTGTTGTGAATACAAGTCACACAATACACACGCAATGGTATCATTTAACTAACCCAATATAGGAATGTTTACGCATACAAAATGTAGTTTCCAGAAGTAGATTTATTAAGATACATCAAGGTCACACAACCAGTTGTAAATATTCAGAATGGCCAGATATATCCCAGACAAACTTCTCATTAATAATGTCCATATTTATTTTTGAAAGTTGATAACCAGTTATTAGTTGTATTATAAAGAATACAAGAGAAAAGGTAAGTACCCAAACAAATTTGAAAATTATGTTATTACAGTATATAGAATTTATTCATAAACATTTTTTCTTTTTTATTATATATTGTGTTACTGTTGGAACAAAAGTTTGAAGTATTTTTCAACAGGTGTCATTTGAACACAGGATTTCATTTCACATATAATTGAAATTTATGATTATGTTTTTGGAGATGGTGGCATAGCTGAAAGTACCGATTATAAGTGCTTTGCTAGATTAAAAAAAAAAAAAAAAAAAAAATGAAATTTTTGTCTGAAAGAATGAAAAAAAATATTCAATCAGGGCCCACAGTTGTTAAACAAATTGAAAAGCCAATTAAAAATAATCCAGGTCAAATAACTCTGGACATCACAGAGACTCTACATACCTCATATAACAGTTGTAAGGCATTGGAAAACACTTGCATATATGAATTGCTATGATGTTTGGATGCTTCATGATTTAATAGAGAGAAAAAAAAAATAACCACATTTCAATGTGATTCTCTGCTCAAAATACTACACAAATGATCCATTTTATTTAAGAATCAGAAATGATAAAAATCGGATTATTTTCAAGAATATGAACCAAAAAGTTCTGGTCTGCATCTGAAAAAGGTGATGCAGTGTAAGTCTGTGTGTTGTGCATTACAAACTATTTCCACAAAGTGTTGAATTCAAACAAGCATTGTTCCCATTTGGACCAATTAAAAAGGCAGCAATCTATGAAAAAAACATCTGGAATTGGTCAGTTGGAAGAGTGTCACCTTCAGGACAACACCAGCAGATCTGGCAGAAATTGGTACAGCTTGGCTGGGATGTCCTAATACATTTGCTGTACTCACCAGATCTTGTACCTTTGGATTACCACTTATTCCAATCTCTACAAAATTCTCTTAGAGGGAAGAATTTTAGTTCTCTGGAATCCTATAAAAACCACTTAGACCAGTTCTTCACCCAGAATGATACAAAGTTCTGAGACAATGAAATTATGTACCTGATATTGAAAGGTGGTGGATCAAAATGGTACATTTTTTTCTGGTTTCACTGTCCATGTCAAAGGATATCTCTGTACAAATATCTTTGAAAATCACTTAAAAAAAAATATGCAATGAACTTTTGTTCCAATCACATATTTTTGATTAGGCCACTTTAGCATCAAACCAGATTTATGGAGGATTTACTGAAGAAGAAAACTCACTAGCAATGGCTTGCTAGAGTAACAGACAAATGATCACTTTACACCAGAGTTCTTAATGAAATCACTGATAAATTAGGTTCAGTTTGTCATACTTATCTATTTACCTTTATAACCAGTACAAACTGTGTACATAGCAGAAGAGCACATGAAATTTAAATATCAATCATTAGATTAAATAAAAGAAATTATAAGCTCAGCACCAGTAGCATTATTAATGTGTCCTGATTAAAATAAAGAAATAGGAAAATATTTATTAATTCAAGGTTTTGACCCTTGTGTCCTCTGACCTTCAGGGAATTTAACTGAATGCTATTTAATATACAGGAGTAGATTGGTGTTTTTATTTCTATTTGTTTTACTGTCCATGTCTTGAGACATCTTGTTCTCAGGAATTGAATTCAAATTATTATCAGTTATTTGATTCCAAAAAGATTTTTTCCACCGAGTTTAAGTCTGTACTACCAAGCTCAGGAATTTACAATTATTATGGTCAGCAGAATGAGAATCTATCCTCATAAAATAAAGACCTTGGTTCAAAATTCCATGAAGGTTACCTGAATTAACAAGGACCTGCAGAAAACCAGGAAGCACAAGTCAAAACCTTATAACAAAGATGAAGACAATAGTTAGAATGCAAATAATGTAAATATTTAATTTGTCTTAAACTGTATACTAATTATACTATTCAGTAATGTTTGTGAATCCATGTAGGCCGACTTGTAAAATAAACAACTGTCAAAAAAAAGCAGCATTCTTTAATAATCATTAACAACATTGATTAACTACATGAATTTTTCAAATGGTCAATACTAAAAGCATTATTCCTGTGTATTTTTATATATTAAATGTTATAATCTTCTCTCGGTATTAGTCTTATTTGAAATAACCCCTTTATTCAGCTTTAAACTGCAATTATAAAATTTTCACAACTGAAGTAATAAATGGTAACAACTTGTGTCCGTAAGACCGGAGTCTCTTTAACTGGTTAGTTTTCATTAAAAAAAACAAAACTCAGTACTTACATTATTAAAGAGAAAGAATGCTGTGATTATTCTCAAAATCATTTTATCTCTAATAAAACTGCTATAATACTAACACCATATAAATAAAAATCTGAAGATATGAACTAAGAAAAAGGAAAAAATATATAGAGCTCTCTGTGTGATACAATGACCAGACATGAGTATATAATTTTACATATAATGACCACGTACCAGCATGTCCATATCAGCATCAGAATTTAGTCAAATGAACATTTGTTTGCATATTTGATATATGATTGATTATCTATTATTAAAATTTTTAACCTAGTTTATTATGAAAGGATTGTATGTAAAAATCAATTTTATTTTGCATGCCATTTGATCAAAAAGTTATTTCTGTCAAGGCTAAGTAAATTGTATCAAAGCACGTTAACAAAACCATTGAAAAAGAGATTAGAAATGTATGCATTTTTTTGCATAAAGGGAAAGCTGTGAAATTAAGAACACAGTTCAAAAGGTTTTTTCCTTTTTAATGTTTATCTTTCTATGATTATGTTGGTTGCAGTAATGAGTGAAAATTAAAACAAGCAGTTATTAACAATTAACTGTTGTTAAAGTTGGTTGAAAATTAAAATAAAAAAATTAGACAAATCATTTACTAGTTTTAAGATCTTTAAAATATTAAAATTAATGATAGAAGTTTTAAGATAGAGTTTTGTTGACGTGTCTGTGTGTAAATTTATATTATTGCTGTGGATTCAAATTTCAAAGTTTACATTTTCACTTTCTTACTAGCTTCAGTCCCAAAATGATGAACCTTATGTTGCCCACAAACTTTTGAGGTGGAAAAACAAAAAAAAAAAAAAAACTACAAAAGTTTTTCAGTTAGTTATTCTACTAAAAAAACAAACCGTTATTCAAGGAGAATGATCAGTTATTTAAAAAAGATACCGGGTTATTATATGCAGGAACAAAAAAAAAAAAAAAAAAAGCTGACAAAGTCTCACTACAGTTTCACGAAACAGTTGAGGATTTTTTAAAAATTTCTAAGCTTGAGTATCTAAAATGAAAGACGGCTTTCTTTGTCTCTTTTTTTAAATTGTTGGCTATTAAAAATAAATTGCAGGAGGACAAGAACCTTAAATACTAGACATGTCTAGTTGTGGCGATTTCTGTGTAAAAGTCAATGTCTGGTTGTCAGCTAAATAGCTATCATAATAGTCCGTGTAATAGTTTGGTTGGTTCAACCGGAGCGACACTGATTAGAGTTGAACAATATCACAGGCATTATCCCAACCACAGAATAAATAAATATCTACAGGGTGGTCCAAAAGTCGTGTTACCCCTATATAATATAATTTTCTACTTCAGATTGACAAAACTTTCGGACCACCCTGTACAATGTCTATTAGTCTAGGTAGGTCAGTGATATTACCTAAACAAAGAGATGGTGACTGACCTATATTTTGGGTTATGAGAGACCAGTCGTGCAATAATTCTATTGCTGGAATAGCTTTCCCCTTTACTCAGCTGATGTTTGTAACTAATTTCAATTATTTCTGATTTGAAAGTTTTAAGTACATTATGGAAAGTGGTATGATGTTCATAATGAAGGGGTTCAATTGTTGATTGGATCTTGCGGTGGCGACCGACAGGAACCACTATAAATTTTAATTTTAAATTTCTAGTCCTGCATTATTTTTTTTAACAAACGATAAAAAAAAGCTTAGCACATTGCAAAATGGGCTATTAACTTTTTCAAAATGTGTGTTTATTCGTTAAAAAGGATAAACACTATGTTTGTTAGTTATTAAAAATAAACTTTTTTGAAGCATTTGAAATGAATGTTTCTACGTTTTTACATGACAAACAAAAAGTAGTAAAACAAACTTGAAGTTTTGATTTTCTGAGAAAATCAACTGGCAAATTTTATAAAAGGATTAAATTTTGTTTTTGATGATTAATAAAAAAAAAACTATCTGCTTTAACAAAATTCTAGCACTTGTTCATTTCAAATACTGACATGACGCAATTTTGAGGTTTTTAAAGGAAAATATTTTTTTTCCGCTGGCTCACGATCACCATGTTTCACCAGCACCAACTTTATTACAGCGGTAGTAAACAGAGTAAAGAAATGTTTTATTTACGAGTTTCTTTATGCTTTGTAGTAAGTAAAGTTTTTCAAAATCTGTCTGAATAGAATGACGAAAGACTACGTCTTTAAAAACACTAAAATGTGTTGCTGTTGGGAGAATCTTACAAAGATGGCGGCATTAGTTTTCTCTACTGGTCGATTGGTAGCAATACAAAACACCATGTGCTGAAGATCAATAAAAAGATTGATAAGATTATCGCTGTCGTAGTCTGTAATGCAAAAATACCAGCGAAGTGTTGAAATTCTAGAAACCCATTGATTTTATAAAACGGTGTTGTTGCATAATAAAAGAAACGAGACTAATAATTTAATTTAGACGAGTGGAAAAAAAAATGGATGAACAGATGATTGAACAATTATTGGTTTTAGGTTTTAATTTTTGTATAGAGACTACAAATATGTAGTGATGAGAGGCAATGTATTTGAAAATCTGATTTAAAAGTTGAAGAGAAAAAATGATTTACTTTTAGGAGAATTAAGGGGCCATGATTGTGAAGAAAAAAAAAGGCACTTTAACTAAAAACTAAAAACATCTTCCCATTACTAATTAGGCTGAAAATTTTGAATATCATTTGAAACAAGGGGCAATCATGTGGAATAGAAACAAATCGATTATCGCCTAATCGATAAAAATGTCAATGGAGAGGTTCGAAATGTGAAGAAGTTGTTTCAAAGAAACAAGTTTATTTAAGAATTATTGTTTGATAATTCGTTGATTTTTTTCACGTGTTGCTAAAATAAAAGATGGATTCAAATCTTCATCAAAAAAGTTTAGAAATATTAGGCCCAATTTTAATTTAATAAATTGCAAGAAAAAGTAACAAATGTCGATATACAATCGTTATTTCAGGATATATCTGACATGTTTATACAAACATTTATTTTTGTAATAAAGCTTTAAAATATAAATTTAAAAATTATGTGAAAAATCAAGAACATTAAACCTTTTTAACATTCATTAACAAAACTTAAAACACACAAAATATTCCAATACGAAATGTAAATGGAGTGCAATCCACCAAAATAAAAAATATTAAATAAAAATAAATACCCTATCTTGAAATAGACAGTTTAGTTTTATTTTTAAGAATGCACAAATATAAAATAACAAACCGTAAAATTTTTCAGACATTTTAAAGAATGAGATAATAAACTAAACTTCATAACGAACAATCAGTGTTTTCAAAAAAGAAAATGCAGAAAATAGCTTTGAAATACAGTTAATTATTTTTATTTACTAAATTTTCATTTTACAGTGTAAAAAAAAAAAAAAAAAAAGTATGAAATTCGCAGATGAAGGCAGAATAACAAAACTGGTAAATAAAAATTTAAAAAGGATGGAAGATTGAGAAGAGAGAAAAGTTATGGAATGTCTTTCATTCGGTGATGATCAGTAAAATTGTGTGGGTGTCAGAAGAAAAGTGAAGGTTGTATTAATCTCTACCCAAAAGACCTTTTTACTTAAAGGAATAGAAAAATAAGGAAAGGTAAGGAAATATAATTGTTTGTGAGGAATGAGGATTAACTTGTAAATTAAATATCTATTTTGCTAAACTAATAAATTTATGTCCATTTTTTATTTTTGTTTTACAATGTGATTTTAGAAATCTGACAGACTACTTACTGGACATTGACTTTCTTTACTACAACTACTTCTACGTGTCTGTATCCTTCCTGGTCTTCACTTTGGTTAACTTGGGCATTTACGAAAGTAACAAGTGGAGATTCATATGTCAGGACAGTTCTATTAATTAAAATTTTTTTTTTTTTTTTTTTCAGGAATTATTATCATGTGCTTTTTTTAACAGGTGTTGGAATCTAACAACCAAGTGGAAATACTTGACAAATTTTATTAAATATTAATTTTAAAATTAATTACAAATTAATTTAATCATTTGAAAGTGCTTAGAATAGCAAGTGACAACAGAAAGGTGTTAAAAAAAAAAAAAAAACTAAAGAGACGAAATTACACAGCTCAACGAAGTTAATGACAATGTTAATTTATTTGTTGCTTTAATCGCCAAACTTCATGCACTATCATAACTCCAAATGCAACCAAATTAACATTTTTTAATACTAACGTTGAATACACTGTTCCCATGTTAATTTGCTTAGCACTGGATAGAAAAGATTAAAACAATAACAACAGGTGTTAAAAATCTTGCATGTGCTAAAAAGTGAACAGTTGTGGGGAATAATTTACTGAAAGAAAGGGAGTTAGTTCTGTCAACTAATCTAATTATAAATTATTTTAACTTTTCTGATTAAAAAAAAAAAAAAAAAAGTTTAAAAATATAAACATAATTACTTATTTTATTTTTTGTAGGAAATGAGGAAAACGGACAGTCTTTTTTTTTTTTTTATAGAACTGAAATTTTGGTTGATCACGAGTCTGCAATCATAACCACAAAAAATAAAAAAACAGCTGATATTTTTAACCCCTAGACTAGAAGAGAGAGTGATGAATATTCAGTTCTTTTTTTAATTTTATCACTTTATTTCTTTTTTTTTTAATTAAATGAAGGATTAATAACCGAGGAAATAATTTTTTTTCTTGTAAAATTGTAGAAAATGAACACTTACAAAAATACAGCATCTTTAAAAAAGAAAAAAGTTTTTATGTCTACCATGCGCCAAGATCCACTTAGTCACTAGTGGAATCGTCAAGTTAAATTTTAAAAGAATAATTGAACATTTAAAAAATCGGAGAAATTGCCTCAAGCAAGATGAAGTTAAAGATTTTATGAGAAATAAACGTGCAGTGTTGCATCAGTTTGCGGAAAATGTGCTTTCCTAGGGTTGGGGTTTCAACAAATTTACTAATATTTGATAAAAAAAAATATACATAATTCAAACTTTGGAAAATCATAGAAAGCAACATCCTGATGAATGTTGCACCCCCTCCCTCCTAGTATATTAAAGTTTTATTTTTAAAATAAAATAATTGAAAAAAAAAAAAATTTTTTTTTTTTTTTAGAAAATTAGTCTCTAGCACCCATTTTGTTACCATAGAATTGAGGGCCAGACTATTTTTTAACGGAACTAGATGTACGCTTCATTCTGGTTCATAAAGGTTCGGGAATAACGTTCTCAGTGCTATAAGATATTTTTATAATTTTCTTTTAAAAGAAATATTTTATTTGAATAAATTATTAGTAGAAACTGACAGATTGTCATTTTTACTTTTTTCAGTAATATAGAAACGCAAGTTTTACTTTTAACAATTGGAAGAAAAAAAAACCATCAAATAAATAAAGATATTAATTTTTCCAGACACCAGAAATGTTTATTAAGGCAAGATTTTAAAACTCACAGCAAAGTAAGAGTCAATTTACTGATCTATCACATGACTAGCAAACTCACCTACTAAGTTAGAGTTTTTTAAAAAAAAAAAGCAAATTTAAAAAAAATATTTGCTGTATTTAAATATTTGGTAATTTACAAAAGTTAAATGAACTACAATTTTCATTTTTCATTGATGGCAATGGGTAAGCAAGCAATTAAATGTAAACTTCAAGACATTGGAGAATTAAATAACTAAGTGTTGAGCAAGTGAACAGAAATGTCTTTTTAAAGGGGTCTTTTAGTAATTTAAATTTGTTGCATTATTTCCTCTCTGGTCATCCGTAGAATTTTAAAAAAAACAACTATAAAAAGAAAAAGGCATTTCTCTTCGTTTAAAAAATGGCTACAAAAATGTGTTGATTACAGTGTATTTAAATTTACTTACGATTTTTAAAAGGGTAACAATGTTAATTGCTTAATAACAATATTTTTATGTACTTACTCGTTTGAACAGTCGTTCTGTGGCTCGGCGACCGAAGGAGGAAGTGTGAGGTTTGGTTTTTTCTTCATGATGTCAAAATAATTGATGTTTGTGAAATATTGAGAATTAAGAATGAATAAATGTTGTTTATGGTTGGAAGATTAAGTGATTTATTTTTTTAATGAACAAAGTCTTAGAGTAGTTTAACAGCCAGTGACTCCTCCTTTGGGTAAATAATAGATGTTCCCTTTCGATACTAAATCCAGACGTCAAGGGGGAAATCCTTGTTTTCCACGTTTATAAAAGCTGATAGCGATTTCAATCCAATAAATGCCGAGACTATAAGTGTCTTTGCTGTAAAAAAGCCCTCTTTTGATTTATTTACACATACACACCGCTGTTTAACCATATATTTCTTTAAATGAGTTTTCCCCAGTCGTAAGTAAGAGATTTAAATTGGGGAGGGGATATTAACAAGGAATAACAGTAGTAAAGTTAATAAAGTAAAAAAAAAAAAAACAAAAGTTTTTTTTCTTTCTTTTTTCCACACTTCCAGTTGACGTTATTTAACCAGTTGATCTTTGGAGTAAAATTTGAAAAAAAAAAAAAAAAAAAAAAAAAGAAAGAAAAATCAAAAAACCTTTCCAAAAACGGGAAGTCAAGTTGAGCTCTAAAATAAAAATAATGTTATAACTGGAGATCCTTCCTTCTTCTTGTGGGTGTTTGTATATATACATAAGAGTATATCCATATCTAAGACACACATTTTTATAAATATAAATAAACGTTGTTTTTTTTTTTTTTTTTTTCCTGGCAGCAACTAAAAATTAATGGGAGTTGTCGATCGGTAGTGGTGCTGGTAGTGTGTGTGTGGTGGTGCTACTATTGCCCCTCCTAATAACACAGAAAAGAGGAGGAGGAAAACAGCTAATAATAAAGGGAGGGAGAAAAAAAAAAGATAATATTTATAATAATACTGATAAGTACTCCTCACTGTTTATATACATACACATAACTGGCATGAAACACGGTGTACTGTTATGTTATGTATATAAAAACTAAGTTTGCGGAATCAATCACAGATCCTTTTTGTACAACAAAATAATTTGAACGGGTTTCGTCTCCAACTTTTGCCTTTTCTTGTATTTCTTCTGTAATTGCTGCTGTAATTCATTCGTTCCTAAAGGTGTTTTTTGTGGTGAGTTGGGGATATGCCACTTTGTTGTTAGAAGTCACAACAAAAAGGCAGGTGCTACTGTTGTAAAATTAGTTGTGGCTCTTTTTTTTATGGGTGAGGGGGGGTTGTTTAAAAAAAAGGTGAGGTGCTCGATTAATTTAAACTTTTAGTAGCACACTGCTGCTGCTGTTTTAAATCATAAATCCAATGTCTTTAAAATTGTTATCAAAAAGAAATGGCACACCACCCGTAGTAGTCGCGGTGGTGTCCTCCTCTTTAGACAGACATGGATTTGCCTGTCTGTTTGTTTGTTTACAGCCTCACCTTTCTGTTTATCGGCTGGCTCTATTTGTCTTTTTCTTCCTACATATATACAGTTTATAAGTAAGTAGTACTAACTACTACTAAAAAGTAAGCAAGTCAGTACTATTGGAACCACAACAGACAACTCACCACATCAGTGAAGTAAGCCAGGAGACACCAGTGTGGGTCCTTGTGATGATAATAATTATGATGATGATAACAGAAGGAGGTGCAGTAATAGCAAAGTTACTATTATAGTAGGAGGGAATGTTGTTGCTACAACATAGACTGCTACTCAGAAGAATAGTAATGTTGCTTCATTCACTTATAAAAATTATTTGTAGAATGTTAAGTTAAAGTAATAATAAAACTAATATTTTATTTATAAATTCATTTTGGCGCAAAAGTATATTATTTGTTGAAATACAATTAAAAAAATAATATTTGATTTTGTAAATAATGAATTAATGGTAAAATCGTAGTAACGGTAATTCTTTACACAAAGTAATTTTATTTGCATATTGAATTATAATATGCTAGTGATGATAATTATTAATCATAACAGTGGAAGCTTTGTGAATATAATAAAATAATACTACAGGTATTGATAGTAATAATAATTGACACTTTTATAGTGATGATGATGATAGTGTAGCAGTTGTAGGCGGAGGGAAGAAAATATTTGTAACGCTGTCTGCACTACAACCCATAATACTAGGATATGACGTAAAAGATTCTCAACTTTTTTTAGAAGATTATTAATAGCACGAGAATGCCACTACCAGTTAGCATTGCCATTTATTCGCTATTAGAGTAGTTGTAATTTTTAATAGTAAAAAAAAAAAAAAATAGTTTCACTGTAAATAAAACACGCTACACAGATTCACTGACTGCATTTGGCAAACATGCAAAAATAAAGACTTAATAAAATTTAATTTTAAGAACCATACTATGGCGTTCAATAGAAAATATTTTTTAAAAATTCCAATTATTTGATCGTGATAAAAAAAAATAATTAAACTGTAAATACTTTTAAAACTCATTCTGCACCATAATAAATGTGTATTAAAAAAGAAACAAGTAGGGAGTTATGGAATAAAAAACCGTTTATTACAAAAATAATGTAGCATCCAAAATTAGAGACTAAAAAAATCGTAAATACAAATGTAAATTAATCATTTTTGATGCGGAATATGTTTTTATGGGCCGCAGCTTTTAATTAACTTCAGCACATCTACAATATTAATTTGTCAAACACTCAAACTGTTCATGTCCCATTCTCAATGACCTGTCGGGTGGTCAAGATTTAAGTTAAGTCATCATGAGGTCGTTCTCAGAACATGGATCATTACCTGGCGCCCGAGGCGTCCCAGAAGAGAAAAAAGCTGATCGGATTTTTTTTTTTTTGCTTTTTGGACGGAATGAAAGCGTAGTAACTGTTCTCTCCTCATTTGAGATAGGAGAAGGCACCCGGCCCTGGGGATTCCAACCCTGCAGCAGCACCTTTTTCAATGCACCAAAAGAGTGGCGTATCGACGCGAGCGTGGCTGCTTGCGGAGACTGTTTCTTTTTAAATATTACATTTCATGTGACACAAGGGGAAGTGGGGAAAGGCTGGTCGTCACTGACTATCCTACATCGAGGTAATCTGTTTCACGACCCATTCATTCTTACAATTGACTCAATCACCACAAGAACGCATCCATCACCGTTCAATCCAACATCTACCACAATATCGCATATTCACAGGGATACAAACTCCTACAATTATAAAAATTTGATAATGTACAAATTTTCCATTTTTTTTGTTTTTTTTTACAAAAATATATTACACCTGAAATGAGGGAATGAATCCAATAACGAAAATAAAGTACAACAAAACATCGGAAACTAGGCAGTTTTTTGTTTTGTTTTTTTTTTTTTTTTTGCACATATGTATGCATATGCCCTCCATCAACATAAAGACGTATCACATCCAGCCCTAGGCAAACACCAAGGGCTGAGGTGGGTCGAGCAATTTGTCTAATCCATGTACAATTTGGTTCCTACTCTAAATTCGGCCTTAAGCTATATTTCGTTTAAATGGCCAAACTGATAAACATCAAATGAATGTCATCAGTTTCCTTACACTATTTCATGGTCAATGAACTTTCACAAAATTATTGAATTGAGATCGTGACTTTGGTCGAGCTTCGATGTGTTCAGCTTCAAAGTGTTGTTTCAATTTTAGCAGCATTATAGGGGACATTATCCTGTCAAATGTTACAATACTCTGTTCTGTTTAATTATATTCTTAGGCATCGCATACATTGCATAGTTTACTTTGCTATGTAACTGAATGAATGAGACAATAAGCACAAGGAAACATTACACACACCAATAATACGCTACCACCTCCGAATCTGAATTTTTCCATACATTTGGGTAGCAGTCTTTGCACTGTTCATTCAGTCACTGCCAAATTAAATTTCAAGCAGCACCTTCCTCATTGCACTAACTAAAGGGTGGCGTAAGTTTGTCCAATTTTCATCGGTCAAGGCGACATGCTCGTCTGTAAAGGCTAGAGAGTGCTTTTTGGACTTAGTTCTTCTTGATGAAATAAGACCGAAGAACGCACATGAAACATTGCTTTTTTTTTTAACATAAAAGATGTGTAACTGTCTACAGACATTTTCATGCCATATTCTTTGGTTGTGAACACTCAATATCCGCTATGTCGAGAAATCCGTTGACCATAGTCTTGAATCGCCAAATTCTTCCCGAGTTGTTTTATGTGGCTGTCCTTGTATGTGACTTAAATATAAAATTGCCAGTATAATAAATCTTTAATATTCTAAGAATTAAACTCTCAGTTTAAATAAACTGCATTTGCAATTGCAGAAATCGTTATTTCTGTGACAGCTCGACACCTATGATTCAATTCTGCAATGGCTTGGGAAACAATTGGATTGGAATATTTACGATGCAATTATATTAGTATCATTGAGAACTATTACATTTTAGAAATTAACTATATAAAATTATAAATTATTTATTAAATTAATGACAAATGTTTGCTCTCTAAATTTTAGACAATTTTTATTTAAAAAAAAAAATTATTAAATCTTTATTTAAAATAAAGAATTTTTGTTCTTTAACTTTATTGGTTCTTTTTTTTTATGGAAATTTATCATAGGGTACTAAAAAAATTAAAGGCTATTTACTGAAAATTTTGTCACAACCAACCGTCTACAATTGGAGATTTTGAATCATCCGTTCTCTAATATTGGACTGCACTATTTTATACGAAACTAGAGACTGGACGCGAAAGAAAGGCAAGGGAAATAACTGTAATTTACAGTTATCGGTCCTTTGTTACCCATAATCCTTCGCATTTGGTCCTTTCTCTTCCGGTTTCTAGCCCAGGTATGTTGGCTGTTCTTATATCTCCCGATTTAAAATCGAATTTGAATGTGTTTTTAACTTTAAAAATTTTACCATCTGTTTTTCTTGATTTAAAATAAGATGCCTTTATTTGAACTTGTTCTAATATTTTATCAGATGGACTCCTAAAATAATTTTATCTTTTAATTTATATTAAACCGTGGCGTGTACTTTGTATAACCAACGTTAAAGGCTTTCCGCGATATTATTTTTTCGTTTTATAATTAAACGAAGAATATTGCCATGTATAATTATGATTTCACGGACACTGCAGAAATAGCAAGTTTTACTGTAAAAAAAAAAAAAAAAATAGGAAAGTATAACCTCATTGAACATGTGATTGTTTGATAAATTGGTTGACGTGTAATACACGTGTTGGACACAAGGCAATCTACGCTAATCTTGTCGAGATCGTTATTTAAAAAAAAAAAAAGTCTCATTTTTTCTTGAATATGTAATAAAGTCTCTTTTTACTATTTATTAGATTTACTTTTATAAAAGTATCTTGCAATTATTTTCAATTTTTAAATTTCACAGTACAATAACTAACGTATATAAGACAAGATAGAGCTGGAAAAATAGTATTAAAATTTTAATTTCCATTGTTTTTCTATTAAATAATAGGCTACTATTTACACTCATGAATAAGTGAGATTTTCACATTATTAAATTCTAAAAAGACACTGTGATTGGTATGATTAAATATAAATTTGAATTCCTGGAACCGAAATTTGTTTTTGACTTGCAGTGTACTTTAAATCATCTAAAATATTTTCTCTTGCTTAATGTCCAAGCATGTATTTTTTTCTTCTTCCCGTTTTTGATGTATACATTTGATTTGATGACGGTAGAAATTACGGATATCATAGGGTTTAATATTCAAAACCATCTATACGTACCAAATACTGACTTGCCTCCCTTTGATGACTTTATCACGTTTCATATTCTGAGAATGCTTCATTAGAGAAAAATATCAAGTAATGAAACGAAAAATATCTTCCGAAAGCAATGCTATTAAGTTGCCAGAACTTATCTATGTACTAAACTCAAGTCAAACTTTATTTAATTTCAGGAAATCATATCAAAATATTTTTTAAAACCGTAGGTATCCCTCAAGAGTTCTTAGATGTGAAAATTTGAGAGCCAGACACAGTAAGAGTGGGGGTTAGTTTGGGACTTAACAACGAAAGGAAAAGTGTGTGTATATAAATATGTGCGGTACTATAAATAAAGCACATTGACATCAAGAGCAAGATATGTGGTAAAGTATGGATTAGTAATTGAAATATAGTGCATAAATATTAATTAGTTTTCTCCAATATTTTTTTTTTGTCTGATTGAATAAAAAAACTAAGAGTATACTACCAGAAAATGTCCAGTAAACAAGAAAAGAAAAGAGCATCTGGTCTGGAGGTACTCTAGACAATGCAGAATTTAAACATTTTGCGTTTGAATGTTGAATTTGAGCATCTTTCATTATCCAAATGTTGGAATGTTTTTGTGCAGAAATTATTAAACGGTCGTAATTATTTTCCTTAAATTTCATAAGTTAATGATTGTAATAAAAAATTTAAAGTGTTTATGGCTTATTTATAACACGTCATTTTGACATCTAAGTTTGTGATCACTGTAAAAAGAATAGCATACAACTTGTGCTGCTATAGACTTAAGTTATTTATTTTAAAAGTGAATTAAAAAGCGAAAACATTAGATTTCCTGATGGAATTTTAATTTGAACAAAATATAATTTATTAAAATCTGAATACATTTTGGAGTTTACGTTCTCATTAATTTAATTTTTCCTTTGCTTACAGATTCTGAAAAATGGCTCGTTACGCATCAGAAGCAGAGAACCTCAGCAAATGTGAGTGATACGTGTGAGATGAAGAGGAAATTCTTGTCTTTAGGAATGCATTTAGAAAATCCTTTTAAATTTTCATAATTGACTATCAGTTATCCTAAAAATGGATAGAATTGAATATCACTGATTTAAAAAAAAAAAAAAAAAAATAAAGTTAAATGATTTAAATTTTTGTTCTTGCTGCAAAGAATAACTTGAATTTGTGTTGAAAAAAACATTTCTCTGTTATTTCAAAATAGAATTCAACTGAAACCTCATGGTTTTAAATTACATCAATATGTTAAGACTTGAGCACTCTAAATTTTTTTTTATTTTTTTTTTTTTTTAATCTTAGAATACATGACTTGGGGGAAAATAAGTCAAACAAAATGTAAAGGAATGTTCACTAAGTTAAAATACCATGAAGGGACTTTAATCGGGAATCTTTGGACTAAAAGCCTTAATGTCTACATGGGTTTATTTCTTAGTAGGTGTTGATAGTATGTTTGAGTACTAATTTTTTTTGTGCATGTTATATTTTAACTTTATGAGTTTATATAAAAGAGGTCAACTTTTGATAAGCCTCATTATAACAATTTACGAGACAGTGCATGTGCAAATGTGGTTGATGTACGCATACTAAATATAACTCCGATTGAGGATAAGTTTATGAGCATTTAACTTTAATAAGAATGTGTTTTTTCTAAGCATGGCTTAGATGTGATATCGGCTGAAAGGTATGAGGGCACCCAGTGAGGGTGGAATCACTATTCAGTCATAATTACCCACTGAGAGAAGTTTACTAACCATGTCAAAGTGCCCAATAACCCTAAGGTTTTTTTTTTTTTTTTTTTCTGTGGGGGTGGGGAATATAGTTAAAATGGAATCTCATAAAGCAATATTTTTTTCTACTTTCATGGGGATTGAGCAAATAAGGTTTTATTGTACTGGTATCTAATTAAAGTTTTACACAAATGCATATTGGCTCCCTTCTGTCTCATTGAACTTACTAAAATTAGACCATGCTAATATGAATTTCCAAAAAACCTTGTACAGGGTCTTGGGAATGTTGAGCTTATCTGCATGTAAAATGTACTATACAACAAGATTTATATTTAAATTCTTATTTTATTGACTTGTGTTTTCTTTTACAGCTGCCAAGGCAAGAGGATCCCTTTTGAGGGTACACTTCAAGGTTAGTAACTTTATTGCTAATCTTAAAATTTGATAATTTAAAAGTTTCTTTATAAGCTTAAATTTTCAAATGTGACTGGCTAAAAAAAAAGCCTTCAATGCTTTTGAATTTTATTTTATGATCTCCAACTGGGAATAGTTCAACACAAACCAGACTAATTTATTAAAAAATTAGTTTCATGTTTTTTGTTTTCTCTCTCCAGAATACTCGTGAAACTGCTCAAGCAATCAAGC
The DNA here is from genome assembly GCA_903632075.3 of Acanthosepion pharaonis. Classification (NCBI taxonomy): domain Eukaryota; kingdom Metazoa; phylum Mollusca; class Cephalopoda; order Sepiida; family Sepiidae; genus Acanthosepion; species Acanthosepion pharaonis. Next base: position 2,097,459 of record CAHIKZ030003422.1, read on the forward strand.
GCATGCACTTGAAGCGTGCTATGCGTTATCTGAAGAATGTGATGGAAAGGAAAGAAATTGTTCCATTTCGACGATTCTGTGGGGGTGTTGGTCGCCATGCTCAGGTAAGGAAAACTTATTAATGAAACAAAAGTGAAGAAAGCAAGCAAACTCTTTCTCTTTTTTTTTTTTTGGGGGGCAAAAAATTTGCAAGGTATTGTAATTTGACTCCCCCCCCCAAAAAAAAAAAAAAACAAACTGCTGAGCTTTAAGATGGTGCATGGTCTTTTCATATTTCAAAAGCACATACAAGTTGTCCACACTAAAACATGCATAATATAAACGTTTGCTTACTTTGTAATTAAATGTAATTACCAATAATTGTTGCAGAAGTGTATAGTTCTCTTATTTCATAATCCAATTTTAGTATTGAATATAATTTGAATTGTATACATTAGTTTGAACAACTCATGAAAAATTTTAATAATGCCTCATGTCAATCACTGGATTAAATAGGTATTTCAAAAATCATTTGTTTTAGAAATTCAAAGTAATTTTTATATAATTACGGCAAATTACTTGATCAAATTGAAAATAGTGGATGAAAAAATTTTATTGCTTTACATTTTGTGTGTATCTCATTGAAAATTCTGATATTAAACTCATTTGCTTTGATAAATTGTAAATCTGGTCCAATGCTTGGTTTTCATTGTATGAATATCTTTTCAGGCTAAACAGTGGGGGACCACTCAGGGACGTTGGCCCAAGAAGAGTGCCATGTTTCTGTTGCAATTGTTGAAGAATGCTGAGAGCAATGCTGAATTCAAGGTGAATGTCTTTTGAATACTTGTCTCTTTAGTTTGGTATTAAAAATCATATTTCTTTTGATACTCATTTAGAATAAATAAAAAAAAAAATTTTTCTCTGGGCATGCATTAAAGATATAAACACTTATTTTCAACCCAAGGCCAGCTCTGCTTAATCCTATATTTGAAAATCCCTTTTAAATCATGTCTTGAATTCATATTAACTCTTTTTAGCCACTTTTATTATTTATGTATAGCACTAGTGAGTTCTAATTTTGCTTCTCTAATTAAAATCCTCAGCATGAATGTACACAGATTTGAATTGAAAGTAATAATACAAACTTAATTCTGCATAGTCCTAGCCTTGGGAATGCATTGACATTAGGATTTTTCATTATATAAGCTAATAGCATAGCAAAATAAAAAGATAGCATGCTAAAAATAAAAGTAGTCCTACCAGCCAACCCTGAAGCAAATTCAAACACCTATAAAATACAAATGAAATGACATTATTGAAAACACTGAAAAATTAGCATTTCAGCAATAAATAATTTATTACTTAAATCTATGAAGCATAATCAAAAGCACAAGCTGGCGTTGTCAAAACTGATGTCTAGTGACTTTTTATATATATATATATATATATATATATATATATATATATAAATCTGGGGATGGGAAGAGATAAGTAGATGTAATATTTTCATGTTTTCCTCTTAAAGCTTTAAAAATGTTATGCTAATTTATTTGCTTGCTGATCAGTTGAAATATCTTATTGTAGGGTTTGGACACTGACCACTTAGTGATTGAGCACATTCAGGTAAATCAGGCTCCCAAGATGAGGAGGAGGACATACAGAGCTCATGGACGTATCAATCGTAAGTTAGCTTTTTATATTTGTCTTACAGTTGCGATAACAGCAAAGATTAAGTGGAGATGAATTATTTTTGAAGATCGTTAATCTGTGAAGAGGGTCTGTATTGATAAAAATCCTTAAGCCATAAATATATTTTGCTAAAATTTGTTTTAATATTATAAATATGATGTTTTGTGTGTAATTTGTCAAAATTCAAGCAGTTTATTCACCTTTTTAGTTAAGGTTGATTGCAATAAACATTGTTCTAATTTTTAAAATGAAGATTTGATCTATTTTTCTTGATTATCAATTTGATACTAAATGTCTGCCACCACCATGAAATCCTGTGCTGGAAATTTGAACTTTTATTAAATTTATTAAGATTAAAACTCATATTAAATCTTAATGTTTTTGCTGGTTCAAAATTTTAATCAAGCTCATTGTTCATATTTTCAAAATAATCTTTATATGTAGCCTCCTTGGAGACAATTTTTTCAGCTTATGTATTTGTTTTTTACAGCTTTCATGAGCAGCCCATGTCATATTGAGGTGATCCTCACAGAAAAGGAGGTGCCTGTCCCTAAGCCTGCTGGTGGAGAGGATGAACCTGTGCGTAAGAAAGTTTCACAGAAAAAATTGAAGAAACAAAAAATGATGATGAGAGACTAAATACTCTGTGAATAGAAACTGAAAATAAAAAAAAATATTCCCTAAAAATATTCTCTTTTCATGTTTTTATTTATTAAACATTTACACCATTTTTTTTTTCCTTCTCTCCTCCTCAGCCTATAGTGATGACCATCAACTTAACATTTGAAGTCTGTCCCTTTTTTTTTCCCCTACATTTGTGGAATTATAGAGAGTTAGCACACAAAAAAAATGGCTGTTTGGCTTCAAATATTCAATTACTTCAGCCAACTTTGAACTATTCTAGCTTTATATGGTGGGTGTATCATAGTTTGGGTATTTTCACAAATCAAAATCTATTTTGGGAGCTGATATTGATAATTTCTGTAGTTATATAAAACTTGTATTGTTGGTTGTAAAAAGGGAAGTAGGCATAAAAAATGTAACCTTTTGATGAAATGTATCCCAATATCCTGATTGATGTCTATTGCATTGTTATTACTAGACAGAGGAAAAAGCATTTGCTTCAACACTTTCAATAAAATGGCAGATATGCAAGGTTATTCTTACCATTGAAAAATAATGGATTTTGCAATTAATCATGAATTTAATCAGATTTTTTTATACTGTTGCATGTAAGTAATAATTCTTTTTGAATGATTAAAAGATAATTAAATTTTGTACATATGGGAAGGATGGCAGTTGCCTTTAATTAAATTGGTGGTAGCTTGTCTTGAAAATTGGCATTCAAAGTCTCAGCTTTAACCTGGATTTGAACAGCACTGTTAGGAATTGAATATTTCAACCACTAATAAGGCCCTGATAGAAAAAATGCCCACAAAATAAATGACTTCGGTTTTTATGATGGTAGCCCATGCAGTTTAATAAAAATGTAGTCAAGTTTTAAAGAGATATCAAACTAGACACTCAAACCATACTAAGCAATACAAATGCAGGACAAATACCTATTTTCATAAGCTTTCCAAAAAAAGAATTTGAGAAAATAAAGATTTATTTGAGCTACAGAAAACCATTTACTTGCTAAAAACAAGATTAATCCATAATATAAACTGCAGATAGAAAATGAATCCCACTGGATTTATTTAATCTATACAACAGAGCAATCCTTAGAGCTGGAAGTCCTGTCAGGATTTCGCATTACTGAGCACAATCTTGTGGTAGACAGTAAACTAGGAACCAGGTAAGAAAGGATTAAACATTAATTGTAAGAAAATGTGTGATTGTCAGCAAGAGGAGCAGACCAAGATCCCAGCTACAAATTGGAGGTGTCAATGTAAAACCAGTACAGAAATTTATTTAACTATCTGGGAAGTGTTTTAACACAATGGAAAATATGACAGAAAAGAATACTGAACTGCTATCTATCAATTTTCCTATATGGCAGTGAATTTTCACACATGAAGAGACTTGGCAACGAAGATGTGCTTCTATAGAAAAATGTTGAGAATACCATGGACGGATCATGAATAATGAAGTTTTAAGGAAAATTGAAAGAAAAGGACATCAGAAAGAGGTAACTGACACTTGGAACACAACAAAGAGAGCTTGTGATGTTCATCGCGTATATAGATTGATGACAAGGAAAACAGCAAATTACCTACTTAAACTTGTGTTAGTGAATGTTAAATCAGAGTGGAATGGATAGTTAAAAAAAAAAAAGAAAACATTGCTAAAAGCTCCAAATGATAGGAAGTTGTGGAGTACCGTGATCCACACTCTGAAAGTATACGGCGCATAAAAGATATCAAGAAAGAAGCGTATGTAATCATATTTTTTCCAAACCTGACCAATATTATGTCTTTTATAGACGTCACCTTAACTATTTTGGTAACAGACGCTTTGAGATTTTAAGCAGAAAAAACATTCCGCAGTCTAACGGGTTAATGAATGCCATGTTCATAAAAGACGGGCTCTCAATATTTGGAATGCAAGTTTAAGTCGCATCGAGTTACTTCTTTATTTCCAATTTCGTGCTGCTTCTTCAACCAACTATATGATAAATGACAACATTAAGAAGACGGAGTAAAATTGGTATTATTAAAAGTAAAACAATACTGAAAATGCTTTATTTAAGGAATTCCAAAAAACTCATCCGAAATATCTTCGAGCGGTGGGAGCAACAGTACCTTAATCCACCAATAGTATGTATATATTTCAAATTAATTCAAGTATTTCGAAAATGATCTTCGGATCTTTTTAGTTATAAAAATATAAATTAGGTTAGGATTAAAATTAATAATATTTTTCACTGTTCAAAATTTACATTTTTAGTGAGGAGGGAGTAACTAAATTGAACCCGATCTTCTTTCAAATGATGCATTTCCCCTCATTTTGCCTGGACTTAAAATTATATCAAAAAATTCAAGTATGAGTGTCAAAAGAATTTAAAATTTTTCTCATTCTTTAATTTGGGATTTACTGAAAATACGAATTAATTATTTGATAACTACTCGCTTCTTTTTTTAAAACTAAGAATGTCCATTAAGTTGAAGAACAATACAATCATCGAACTCATGACCTGGACATGCTGATCCAACATTCATTATTCTATTATTAAGCAGTGTACGTAATCACTTGTCTGTCAGCTCAAACCGCACCAAATTACACTCATTTAGTTGGCATAGCCGATCGGGAATCCAAGTCCGTTTCCAGTAAAATTTGCTAGTAGGTAAGAAGGTTTTTTTTTTTTGTTTTTGTTTACTCTCTCCCGAGTCAGAAATAAGGTTTCCCTGTTGTTTTGACGACACATGAAAATGTCTTTAATCGTTACTTTCTTCATTCAATATTTTCCTTATTGTTTGTAACAAAAAGATATTTGCATTGGAGATTGAAACAGTACAAGTTTCCTGACCGGCATTTGGTGAAAATTTTAGGATTTTGATTTTTGAACATACAAGCAAATATTCTTAGACTCAAGATTAAATGAGAGAAATACTGTCAGCAGTTATTAAAAAATAAAAATTATATTTAAATTAAATTAAATCTAGTGTTTAGATAATTTTTGTAAATTTACCGACTAAAAAAGTTTGGGTAAATTTACTGACTAAAAAGTTTTCTATCTTGAAACTTGAGTTGTTAAAACTTTTTGAATTTGACTTTTTTTTTTCTTGCTCGTAAAACTGCAAAGATCATTTTGAAAAATTAAAAAGATCCAAGTAAAGAACCCTATAAGCATATGTTTGAAACTTTGACTATGGAAAAATTAAGTAGATTTAAAAAAAAAGGTTCTGTTCCAGTTTTGTGGGTGTTCATCGTTCCAATCCTTAAGACTGGTCATCCAGACTTTTAATGGCAATCCGACGCATTGAAACGATAAAAATATTGTCTGAAAAATGAACAACTGCATATGTTTTGTTTGTGGTAATTAATAAATTAACTATAAATAATAAAAACATTTAAACACATACTAAAACAAATTATCCACTTCTACCAACAACAAAAATCATTTTACACGTAAAAACTACATTTTTAATTTATTGTTGAATATAGAAAATTTTTCACCAGTTCAGAATATTTTTTTTTTCATTTAACAGTTCCTTTAAACACCTAGAAAATTTTAATTACATGTTAAATTTAAATTGAAAATAAACTTCAATTTTGAAGTTATACGTAGACATTTTGCTAATTAATTACGGACTTTCAGGTGGAGACAAGTTACCACTTCGCTTAAAAATGACGTTACTTCTTTTACCCATTATAATTTTAATTCATGAAATCATTAGTTTTAATTTGACTTTGAAGCAAAGAACCCTTATCTACCTTTTTTTCGGGATTTCTACTTTCTTTACTTTTTAGTATGAAAATGTGATATAAAAATAATTCATTGCAATAATATAAATTTACGAAATTGTGTGCTTGCAGTGTGCATTATTTACACACTGCATAGTTTTTTTGTTATTTTTTTTACGAATAACAATTACACAAGCAACAGTAGCAGGCACAATTTTTTTAAAGTCATTTTTCGAAGTGATTAAATATAAAACCATAGAAGTTTAAACTGTTAAAAAATGTTTCCACTTTTTTTCCAAGCTGTTATATTTTGATGCAACAAGTGTGTTGGTGTTTTTTTTTGTTTTTTTTTTCAAGTGGCGAGTAATACTTAATTTCAGAAAATTAATATCGGTCAATTAGTGTTTCGCAATATTGTAAGTTACTATATAAAACATGAGTAATCACATCCCTGCTTTATTTGCTTGTTTCTTTCTTTTTCTTTTTTTTTTCCATCTTAAGAAAACCTCGAAGTTTATCAATTCTCTAAAATTTTATTTTGTATTTTTTTTTTTTACAAGCACGAATTTTGTAAAAAGAAAAAAAAAATTGTCATTAGCAGTCAATATTTGTTACCCCTCAGGTTTTTCTTAATAAAATCCACTTTTCATTTGTGCGTGGAAGCTGCATATGTCTGATTGATTGGAATCTTGCATTCAATTGTTTGCATGAGAGAAGGAAGGAAGGAATGCCTAAAAACCGCGGCTACGTAATGTAATTGTGAAAGAAAGTGTAAAAAATAAAAATCTTTGCACTTATATGAATGTTTACAACAATATGCAGATGTAGTATTTTTGTTGTACGTGTGCACAGTGTTCGCTTTTTTAAAATAAAATTGAAAATTATATGCACTCGAGCATATATTTTTGATTTTGTTGTATGCATGAAAAACTGCAAAGTGCATTTGAGAGAGAAGGAGGAGCCTATGCATAATTGTTATGTTTATTTGGTGTTAAATGTCAACTGACGACATGAGCTAAAAATAAAGGTGCATCATCGAGATCAGCTGCAGAAAATATAAGTACTAACTAAATTTTTTCTGAGAATACGACAAAAGAAAATGACTTCATTCAAAAATAACAAAACACCCTAAAAAAAGGTGAGAGAGAGAGAAAATATTCCTTAGAAATACAAGCATCAGAATTATACCTGAGGAAGACCGCAGACAAAGGATCGAAACATCGTACAAAAAAAAAAGAAAAAAAAAAAGAGGCGTGTAATTGTAATTAATAATAAAAACGAGTGAGTAAAAATGTGAAGCACTAAGTGCACAGAAAGCTGGATATGTTTGCAATAAGGTGCAGAAATCAGTAAACAAGTGGCCAAACGAGCCGGAGAACTTTTAAAAAATAAGTACTACTTGTGTTGCCAAGTCAGTTCACCTCCCAAAAAGCTAGCTGGCTTTAGTTAAGAAGAGAGTCGAAAGAAAAAATTACGTCGCATATTTTTGTTTATTATTGATTAAAAACTAAAAAAAAGCTATTATTCTGCAAGTTCTTTACTTTACTTACCAAAGGACTTAATTTGAAATTAAAATCTTCGTTGCAAAGGACAAATGATACTTTCACTTCACATTTATACAGCCAAGCGCGTTGTTTGCCTGATTCTTCCTATATCGGCGAGTGTTTTAAGAAAACGGTCATACGTAACTCGACGTAGGTAATAAGGTGCGTGTGTGCGATTACATAGCACTTCGCTGGGTGACCGTAATGTGAAGGGACTCAACTGTTATTGGTTATATGTAAAAACATTGTTCCATTTCTTCGTAGTTAGTTCCCTTCGTTAAATGATATGAAAAGCTATATCGTGTAATGATAGCGGATATGCACGCTTGACAGCTATGTCTAAGAATTGCATCCCAGATGCCAGGTTGTTGAGACTCATTACCACATTCTTACTATAGACGAAAACTTAGATTTCAAACCAGAAACTTTTTTCAATTTAAAATTAAAGATAAATCTGAGTATTTAAAAAAAAGAAGAGATTTATTTTTTACATATTGTGATGAAACTGAAGCACTTTTGTTTCGTTTAAAAAAAAAACAATAAGGTGAAAAATAAAAAAGTAATAACTATTTTTTTCTCTACTCTGTTGCTTTTATCATATTTTGGGTCGATACACACTTCTACTGCTAAAATAAACATCATGAAAACTACAAATGTTTTTTAACCTGATTTTTTAGCGGCCGGAGAATGTATCCACCCAAAATATTGATTAAAAAAAGCAACGATAAAATGAACAAAAGTTAATAATAGTAAATAAAAAAAATGGAGTACTTTAAAAAATTTCGATCAAGGTTTCATTATTCTAAAACTTATTTCAATTATTTACCCAGCCCCTGAAATGTGTAATTTAAAATGATAATAAAAATAAACAATAATCAGTTGAAATTAATGTTAACACACATAAATAAAAAAAAAAGGTTCTAAAAGTGCTAAAAAGTTTTCGGCTCGGCCCATTTTATAAAATCTATTTACAAGAATTATTTTCATTTTTTTTAATTAGAATAATTTATAAAATTTTAAATCTTTTAAATTTCTGTATTAATTTGTACCGGCTAAGTAATATTGTTATTAAGTAAAAACTATATTTAATAATCATAAATTGAAAAGCTTACTACAATTCAGTAGCCTCCAATATTTTAAAAAGAATTTTGAATGTTTTTTGTTTGTGTATATAAGCGTACCGATTTTTGTAAATACGGACAACCATACACGACATTATCACAAAATAAGCGCGATTTTGAAATTCATTCCCTTTCTGTTCGTAAATAAACACCCATCTCCGTATTTAAAATGCATTAATATTTGTTTCAAATCAGATTAATTCATCTGATTTGAAACAAATATTTACTTTAAATCAGCTAATATTCCTCAAATAAAGTTTCAGAAAACTATATTTTTTAATAAAGAGAATTAGACTGTTAACAAATGGCTAAAATGACGCCAAAAATCAGCGAATTTTAACGATTTCAAATCAAAAATTCCTTCCAGTCATTATTTACATTGTTCGAGCTGTTGTCATTGTTATATACACGACGTTTCGGCCGTTGTACACTCCGGCCTTCTTCAGTTGATTGAAATTTTGAACTGAACCCTTTATTTCGTCCACCTGGGTAGATTATTCTAGTTTCACGTGCCATGCCTCTTAATGGTGTATTAGTTATCTCCCTTTAACTCAACTCTCAAGTTTTTGTTCACCACCGCAGTAGCTCACAAGTCACTGGATCCATACCCACTTCCAGTAAATTTAAATTAGTTTTTAAATATAAAATTATTTGATTATTGGAAATATTAAATTAGCTTGAAATTATAACTAAAATAAAAGCTTTGAAAAGGTTTTTTTCAAGTTCATTTTTAAACCTTAGGTATCACGTTTTTGTGGAGGTATTTATGTAAAGGTCCAAAAGGAATTTTTTTTTTTCCTCTCCCCAAAATGAAAGCAATAACTCGTTAAAAACTTTTTAAAAGAATTTACCAAAAATCTGAGAACCATCCGATTTAAACGAAATTTTCAGTACTTCAATGTATGAATTTAAGTCAATATAGGTTTAAAAAAATTTTTTTTTTTGGTGGTGGTGGGGGGGGTCATCCTTTTTTCTTTCGATATTTCATGTGTACTCTTTTAATTTAGGGGATTTTCGCATTTTATATATATATATATATATAAAATTAAAGAAACTTCCTTGATTGTTTAGTCAGTAAAAATTTGTAATAAGTGAAAACTGAAAAGTAACTAAAAGTGTGAACATACTCAAAATTCGCCCCGAAACTTACCAAGAATATTTCATTAAAACTTTTTTTTTTGTGTGCTTGCATAAAAATGATAAAAACAGTATTCTCTTTCAGATTGTACAGAAAAAAATCTACACTCAATATTTTATTTTTAAATTTAATTTTTCAGTGCGATTTTGAAATTCATTCCCTTTCTGTTCGTAACAATTTTTTTTTTATTAAACAAAGTAAAAAAAAAAAAAAAAAAAAAATAGTTTGAAAAATCTAAAAATGTAAAGTTTTAGCAATGTCATTCACGTCACGAGTGTGAAACCATTTTTAAAAGATTTTCATTTTTAGCAATTGTTGGATAATTTTTTTTGGATGGATTCTCAAAAAGCAAGTAATTTTGAACTATCGCCTTTTGTTGACTGAATACTCCTGAATCATGAATTCAATAAATTTAAATCCGGAATAATTAAAAGGCCACATTTGGATAAATTAAATATTTTATAACATTAAACGGATAAAAGAATTATAAAAATGTAATAAACGCAAAAGTATAATTTAACTTTTTTTTTTTTTTTTTTTATTTAAAAAAAAAAAAAAAAAATTCTAAATGCATTATAAAAAATAAAATTATTCGATCTACTAAGTTTCATAAAGGAAAGCGTACAGAATTTTCAAATTATTGGTTATATAAGGATAATTTATTTTAAAACAATAAAAATATTTTTTTTTTATTATTGCACTGTTAGTGTTTCATATTTTTGCGTTTTTTTTTTGTTTTTTTTCTTAAGAGAGGAGTTACGTGAGAAAATTAGTTGAAATTGTGACCTGTAAATATTATCTTCATTGTTTTAACTTTAAGTACGAATTAAAAAAAAAAAAAATGCATTACATTTTAGTAGTGGTACCGAATTCATACAAAATGGCAATTCTGAGACAGGTTGGAAATAAATCAGTTAAGTATCAATGTAGGTGGAGTGCCTATCTAATGTGCAGAGAGTTCCTTAAGGGCACTGTTAACGATCATTCATTATGCCTACTACTATGAATACAAACCATTTCGAATTGTTTATTTCTACATCTAGAAATAAAAAAAAAAAAAAAACAAAACTAAATCTGAGATGTATTTTCTTGTAAACCAGTGTAAATGGAGGACTCGGACTATAAGAATTGAACACGTTTTTTTTTTTTTTTTTTTTTTTAAATGCAGACCCTCAAGTGGCGTAGCAGTCTATAACAGAAATTGATCAAGGAATACCTTTAGTTTACTACTATTCGGCTCTTTAACTGCCATGGGAAAGTGTTGAATAGACCTCCGGTGCTAATATTACTGTTTTACTTGCCGGAACTCAAAACCGGCTACAAAAGACTGAATGAAGTGAAATGTACGCGAAGAGAATTTTTTAAACTAAATAAATTCAGCCAAACATACAGGAGCTGGCATAAAGTGCGAGTGAAGAAATTGGAAAATATTCCAAGACGAGCAACCTATTCTTTTATAATTAATTCCTATGTTAGAAGAAAAGTAAACAAAGCTACTTGAAAGAAAATCTTAGAATTGTAGCGAATAAGTGAAAGTGCTGAAAAATAAATGGTGGGGATTACTTACTTGGATCCATAACTGAACATATAAGTTTAGATTACCGTAAAAGTAAGACAGTGCAGTACCAATTAATAGAAAGACATAGCTTCAGAATATCATCCCCTTCTAATGCTGACGAAGCCCCGGGGCAGATCCCTTCACGGATGTGCAGTGTTTATTTCAGGAGCATTTATTGAAAAAAAAAAAAAATAAAATAAAAAAAATTCCCGAAAGCAAGCGGAAATTGAAAGACATTCACTTTTTGAATGAATGAGAAAAAATAAAAAAAAAATAAAAATATCAATATCTGGTATATAGTGTTGGTTTGTGTAGGTGCGGGCACAAACTGGATGGATGTGCTCAGATATTTCTTAAGTGGGTGTGGGGGGGGGGCAGTTTAAAAGTAAAATAATTAAAAAATAATTACTGATTAAAAAATACAGTTACGCCAGTTTCTACGCCGAAGCTAAAGAAAAGGTAGAAAAGTCCTTCATCGATCTGGAGAAGTTTAGAACGTTGTAGTCAACAAGTCTTTTGAAGTTTGGCTGCTCTACCAGCGTGTAAAAAAAAAAAAAAAAAAAAATTGTTTATCAGATAAACTGAATATTACGAAGTCTATCAAATTTGTTAGAAGTGAAATTTTTTTTTTTAAACTTTCGACGAAAACTAAAGTCTTTCGTGGAAAGAAGGGTATAAAAAAAAAAAAAAAAAAAAAAAAGATATTTCATATATAAATAATTTGGTTAATTTGCAGTACAAGAACCAAACGTTCGACACAAATTAAAAACAAAACAAAAAACTTCATTTTTCATCCTTGCGCAGTAATCAAGACAAGTTAAGCTTCCGCGCATGAATATTCGAGGCAAACAAAGCCAGTTAATGGCAGCCGTTCTGTCGACGCGACGCGAAAGAAGTCGAACTTACATCTTCTACAACTCCTAAACGGTAACAGAGCGCAAACTTGAAATAAATGTCATTTTCGAAATAATCAGGCAATTTTACACCATAATGGAACATTCATTATCGTTTGGTTTTGGTGATTATACTGCAAATTAACCAATAATTTTAGGAATAGTGAAAGTACGACTAAGTCACTCATTAAGGTTTAATGCAAATGTTCCACGGATATTAATGCAACTTTGACAAAAAACAAGAGAGGGTTAACTAACTTGAAGAAAAACAGTTTAAAAGGGTTTCTGTAATGAAAGTCTCAGGAAATGCTCCAATTTAAAGGTTAATGTCTCGGAAGTGGGTCAGAATTTTGAATGAAAAAAAAAAAAAAAAAAGTGAAGATTTCGATTTTACGAAACAAGAAAATGAAGTTAATAAGCATAAAAAAAAAACAAAAAAAAAAAACATTGTCATATTTAGTGCGTATTTCGGGCTGGATCAAACAGGTATTTTCCTGAAATTGTAAGGAAAAAATTTAATTACGAGAGGATACTTCACAAAACTTAATACGAAGAGTGGAAGGTGTTTGGCTCGACCTCATTTCCCAAATTGAATTTTTGAACGACTTCTTGATTGTTCCGATAATTTCTCAGCATCACATTGGAGTCTTATGAAAAAAAAAAAAAAAAAAAAAAGAGATAGGAAGTATAGCAATGAATACTTAAGTAGTCTAAACGAAAGTGACTAAGCAGCTTCAAAGTTATGCAGATTAAATAAAAATAAACTTAGAATTAAAGACAGCCTTCTCTTCTAGGAAGACTGAAGAAAAATAGTTAAAAGAAAAGTTCTGAAGTGTTTAAAATTTTAAAAGGAAACAAAATACGACTAGAGAGAGTCAATATTTCCTTATGGAAGGAAAAAGAACAGTTTTTCAAAAATTGTGTTTTTTGTATATTTCAAGTTTAAAGTTGGTGTTTGAACCTCGTTCAAAACTCAAAAGTTATGGTTTGTTTCTTAGTTAAGGAGACCAATGTGTTTATCCAGAAATAAACACATAAATACATAAGATATCTGTTGCTTACTTTTCAAAAAGAAAAGTAAGGTTTGTAGTTTTTTTTCTTTTTTTAACCATAAAGTCTTTACAAGTAAAAGAAACTTATTTTCGCCTGGGCGAGTTATCAAATTCCTTAAGTCTGTCACCTTTACAATTAGGGCAGTTAGTAACATCCATCAGATGCACAACATTGGAATGTTGAGGGCATGTCAGTCGAGCCCGACCTTTCATTAGGTAACCACACATTGTGCACAGCACTTTCCCAACTTGCCGGTTGCAGATACAAGGGTTTCCAATCAACGAGGGAATTTTCTTGTTGATAGTGGACATCTTAGGGGCATTCATGCCAGGTGGAAGACCAGTATAATCCATTTTCTGGATAAGATATTCGAAGTTAGACAGTAATTTAAATATACCTCTTCCAAAGAAAAATGTCTATTTCCTAGAGCAGTTAAATATTTTTGAACATTTGAAAAAGAGGTCCTCTCGCTTTTTATACTGTTACGTCATGCGTACTTCAGGAATAATAACGTCTTATTTGCATAGCGGTTATTTTTATATTTTTTTCCTTAAACAAATATTAATAAATACCATGCTTATTAATTTTTTTACCTTAAAACATGATCAAAAAGAAATCTTTATTTAAAACAAAAATAAATTTAATATTAACTTACGATGGCGGCATCGGAATATTTGGATTTAAAATTAAACGAATTATTCAATGCCGAATCATTTAAAAAATAATACATTTTTTCATTTTATTTTTTAATAGATGAAAAATACCAATAAGCAACTACTAAAATAAACAAATATAAACATATTTTGTTTAAATTAAAAAATAACATTTCTCAAATTTTGTATTCTTTTTCCATCTGTGAAATTTGAATACTTGCACCATGAAACTTAAGATTTAAATTTTAAAAATATAAAAAAAAATATTTTTCCAGATTAAACAAACTTTACTAAACTAATTAATAAATCCACTCTTTCTAAAATTGTATCTCACCATTTTTAATAAGTGCCAGTATAAATAACATTCTTTCTGAATAAAATACTTAATTTATTTATTTTATTTAAAAAAAACTAAAAGTATTTCCATCAAAAATGTTGTTCTTGAGATGTTAGAAAGTAAGCATTTGTCAATATTGTTACAATACAATGCTTTCTTTGGCATATTATTCAAAAATCAACTGGATATCCATAAACAACCACCTTACCACAATAATAAAATAATGTATTTATTTTTGCCTTTTTAAAACTCATAACCCGATGCATTATTTTTTTAAAGTTGCATTGTTAAGAGACTATAGAATTTTAGAGCGCTTCTTGCGTTCGGTTACGTGGATAATTAAGGAAGGAGGTAACGTAAATTTAAACTAATGTCTAAAAATCTAAAAGAAAAAAAATATCACTAATTGGGAAAAGAAAGTTGCGCGAGTCTTAAGAAAGACCAATTTGCAGCTTGTTTACCGAGAAAATCAGTATTCAGACATTTTTTTACTGAACAGCTCGAACACCAACCTATTGCAGCTGTAATAATAATTATTTTCAATTTCATCAAAAGGCATGGATTCGAAATTGAATTTTTTATATAAAAATAAAAAATGTTTCAATGAGATAACATTTGTTACATAGATGCTAGCTTTTGACAACAAAAGGACTGAAAAGTGAACAAAAAATTAGTTCAACGATAATAATGGCAGTTTTAATAAATAACAACACATGGCTTTATACATTATGCTAAAGTTGAGGTATCTGATGGATGATTAAATGAAATGTTTAACCAGTATTTGTACCTATCCTTAACTGCATAATAAATGACAAATGTCAATAGGTGGGGGTCTTATATGCCATCAAACAGGGTATCTTGATCTTTAAAATACTGAACCAATAATTCACTTCTATGGATGTGTCTCTAACTTTCTACAAAGTTGGCATTGCATACATAGCTCCGGTCAAAGGTAAAAGAAAGCTAAATTAGATCCACTTTCAATAAAGAAACTCTTATACTATTCACCCTAATAATGGTAGATAATAATTAGTAACAATAGTTCAATTATGGTGATCTGATTGTTCAATGAGGCTGAGAATGTACTTGTTATTGTGATAAGATTGCATCACTAGGAGGCTCATTTCCTTTAGTCAACCGTTTTTATTTAAGCCGTTGACTTCCTCTACGACCACGAGCCCGATAAACGGCAATCAAGACATTTTTCAAGTTTATTTTGCCTATATAGCCATTGGTACCTTATTTTTTTAAGTGTAGTTTCTGGCATAAATTCGCAATGAATCGCATCTGCTCCCGTAAGAATAAATCGTCGCTCTACGGCAAGCATATTAGATATTAGTATAAAAGTTGATATTTTCATCCTAAGTTGTGAGGCTTTATTAGTCATTTTTCTTTTATTGGCAGTTAGTGCGGTGCTTCAAATTGGTTCATTTTTTTTTTTTTTTTTTTTAGTAAAACTTGTCGACTGCTAAGAAAAGATCTTTGTCTCAGGTTAGCCATGTCTAAGCAAGAGTCTGAGTTGTCTCCCTTATTTACTCATCGTCAAGATGGCCGTTCAAGGGATACCAGTCGATCAGGAGTTGAAAAAGGTTTGTTTCTCTCTATATTTTTTTTAATTCTTGACTATTTGTACTCAGTTACAGATAGGGAAAACACTCTTTATTTTACTTGTTGGAAAGATAGATTGAATTCGTTATGGCAATAGATACATCGTTGAATAACCGTAATGCCATTTTTGGTTATGATGAATAATCATTCATTAACGAACCTGTCAAGGCATTTTTAACAATGAAAAGATGACAACGATCAACATTTTTTAAACCATAATTGTAATACATAATATTAGAATCAAAATGTATCAATTGAACACTTCGTATATATTATAAAATTGCATGAATTATGCCAATCTACTATTTTATTTTTAGAGACTAGTTTCTTCGCCATCCAACACAGAATGCCTTACACAGCAAGCACTGCTGACGGTACACATGCTTCTCTAAAAGTCGTTTCCTTCGATACAATTAAACATTGGGAATATGACTCTTGCTTTGATATTTTAATTTTTCTTTTTAGTTTTTACTTTGTTTAAACTAAACATTATTATAGTGAAAGAAAAGAAATTCGAAATTTCCCATCGTGTTTTTTGTTAGTTAATAAAAATATAAAAAAGAAAGCACCGTCCATAGGTTGTCTTGTTTTATTTTAATGAAAAAAATATTGAAAAACTAATTAAAGTCGTTTCTGATGCATATTTACATGTGTACTGAAGAAGTACTATTTTTTACCAGTAACCACTGTAGTTTAAAAATATGTAGTGGGGAATAACTGGTCGTTTAAAAATACTTTAAAAATATACTTCTATAAATGTTTTATTATAATGTGATTAATGGATTCAACAATTTACGGTACGTGTTGACTGTAATAGACGAATAAACTTGAAAAGGAAAATCAAAGCTCTCGAACTAACATTGATAGAGAACGCCGCCCTTTTTGCAACAATAAAAAAAACAAGTAGAAAAACTTATACATCAATTAAACCATAACTACTTGCAAATAAGAAAAATACAGGCAATGTAATCAACAAATAGATTTTTTATTGTAAATTTTGTTTATTCAGATTGCACTTGAATGATGTGCATTTCACGTACGCTGCCTAAAACAAAGCTTCAGAAATATGGAATTACCACTTGAATAAAAATGTACTCTGAACTACGAAAGGCAAAATCTATTCTCTACTTTATAAAGAAAATAATTATAGAAATAAAAAAAATGGAAAATTGTGGCTTGAATCTCGGAAGTGAAACACTTTTTTAATTTTGTCAAAATGTTCAACTGTTTGATGAGTGAATGAACGAATTTCTTTTGGTACAGCTTGCTTGCTGCTTGACACTTAGTAATTGTACAATGTACATTGTACATTTAGTTGAAATCCAATGTATATTGATCTTTTTTAAATCATATATGGCATAACTGAGTCAGGTATTAATTAACTGATTTTGATTTTCAACTTCCCTCTTGTTCTTGTAAAGTTGCAAAAAACCCATCAATTTTTTTTTTTTTTTTTTTTAGAAGTCACTTGTAAGTGGGAATACAAGATTTTAACAACTTATGTACAAAAATTTAAATCATTGTGTAAAAAGTGAGTGTAAAGAATATGTATTTGTTGTTAAATATTATTTATTTTCAATTTACATGCGAACTACAGTTATTGCTCCCTCCGTTTCTTCTGATTTGAAGTACGCGCTGTCCACCGTACAGGGATTGATTCACAATTACTGTCACCAAATACACGAACCAACACTTTCACTATTATTATTAATCCACTATTTTTCTGTGAGACTCAGTAGAAACGGGTCTAGCAATATAATTAATAAAAACTAGATGAGATATGGTCAGCGGGACGAGAACCCTCTCTACCCTCCCCGAGATTAAAAAAAGGGTTCAGTTCGAAATCTGAAGGTTATCCGGATCGACAAGCACCAGAAGGCCCAAGAGCACAATGGTCAAAAAAAAAAACGTTGTATAAATTTAATAACAACAACGAAAATGAACACCGCATGTAAATAACTCCTCATCCCAGAAATTAAAGCAGATACTTGTTAAATTTGGAAACTTGTTTCAAATAAGGAAAAAAAGGGTCGCTATTACACTTTCGCACCCCCCCCTCTCCCCATCTGTCAACTACACGAAGTTTTTGTCTTCTGTTCTTGTTTTTAGTTTAAAAAAAAATAAATACGAATAGATTTCCCCTTTTTTTTTTTTTAAATATTTTTTTCATAATTTGTGGATTTTAATTTTAAATACATTTCATTCTTTCTGACTTTCTTTTTAGAAACTTTTGACAGCAGAAACAATACAGAAGCTTTTTAAAACCATTGCTAGTGTTTGTAATGTAAATTAAATTTAATTATTAATAATTGCAACAGTCTAACTGTTGTTATTTTAAATTAGTTTTATGAAGTTAAAACTAAAAAAAAAAAAAAACACTTTTAAAAATAAGTTTCTTTTCATTTTATAAATCTATCTGGTTGTATTTTACTTTGGGTGGGGAGTGCGGAAGCTTAATAATAAATGGGTAGAGAGAGAAAGGAAGAAAGCAGATTAGTTGAAAATATCAGTCAATCCTGTTAAATGCTATTGCTTTATTTTTTTTAATCATTTCACCTCAGGCAAGGCGATAATGTCACTAGGATTCAAGGGTTTACTGGGAGTGACAGTGAATAAGAAGACTTTAATGAGAAGTTCATCAGCCTCTTAGGTTATCTGCTTTCATTAATTTTCAAGTTTTAAAATGTTTAACTTGAATTTTTCCTGCTAATTGCTGCTGTTGGGTTTTTTCTATTTTTTTTATTTTTTTTTATTTAAGGCTTTCCAAGAACTCCAGACAAAGATGATCACAACTCGGCAACAACTGAAGTTTTCAGATGCACAAGTTGAGACACTGAAGAGACAAATTACACACTCAAAGCTTTTAGATCAAGAAATCTCCATTTTGCCAGAAGACACAAGGACTTATGAAGGAGTTGGTAGAATGTAAATATAAACAACAACATTCTAATCCAATAATAAATTTGTGCACTTTGAGTTCATTCAGATAAACATAAGCTGAAATTATGTTACCATTACAACAGGTTTTTAATATTTTCTGTCTTATGGCTAATCTTGCTGAAGTACACAGTTGTAGGTTTTATGTTGTTTTTTTTTGTTTTTTAAATGTAACTTTTGAATGCTTAAGTTCTTATATCTTTTTAGGTATCTGGGGAAAGTTAAAATTTCTCCTTACTCTCTCAGGTTCTCGTCTGACTATCCAAATTAATTTTTCAACATTTATGCTTTATTTTAACAACAATATTATTATTATGCTCCTTTTGTTTAGTAAATCAAACATTCCATACATATGACTCTTATAAATGGTAAGAAATGTAAATTTTGTTTAGTTTGTGAAAATATGTATTTGAATGAACTAATTTGGTTATATGGACATGGATGAAGCAGGCTATAAGATATTCCCCTGTTTATAAAAGATAACATGACAGTTTCATTCCCAGTAAAAATATTGCTCCTGAAATCTGTTTAATTTTGTTAATGGAAAATATATATGCGCACACACACACTTTCTATTAATTTCTGTGTTGTTTTTTTTTTTTTTGCTAAAATTTATTAGATACGGTTTTTGATATTTTTATCTCTTCTTGACTCTTAAAGTGAAGTGCTTGTATTTTTAAAATTAAAAAATTCATGTGTTTATGTTGACTTACGTTTTTTCACTGGTGTTTTTTTGCATTCATAAGCTAAATTGTTTTGATTAGTAATCTTTTGGAGGGTTTTTTCCGTTACATTATTTGATCCACAAAAAAAAATCATTTTTTGACCATCATTAGCTTGTATAAGTAATCATCTATGATTAGCTATTGACAAGGATGCATATATTTCCTCTTAAGAACAATGTAATTCCTTATTTAAGAACAGTTTCATATACATACATACATACATACATATATATATATATATATATATATATATATATATATAACAAAGAAATATAATTTGAAGAAACATTTTTTTTTTCTTATTGTAATGTTAGTTCTCTCCTAAATTTGGAGCCATTATTATTTAAAGCGGAAGATTCAACCTCTACAAAATATTTGATTGGTCATGTGTATAGTTTATGTTTACTTATTATTTTAGGTTTATGCTTCAACCAATTCCAGAAGTTAGGAAGAATTTGACAAAGAAAATTCAAACAGCAGATGAAAAAATCAAATCCATAAATGTAAGTACAAAACAAGTTTCTCTGATAACATTTTAAATTTCAGTGTAAATTTTTTTTTCATGTCTTCATAAAAGTTACCCATTCACTTGTCTTCCTCTCCCCAATCCACATCTGATGCTCCTAATTCTCTCTTTTTAATTATTACACTTGGAAGAAAAAAAATGATATAAAATATCAGTAAACTAACATTGCTTTGAAAATATGCCCCTAAAATAATATTTAAAAAAGTACATTTAACATTTTCCAGAAATTGTTTTATGAAATTGCTAGATGAAAAAAATGATTATTTAAAAAAATATATCCTGAACATTATGCCTATCAGTCACTTAGAAAACCAGTCATTTTTTTTTTTTTTTAGAAACAGATATTGCATGTTAGATTATGGAAGTGTCAGTAAAAAAAATAAATAAAAATATAAATATCAGCCACCCAAACTTGCTTGGCTATAAGGTAAGTTTTTATTTAACGTTTTCTGATTTAAGATAAATTGCATAATCAAACTTAAAACTTGTTTATATCTGCTTCTCAAAAATGGTAGTCAATTAATTGACTTACATAATCTAGAACATTTTTTTGATAATCTTTTTGTTTATTCCCCGCCTAGTGATTTCATAAAACGTTTTATGGCACATAATCATCTTTTTATGCAATATTGTTTTCAAGCTGTATTTTGCAACAAAACATCAACTTTCTTAATTTGCATGACCAAATAGATTTTTCCTTTCCTTATAACATTTGAAACAAAAAGAGTTATTTTTATTACTTCATTCTATATTTTTGTGCTTCAAAAATAGGAATGTAATTTCCATAAAATATTGCAAAGTACAATAAAAGTACGGAATAATACTCATTTAGATTAGTTATTCAGTTTATAAAGGACAGTGTTTTCTTATTGAATTCACAAAGAAATGTATTCTTTCAGTCTTGGTTTATTTGAAATTTTATTTTGAAAAATTATAATTTAGTGAGTTTTTTTTTTTATTCCAATGTTTAATAAAACTTGTAAATGATTTTTATTTCTTTTTTTTTTTTTGTAAAATTTCTTGATAGTAACAAATGATAAATCTCTATATTAACACAAATGGGTACTGAATTAATATTTGTTCAAACTTTTTGTTTTTTCCCTTATAAACCTTATTGCTTTTTTCTTACCCTTTATTTATAATGTTCATAGAAAAGAAAATAGTAAAAATTGCAATATGATTGGTTTTATTTTGATCCAATGAAATTTTAACATTGTTTTCTTACTTTGATCCAATAAGATTTTAACATTGTTAGATTGTGAATGAACCATTATTGTATTCAGAGTTCTACAGTGTATATAACATTTTTTAAAAATTTATTTTTTCAAAGTGGCTTTCAGTATAAACTGAAATAGGCATGACCTTGTGATTAAACAACCTCATCTTTCTTTGCAAGAACTCATTTCTCCTTTTTGTAAATTTATATTAAAAAATGGGATTATTCTTGTACTAATTTATTTCTTATAAATTTTCCGGTAGAAGTGCTAGCACTACATGACTTCTTGTTTTTACATTAGCAGAATGACGACTTATGCTTATCTTTTGGTTACCATTTGTATTTTCAAACTACTGCTCTACAGTTTACACATTTTTTCTTTTGGTTTGCTGCTGTCATCTGCACATTTAATCATTCATTTTCTTCACGTGTTGAATATTTTAACAGCAAAAGATTTAACATTCATATGTTAGTTTGAATACATAGAAAACCAAAGAAAACTAACCCTTTGTATATCCAACATTTTACAGATGTCCAAATTAATCTTACTAAACAGAAACACTAGTTGATAAACATTAGTTTCACTTAATGATGTTAAATCTTATTCAAATAAATTTTCAAGTTTAATTTACTATTTTTTTTAGATTAGTAAATCTATAATCTTTATCAGGTGCAAATGTGACAAAAATACAATGTTATTTTGAAAAAAATTTTGGCATTAAATATAGTTTTTAACTTTTCAACTTTTTAATTAATAGCATTTCAGTAAAGAAAAAACATTGATTTATTTGAGGCACTAGATAAGTAGTACAACAAAATTAGCATTTATGTTACCTTTGACTTTTCAATTGTATGAACCTAGTCTTCTCCCCCTCAGCTATGGGCAAAATAGTAGGACTTGTGTCTGGAAAAATTGTTATTGGCAAAAAAAACTTGTTAATGCAATATTTGTTTGTAAAAAAATATTGTTCTTACAATGCAAAATATGTTTCAGCTTAACCCACAAAGTGTTTGTAAGCTGTAAAACAAATAAAAAAGTAAAAACAAATTTATCAATTCCTTTAGATTGATATTGTATAGATATTGAGTACAGAATATAATGCTTTACTTATTGCTTCTATATAAACTATGTCAAATTATTTTTTCCCCATTCTATTAAAAAATAAATATTTTGAGACCTGTCAAAATATTTTTTAATATTTAAATATTGATAGCTTTCTTTTTAGGTATTTTTGCTAAAGTTAGATACAATATATATATATATATATATGGTGGTTACCAACTTGTATCTGAGTACGGCCATTACTACATATCTTTTTGGAGAATATCTACTGATGTGCTGAACAAATGTGGCTCTTCAGCCCAGCAAGAAACCTACATACTCTGTCACACACAGGGCACTTAAGAGGTGCAGCTGCGGGTGTTATATTATCATGCAATTTAAAATGTCGCATGAAACCACTTCTAGGCTTGCATGTCTTACTGCAAATATCACATTTTAGTTGCTGGACATCTACAGCTTTATTGTCAATTGCCACCCTCCGTCGGTGTGCTCTCAAGTGACTCCTTAGGCCAGCCATTGACAAATACACTTTACTACAATCTGTACACTTCAGATCGAGCTACCTGCAGGTGTCTTCAGGAAGTTCACATTTATGCACATCTCTTTTACGCATTGCTTGCCTTCTCTTCTCCTCCTAAAGCTGACACCTTCCACTCCGAGCAGCTTCATTCCAATTATTGCCATTGGATGCACATTCTTCCCAGTGCTCACAATGAATGTTGCATTTCTTCAGCGCATCCTTGATGCAGTCCTTAAAGTGCATCTTAGGTTTGACAGCATTTCACTTCCCTGTTCACAGCCCACCATAAAATGGCTGTCATCAATTCTGACAAGGTGGCCCACACACCAAAGTTGATGTTTTAGTATCGAGGACTCAATACTATCACAGCTGCTCCTCTCTAGCACATCTACATTACTAACAAGCATTTGCCAGGTAATGCCAAGGATACGACCTAAGCAGTACTGGTGAAATCTCTCAAGCCTTTTCATTTGTCTGCGGTAAACCACCCACGTCTCGCAAGCATAAAGAACTGCTGTAAGCACACATGCACAATAGACCTTTAGCTTTGTAATCATGTAATTTCTGTGTTGAGTTTATTCAGTTTTTGAAATGTGTCACTAGCTTTTTGTATGTGGTTTGAAATTTCCACATCAAGATCACAACAGGTTAAATGTGCTCCCAAGATACACAAATGTGTAAACAGCCTTCAACCTTTCACCATAGACAAAGATGCTTGGTTCACGATATGGCTTCCTTGGAGCTGGTTGGTACATGACTACTCTCTTTTTCAAACTAATAGTCAATCTCAATGCAGTGCATGCATTAGAAAAAGCATCCTTGAGATGCTGCATATCTCCTTCCGAGTGAGTCACAAGATCACAGTCATCAGCATATAGCTTGGTCAGTCAGTCAGTTGTTCACTTTTTAACAGACTGCTCGGTTTGAACTCTCTTCCTACGGGCAGGAGGAACCCGAAGGAGGCTACGCCGAAGGGCGGAGTCTCCTTCGGGAGGTAAACCGCCCTGAACCCATTTATACGGGTTCAAATGGGCTTTTTTGGCCGAGCTTAATGGCTCGGGAATGCCCACATTAAAAAGGCCTTGTGCCACATGACACCCTCATGGGGGGGGTGACTGAATATCGTCATCAGCATATAGCAAATCCCTGATCAACGACAAGTGAGCCTTTGACTTTGTATCAAACTTTCTGATGTTAAACAGCCTTCATGTTGAACGATAGCAAATGTAAATACCAAGGTTGCAGTTCTTAAAGACCTCTTCAAAAACAATAGAGACGTACAGGGCCAAAAGTGCTGGAGCCGGAATGTTGCTCTGCTTAACTCCATTTTCAACTGTCACTGGCTCGGAGAGCTTTCCACCAACATTAACCCATGCCTTGATATCATCATGAAACAAGCAAAGAATGGAAACAAACTTTTTGGGACATCCCAGTTTCCCTAAAATATTCCACAAATCCTTTCTGTTTACATTGTCAAATGCCTTTGTCAAGTTAACAAATACTTGGTAGAGATCCATATTCTGCTTGACCCACTTTTCCTGCAGTTGTCTGGCTGTGAAGATCATATATACAGTGCCACTAAAGCCCAACTGTGACCCTGGAAGAGCTTCATTAGCAATGTGGTGCAACAACCGATCCAGCAGAACTCCACAAAGAACTTTGCTGGCAACAGACAACAGTGATATGCCATGATAATTTCTACAGTCATGACTGTCCCCCTTTGTCCTTGTACAAAACAACCATGACAGCATCTTTCCAGTCATCTGGAACACTGTTATTACTCCAGGCATCTAGCAACAATGAATGAAGCCAATGTAAAAGACTTTCTCCTCTGTGCTTAAAAATCTTGGCATGCAGCCCATCCACTCCAGGTGACTTATTAAGCTTTCTGACAGTATTTTGAATGTTGGAGGCTCTGAGAAATTCTTTAACAGGCTTTTCAGGTATAGATCTGATAAACTTTTTGTCAACATCTGAGTGCCTGTTGAGAAGCCTGTCAAAATGTTCATGCCATCTCAACAGAATGTCATCGGGATCTCAAAGAACTTTTTTGCCACCCTTAGTCTTTAGAGGAGCAACAGGTGAAGTAGAATGCCTGTAAACCTCACAAAGTAAATTGTACATGGCCTTAGTGTCCTTCGCATCCGACGCAAACTGTATTTCATCAGCATTGTCACTCCATCATTTGTTCTTTATCATGCACAGATTTTGCTGTATATCAGCTTTTATTGCTTTTAACTTGGCCTCACTTTCCTTCTTCTGATCACCAGGTAAATCACTATGAATAATGCAGAGTGGAGTTTATTTTTCTCTTGCAAGAGCTTTTCTATGTGCTTGTCATTCTGATAAAACCAATCTTGATGCTTCTTACCAGTAAATCCAACACCATCAGCACATGCCTTGTAAACTGCCTCCTTGAAAGAAGTCCAGTTATTTTCACTTACTAAAGCATCCATCTTATTGATTAGATTCTGTCTAATCTCAGAAATTTGCAGACGGCTAACATTCAGCCTTTTTGGAAGTGATATCTCTCCCCGCTTTTCTTTTTTACAGAAGCACACCTAACTCTTGCTCTTAGCAGATGATGGTCAGTTCAACATTCAGCCCCACACATCATACGCCCAATGCATAGATCCTGTACATCACAGCATCTCACAAGAACATAATCAATCATGTGCCACTGTTTTGATCCAGGATGCATCCATGTTATCTTATTTGGTCTTTTGTTGAAACATTGTGCTACCAATTAACAGGTCCAATTCCATGCACATTTGCAACAACAGACCATTGCTATTGCACTTTCCAACCCCATGTTTACCAAGAACTTTCCATGCCTCACAATCGCTACTCATCCATGCATTAATATCTCCAAGAATAAAAATTTTGTCTGCTACAGGTACTTTCCTAACAAGAGACTAGCTTCTTTTGCTTCATCTGTTCAAACCATGTTTGGTGCATAAACACCAATCAAGGTTGCATATTTTCCACATACAAGAGGAACTCTCATAGTGATCATTCTATCATTAACACCTGTTGGAAACTCTTCCAACTGACTAGTTATTGATGTCCTAATGGCAAAAGCAACACCCGATTCTCTCTTTCCCTTCTTCTTTCTGCTCCAGAAAAGTGTATAGCCACCAGATTTTTCCATGAAGTGACCCTCCTCAAAGAAATCTAGTTTCTGAAAGGGCCACAACAGCTATATTATATCTTTGGAGCTCCTTAGCAACCAGTGCAGATCTTCTCCTGGACCCGTATGTCTTACTGCAAATATCACATTTCGGTTGCTGGATGTCCATGGCTTTATAATCAATTGCGACCCGCTGTTGATGCACTCTTAAGTGACTCCTTAGACCAGCCATCAATGAACATATGTACACATCAGATTGAACTGCCTGCGGGTGTCTTCAAGAAGTTTAATGGGGTTGCCTTTACACACATCTCTTTTAAGCCTTGTGTGCCTCCTCTTCACCTCCTGAAAGTGACACCTTTATTTATATATATATATATATATACTTAAATTAACAATAACTGGTAAGCTAATTTTTTTTTTTGAACCAAGCTAATTCAAGACATCTGAAGTCACTAAAAAGAATATTAATTACAAATTAGTTGAATGAATAGTGCTTGAAAGAAGCAGCTTCAACTTGTTACTCTCATGTTAAAAATACTATTGTTATTTGATATTTGCACTTAACTCTTGGCTGCATTTTTGCATTAATAACTGCTATGGGTGCAGATGAAGGTATTTGCTATATTTTAAAAAAGAATGTAATACAAGACAGTTGGTGCACTGTTAGAATTGATAGTTGATTATTGTAAGAAACTCTTTGTGATATTGGACTTTTGTTTGTATCACTTGTAGGAAGAGTTTTGCATGTTCACAATGCTGTAATTATGCAATCACATTTGATGTTTATTGGAAGGATTTTATTATGGAAAGTGCCTTAAAGACTAGATTATTACTTTATTAATAGGGAAGAACTTGCACAATGGCCTGTCTGTGACTGACAGTTTTTTTTTTGTTTTTTTTTACAAATTGTTATTTCCCAAGATTCAAAATTCTTTAAAACACAAGACAAAACAGCATGCAGGTATATTGGAATGGTTTTCTTTAGTGTCTTACACTTGCATATCACGTTACCTGATATTGGAATTCTTATACATTTAAAACAAAACAAAAATCTAACATAGGCCATAACAAAATTATCATTTTCATTGATAAAAGATTTTGACATATATTGATGCATATTATTAGCATTTCTCAAATGTTTAACTATTTACTTTTGAGTTTGCTTTTAATCTCCAATTTTGTATTTTTTCTCTCTTGTTACATATTTGAATCTTTCAAGAAATAAGAAGTCATTTTGACTGATAAAAATTGAAGTTCATTCTTGATTCAGTTGTGTATAAGATTCATCTTTTACTTATTTTGAGATTTACTTTCTTGGTTAATTAAGACACATTTGTTTCTTGTCTCTTTTGTCTTTGTCTTTTTTTCATTGTTTGCATAAACTCTGTTTTTCTCTTTATCATCAGTCTTTTCTGTTTTCATTTTGTTCATGAATTTAGACTAAACTATATCTCACTTTAAAATCTAACAATTTTTGTTGCATCTTTTATATTAGACAAATCTCATCAGTGCCATTCATTAGCATTTGTCTCCGTCCTCTTTTTGTCAGTGGATTGTACATATTCGTTCACTTGACTATTGAAACTGTCTTAAATTAAACCCCTCTCCACTCAGCTGTTTAAAGTAGATCTTAGCCTGTGAATCGTGTTGGATGCCCTCTGGTTCAACAGCCATTTAGCTACTGGGACCTTCTGTCTGCATCTAGCAGTTGAACCACATTTGGAAACTCGTATCAACAGTTATTCTACTTTCTGTTCATCATAAATTTTGACGAAGGTAAGTTTTTTATATGGATGTGGAATTTCTACTCCCTCTGTATTTAATAACCTGTCAGTACCCTATGGAAGGAAAATAGCTGCACTGTCAGTATCCTATTAAGTGTGGAACTGCACTTACTGTCCTTACCTACACTTTTTGCACTTACCTTGTCATCTTTGTTTGAGATATGATGGGAGACTATAAATATAACAGTCTGTCCTCAGAGAGAACTGTCAAAATTGTCATTAACATCAGGATACTCGTATTAGGAGGATAGGGTTACACTAACTCTCTCTTGTATGATTTATTGCACTGTTTGCATTTGTGGTGGATGTAAAGTTTCTTTGCTTTAAAGTTATAAAGGTTAGGGAGGAATTTCTGATTGTGCGTATGTAAATAACATTTTTCTTGGCATTTTTCAAACTAGTTTAAACTATTAGATCAGAGATGTTACTCAAAGCATAGATTTAAGAGACCACTTTATGCTAACTGTTCTGATGTGATTCTTTAGAAGTAATATACCCCACCCTAATCGTGTACACTGTACACAACAGTAAAATAGCTTTGTTGCATGTGTGTACATTGTTTATATGAAATAACATTTTGTTTTATCTATTTGATGGTACATTTGTATCAAAAATATATGAGCACGTTCCACAAACTTATTTCTTTTCAAATAGTTTTGAAAATGAAGCATTCATAAAAATTGTCTCTGTTTAATGACTGCAATTTTTAATTTCATTTTTGCAGTGCTTTTAACATTTTGTTAATTCCACATTGGGAGTGCCTTACTTTTTAGCATAAAATTAAAATTTTTATGCACAGCTGTTACACAGGTCAGCAACTATGCATCTATAGTTTCTGTTATCTCTCTTGGGTTCTATTGCTTTATCAATTCTGATATCTTAATGTACATTCTGTTATTAAGGTTTATTTACAAAGAGGTTGTATTGATGGAAGGACAGGAAATGTTTGGATTTTTTTTTTTTTTTGTGAAAATAAAGTTGGAACTAGTGTATCGTATATTTCGAAAAAATATAAGTGGTATTTTTATTGATTCATGTAACATACATTTACTGACTAAAATCTAAGTATTTAATTGTTTTGTAAAATGTTATGACTTTCAAAATATTTTATGGCTTACAGCCATATGACATTGAAACATCAGTTCTTGTATGATCACCAAAGTTAAGCAACACCGAGCCCAGTCAGTACTTAGATGGGTGACTGCTTGGGAATACTGGGTACTGTAACCTTGGATGTTTGGTTGGTGTAATGGATAACAGCTTGGAATTGGAAATCAGAACTCCAATTCCATTCAAGTTTGTTATATTCACTTTCATGCAAATACCCCTGGGGAAGGGTTTTAATCCACCTTTTCTCCCTCCCAGTTGTGGGTTAATTTTAGGAATTGTGTCAGTAAATCATTATTATCTTCAAAAAATCCTTACAGTCTAAAATTATTTTCTAGCTTTAACTAGCTGCAAAAGGTTGATAAGCCATAAAAAAACAAATCAATCAATCAAAATACTTCATCTATATTTACCTATATAACCTACTGAAGAGAAAGGTTATATATTTGTAAGGAATGAATGAATTTTTTTTTTCTTAATATTCTAAAATAAAGTTTAAAGTAATAAATGTATATAGATATTATTTATTATCTGGCAATTATGGTGAAAAGTTTACTAGCCATACTCTGATTTTGGTGAACTGTCTGTTTTATTTCTATGCAGGAAATAAAAAGAATGACTAAAGTATTTTGGTTTAGAATATCTTAGCCTATCATGACATTTTTTTTTTAAAAAATTCATAATTTTATTATACAAGTTTTAGAAATAATTTCAGTCATACCTTGAATCTAGTGGATGTTTGCATGGTGTAGTGATTATCAGCACATGGAAATTGGGGTTAGTGTGTTGAGTTGAAATTCCAGTTGAATCTATTGCATTCACTATCACAGAAATACCCTTGGAAAGGTATGAATCCATCTCTTCCTCCAGCTAGGGTAGACTTTTTGTTGGCAACAAGTCTTGGAGAAGGACAACTCTGAATCCAAAACTGTTTTGGCATGGGGCTAGCAACATCACCCTATAATAATCTGTTTGCTATAGAAACCACAGCAGCAGCACTTAGCATAGTGCCCAGTGCTCCACAGGCAAGTCTATAAGGCTAGCATAACAACTTGAGTGTAGTCTGAAACTTTTCATAGCAGAAAATAATTATTTATTTCAGCTTTTGAATTTTACTTTCAAAGTAAATCTGTGGAGTAATCTTGGCAAATACAAAATTTTATTACAAATGCATTTTTCATTTGTTAAGCTCTTAGCATTTTCATTGGAAATATTTTGATTTTCTTCAAGTGTCATACATTTGGGTAGTGTTAATCTACAGAATAGAAATATGTATTGGGAGAAAATGAAAAAAAAGTAAAGAGTCTATATATAAAAATTGTGCAATTTTAAATTTTTAAACAGCATTAGTAAAGAATATTTAACATTCTTTTTATTATTAATGAAAAATTCAAAATTAGTTAAAATTGTTGATCAGGGCATATGTCACAAAGGATATAGGATTTTTTTTTTTTTTTTTCATGTATAGAATACCATCAATTTGTATGAGAGGTAGGTGTGCAACTGAAAATTTCTCAGCCTGACCCACTTCCCAGAAACCAGTATTTTAATGACCAAACATCACAATACTGATTAACTTTTTTTTTTCTTTGTGAGTTGGGCCAAGAACTTTTCAGGGTACCCTTGTAAAAATGTTTCCTAATGAAGAAATTTTAAAAAGTTACAAATAAATTTCTAATGTCCTGAAGGGACACAGCACATAGCTGTAAATTATACAAGGTTAATTTGTCATTGGAAGAAAGTTGAAAGAATTTTATTCAAAATACAAACCACATAATTATCAGCTAAAACAATAATGAGATATTGTCAAGAATCAGTGTTGTTTTTTTTTTTTTTCAGTATCTTTATGCTTATTATTTTCAAATTAATATTTAAACATGTACACTCATCAGTTTTGAGGAAGTTAACTTGAAATATTAATTTGATTGATTTTCTATTTAAGTTGCATGAAGGAAGAATGAGAAGAAAATGAGCTTTAGAAGATTATCTTCATGAATATTTTTGTGATTTGCAGACATTAATCCTTGAATAGTAAAACTGAAATTATCTTTTAATATGCCACATTTTAGAAGGTGTCAAAAAAATACATACAGTTTTAATTTTTATTTTGATGTCTATCCTGATGATAATGATGTGGGGAGGCTTACCAACTGAAATATTTAGAACATTTTTTCCTTGCTGATCCACCCTGTTCATTTTAGCATATAAGGGTTGATCGATAAGTTTACATTAGCAGAATTTTTGCAGTATAATGTCCGACGTATGTAATTAAAGATAGCTGTGTATTTTTACTATGACATTTAACACAAGAATCTGCAATGCAAATTGGAAAATATGTGACATTTCTTAACATTGTTCTTTCTTTTCTTTTTTTTCAGAGTAATAAGTCTTATCTTGAAAGAAGTATCAAGGAAAGTGAAGATAACCTTAGGGAGATGATCCTTTCAAAACAATCTAACAAGTGATGCTGTCTTTACTATTTCATCTTCATTTCAACTTCCTTTTTTTCCTATTCTTTTAGGCAAATCATTGGTTTTATTTTTTTCTTATTTTTCAGCTAATTTGTCAAATAAATTGTTTCTAAAGTGAACTGACTTGTTTTGTTTTGTTTTTCATCACACATGAACATCATCAAAATTTAAAATATAGTAAATTAAACTCCCGTTCATTTTGATTTCTTCTTTCACTGCATTTAGTTATTAATCATTAGTGTCACCAAATAGATTATCACTAAAACCTACTTATATACCTCACTTGAAAATGTCTCATTCCTTTATTTGGTAAAGTCTGAAAATTTACTACAAGGTTGGTAACCAATCTTGTTAAGTAGATTTCTATCGTTCTTTTCAGAAACAAGTAGGTGGCAAACTCATGATTACTTTTGCACATTTTCTGTTTTTATATTTAACAAAGGCAAGATTAGCAATAACAGTGTGAATTTAAAATTTACTTTTAAGCTTAGTCTGGAATTGACCATATATGGGTTGGATGATTTTTTTTTTCTTTTAATGACACATGTGTAAAAATTCTGATATAAATAAAATATATCTCTAAAGACTATATAAAAAAATTCTGTGACTTCTATTAATTCATTCATCCATCACACCTTCTAAAATAGCCATACATTGACTGATCAAAACCAAATTTGAGGAAAAGGGCAAACAGGTAAGGAGGTACAAAGAACAGTTGCTTTTACTAGCTTAGTACAATAAATTTTCATTAATTTTGGGGGGGAAAATTAAAAGTTTTATTAAACATACAAAATACTTCCATTATTTTAAAAATTTAATGATTAAAATAACATACTTATTTAATAAAAATGCAATATTGTTTTGTGCATACCTTTTCTTTAAGTTTTTATATATACAAGAATCCAGTTTGCCCTGCATTTGTGAGAACTATAAACAAATTGCAAAACCAAACAGTTCAAAAAGTGGGAATTTGATTACAGAAATACTAGTTGTATGTTGCATGCTCAAGAGTTAAGAATCTCTAGGAATTTATTCTTTGCTATTAAAAAGTAAAAAAAGAAATTTTCTTAAAAAAATATTGTTTACCATGAAATCCTATAAAATTAAAATAAAGAAATTATTAAACTTGGGAAAGGTATGAATCCACCTCTTTCCCCCTAGCTATGGGTTAATTAGTAGGTCGTGTATCAATAAATCAATATTATTTCCAAAAACTTCTTACAATCAAAAATACTTTCTGGCTTTAAATAATCTGCAAATGGTTGATAAGCCAATGAAAAAAAGCAAATCAATCTTTAATATAAATCATTTAAGAAATCCTAAATTTTTTTTCCAAGTCAAAATGTTAAAAAAAATATGACATTCCCAATTCAAAACTGTTTCATTACATTAAGATACATTATTTCTTACAAAAGCATAGATACATGTACAAAAGGCAAATGAGTTTTCAACAAATTGAGGTTAATAAATTTTTCAAATATTTTAAGAAGTAGAGCAATTTGTATTGCTTCATTAATTAGACAGTTTCACTTAAAGAATCAGTTTGCTGTCATAAGCATTTAAGCAGACAGGTACTTCGCCTAGTACTTATATGGAAAATTGTGGAAGGTTCTCTTATGACAATGTCTGTTCCCAACATATATTGCTATATTTGGTTTCAGTGCATATACACAGTGTTGAAAAATGCAAGATAAATTTGTATATAACACAATAAAATAATATGGAAGGATAAGTTGTAGCCATCTAAAATTGCCAGCAATATCATGCAAATGTCCCATTACTGCTCTGGTTATATTATGATGATCACTATCTGAGACTAGACAAAATTTATTGATTCTAACTAGAGTTGATTTTTCAAACTTGTTTTTCATATATTTTATATATACACATACATACACACACACAATCACTTAAAAAAATGTTGCTTTCATTCTGATTGGCTCATGGTTTTTTATCCTGGTTGTAAAAGCTTTCTGATTAGTTTGTTGAAATATGGCTATGAGGCCTTGTGATTGTGAATATACATATATTTTTAGAGATAGTGAAATTTTGGTCTCCTTTATTATTTTATTTTATATTTTGGTTATGAAAACTTTCTGACTGGTTGGTTGTAATATAGCTTTGTGGTTTGATGATTCTGAATATACACCTATTTTTAGAGATGGTGAAACTGGGGAGATTTCACAAAAAATTCCAAGTACACACATTTTTTGGAAATCTGGATTTTTTATTGAATCAATAAACACAAGCATTACAATGAACTATGTTTTTGTGAGGACTTAAATATTTATGGTCTCAATGTAGCTGTTTCTACAACAAATGATTTCTTAAATCTTGATTTTCATGAAACTGGAAAAATTCATAGAAGAAAGATCCTAATATTGGTTTCTGCTCAGGAATTTTTCAGCTTGATATCTACTTTATAAGACTTAAAAAAAAAAAAAGATTTGGGTTAGCTAACAAGACAGATGTAGTAAGAGTTCATTTTAGCATTGAAAAAAAAACATTGAGCAAAAAATTTTCTAAACAGAAACCAATGTCTACTTTGAATTGTTAAATGAAGAGATTTAGTTTAGCTAACATGATGGACACAAAGAAGTGTCCAATTTAATATTATATTCATATAAGAAAAAATTAATGGAAAAAATATCCCAACATTGGTTTGTAGTTAGAAAATTTTCAATTACTGTATATACTAGCAATCATGTAACCTTTGAAGACCTAATTTGGAAGCTAATTTGACTACAGTAAACAGATATATAGTTTGGTCAATGGTGTAGCCAGGGCCAGCAGTACATATGCTAATTTTATTTCTCATGTATAATGTGACCCACTTAAATTTAGCTTCAAAATTAGGTCTTCAAAAGTTGCATGATATGTGAGTATATATGGTAAATGTCTACTTTATAAAGATTAAAAAGAAGATTTGGGTTAGATAATCAAAAAGACACATGGTAAGGGTCCAGTTTAGCATTATAAAATTAATGGAAAAAAGATCCCAACATTGGTTTCTGGTTAGGAAAGTTTTAACTAAATGTCTACTTTATGAGGCTTAAAAAAAACTTTAGTTAGATAACCAGATAGATAGAGTACAGCACTATATTTATATTGTAAATATAACCTATTGCTGAAAATTTTAAGCTTTTTTGGAATTTTCATATATGCTCCAGGATCCCGTTAGTAATGACAGAAAATTAGGTGGCCATAACCCTATCTCACTTTAGCTTATGTGAGGACAGACAGATAAATAAAAATATTTAGTGAATAAAATAAATACATAATTTTAGAAGTAACCATAATATCTATATTAATAATTTCTTTTATCACACTTCTCATTTGTGAAACTCTCTTCCAGCTTCTTGCTTTTCTGTCAACTATGATCTTAAAAAATTTAAATGCAATGTCAACCATCATCTGCCATTTTGAATCCTGTTCTTTTATTGTCCCTTCCTCTCAATAAAGTTTTCTCCATTTCTTTCACTCTCAATAACCTTTTATATCTTAGTGGCTTTATTACTTTGCTTGGGGTGAAAAGATTTGAAAAAGAAAAAAAAACAGTTTCAAAAATTATAGTTAAGTATGAAGCTTATTTTTTTGGCTTTGTTAATTTTTCCAAGATTATGATTTTTTTTTCTTGAAAACTGAAACATTTATTAATTTTGATATGAGTCAATATTATTTGAAGAGTTGTTTTTTGGAGTATTAAGCTTTTCTTACTTCTGTAGTTACTGTACCATTTTGGCTAACCCATTCTATGGCCTTCTTCAATTAGTCACTATTTGCAAATGGAGGAGATTCTCTACTTTTAATATAGAAAAGTATATCAATATTTTGCTTTTCAGATTTGTCTGGACTATTGGTCATACTTTTTGTTGTTTAGATTTTTATGACATTTCAGCCAATTCATTCTACAGCCTTCTTCAAGTGTTATAAAAAAATAGAGAATGAATTGACTGAAATGTCATAAGAATCTAAGTAACAAAAGAATGACCAATAATCCAGACAAGCAAAATATTATCATTGTTATTATTTACATTATATACAAACTAATATCCTAATCTTTGTCTTCATTATAACAAGGTTCCAGCTGTTAAGCACCTCAGTCTTCTTCAGGTGTTTATCATACTTGGTAACTCTGGAATTTTGAAATATGTCAATATGGTTAAGCTTTGAAATTCTCTGGAGGTTACTTGAATCAATAGATACTTGAAGAAGGTCGGAGGATACAACAGTCAAAATATTGTGATAATAACAACAAAGATAAAGACATTAGTCCAAATGAAGATGATAACTTCTCACCCCAGAAATTTTTCATTATTAATTATAATCAAATAATAGCTTTGGCATCATCTGAAAAATAACAGATATATTAAACATACATCACATTTATCATTTCAATCCTGTGTACCATTATCTCAAAAAAAAAAATCATACACATCCAAAATCTTTTCTGGTTTAAATAACCTGCAAAAGATTGATATGCCATAAAAAAACAAATCAATCAATTCATCCTGTGTGATCATTCTTGCACACTGACAAAATTCTCTTGGGATATTTGCAGGAGAAGAAAGAATTCCTGGAGAGGAATCTCAAAGAAGAAGAAGACAATTTGAGAGAAATGATTCAGATGAAAATAAAAACAAGATACAACTGAAACTTCCAGAATTGAAAAACTAAAGATTTTATGGCTGTTTGCAAGAATTCCTTGTTTTTGTCTGAAACTGCAAATTTCTACCTTTCTACACAAGAATTTCATGTCAGTTTGTTTGATTTCTATGATTGTTGATAATTTCAATAAACTCCAGTGATAACAGATTTCAGTCTTTTATCATGAATTTTAGATTATATGATACTAGCAAATGTAAAAAAAGCAATTATTTTATAATAACCAATTCTTTTACTGTCTACAAGTACAAAATATATTTTAAATATGTGTGTAAAGTTTTGACAGCTTAATGATAGAAAAAAAGCATTTATTTTTCATACAAACTATTTTTCAACATAATCTCCTTTTTTGACAATGCACTTAATTCAGTGAAGAATATCAATAACATACACAAAACATTTTGCAGCAAACATTTCAGATCAAAATTCAGCTAAAAATCTGGTTACAGACTTATTGATTCACTCTCGTATATGATATTGATACTCAAAAGTTCAGGAAATTGTGAGCAGGAATTCTTTGTAAGCCAGTGTGCAAGCTCACAAGGGGATGAGTCCAAGGGAGATGGTGGAAACTAGGTGTTAGGGTAGGTGATTATTTTTCATGATCAAATTCTAGGAATATTTTAGTACCTTGTGCATTAATATATATGACTAGTTCCTCTAACGTAGTTACAGGTTTAACTTACTATGGTTCACATATGTGAATGATTTCTAGCATTTAAAAAAAAATCTCTTCAGGATGTAGACCATCATGGCTTTCCACAGATTCTTTTTCTTGATTATATCTGAATATATATATATAAATATATATATATATATATATGAGATAAATTGTTTTGGATAGTAGATGTTAAGTAGTAGGTAGTATTATATGTTTGTTTTTATCTAGTTTGTCATTGTTATTGTTAAAAATGTTATCTTTTTTTGCAGTTGTTTATTTTGTATGTCTTTCTCTTAGCATTGTGGATGAAATAATGATGATATTAGAGGTTTTTGAAAGTGTTTTCTATATATATTTCTTCTTCGGGTAAGTGTCAGGGACTGCAGATTCTTAGTGCTCTTAAGCAGAATCCTATAATTATTCCAAATTTTATCCTCTTACAGTGGTGGGAATAAAAATTGATAAGGTCATTCTTATTGGTAGATTTTCTGTAAACACCCACAAAAAATAATAGCATTAACAATAATAAAAAGGACAATAAACTAGATAAAAACAGACACAATATTACCTACTAATTCTTTAACATCTACTATCCAAAACAATTTATCCAATCTTAACAATATCAAAATAATTACAACCACACACACATATATATATATTGAGTGTGTATACATAACATTTTTTATAGAATACACATACTCTGATCTTAGTCAGAAAGTCCAATCACTGCTGATAAGCACAATTCCAGTGTTGTATCAAAAATAATGAAATTATAACAATTAAAATAGTTACTTTTATATTTACCAGTTTGTATATACTAGATTTGGATAGAAGTAGTACCTTTGATGTATGGCATGCTTCACCCTCAGGTGGACAGATCCTCAACCATCTCCTAAATTTCTCAGATGATGGCTCCACATTGCCATGTCCTGGTAAACCATTTCAGTTGATGGGCTAAACTCACGTGAGTGGGTGGTGTTAGCAGAGCACCACTGGGCAAAGGACCTCCTCGATGCAGGCCAAGGTAGAAGGTTCCTCAGATGGACTATAACGCAGAGATCCAGGCCCTGGCACATGACCATGACAGATAGAGGAGATGGTGGACAGCTCAGCATGTTGGTGCCCCAATGACCCCCTCTAAGGTTAAGGGTGAAAAGAAGATATACTGGATGAAAAATATAATACTTCATTTTCAAAGACTTGATGAAAGAGTATTCGGTGTGAAAATATATCTGTTGCTCTTTGCAACACTTTAGCTGTGGACACTGCAACATTAATTTATTTGTGGCTAAGTAAAAGCTACAGCAATCATGTCAACCTTCTCAATAAGCCTAAAAGCATCATTTATTATCATTGAATAACAGATTTTTCATTCCATTGGAATCACAGAAGAAAGATACTTATTAAACTATAGAAATACCAAATGCATTTATGAGGATACAATTTTTAGTGCTTTTGTAAACAGTAAGATGTGATACAATGAAGAGCATTATCCACCCCTCTACTTTGGAAAAGATTAAAAATTAAAAAAAAAAAAGATTTATATGACAACTTGCTCAGTAGACTGAGCACAGAAATAAATACTATCAAGGAACTTTTGGTTAAGAAAGGACATTCAAAGATTCTACCACCTGAGTACAGACATTAGTGGCTTTCAGCATTGGATTATCTAAGAGACAGTGAATTAAAGTGCCAGTTAAAACATATCTAGTTCTCAGGTAATAGTGAGTTCAATTCCTAGGTTGAGTAGTGCTGAAAGTCACATACTCTGGTTCAGTGGAAGAAATAGACATTCAACACATAGGTGAATAAGACTGGTAAGTAATAATTGATATAAAATGTCCCTAAAACATGGAAAGTGGTATGAGAGCAATTGACATCTGTGGATTGAATAAAGGGTTTAGTATAAAATTCAAAGAAAGTCACCAAATATGACATCAGTCAAAATGTTAGCCACCAACATGAGTATGCCAGTCTAAATGGAAAAACATGAATTTTAGATTTAGGCAAAATCTTTTCAGTACATTGAAGAACACTTGTGATGAAAAAATCATACACAGATTTTTTTCTACTGCCACCAGTGTACATGGTATTGCTCTGTATAGCTTTTCCCCTGAAAGCGTACAATTTATTTGTGGAAATTAATTCTAGTTTTAAGGCTGGTTATTTTCAGGACAACTTAGATTTTCAGAGCAAATTCCTTCCACTTCCTCTGTAAAATGTCCTCCTATATGCCTACAATTACCATAAAGTTTGAATTTGTTAACATTTTCTTTGTCCTACCAGCCCTAAATGATGAAGTATATTTTTATCTCTCTCTCGTTCACATGTATATGCATAAAAATAACATTTTTTAATTACTTACCCAATTATGACTTGTTTCATGCACAGGAATTTTCAAACTAGGCATTTATTTCTCTTGGACACTTGAAAATTGCTATGCAACAAACAAGTTGTAAATGGGCTAAATAAAAAAAATGTTATTTTTTATGTATACTAAAAAGCTCTTTTAAAAATATTTAATATTTAGCATTCTTATATATGTTAGAAAAAGAATATACAATTAATAATTACATATATATATGTGTGAATATAAAATATTGTATAATGTATATTAATATATATGATATAAAATTAATTGTAGCAACTAGTTGGCGAGCTCACTTTTGTCTTTTAGACTAGCACTCAATCTGATGAGCCAAGTAGCTGACTGGTTGCTATAATAATTTTAGCTTCATCTTAGATTGCACTGTTTTCTTTAAAGCATTGAACATTTTATTTTTTTACATTTTTTTCATGTATTTCATATTTAGAGTGTAAAATTTTCTTTTTCTATAAATATAAACACAGTGTATCAAAATTACTTTTACGAACTTTGGCAGCAGGTTCCTCATACCAAAACAAGGACAAAAGTCCATATAAATATATGCCTGCAAATCCTTCACTTTTGAGTTATTAAGTTTAAAGAAAGTTTATGGTAGAAAGCGCTGCATTGCCATGAAGACGAGGTTACATTTGTGGCTAGACTCTCTTCAACATTTAACACATGTAGTAGTGATTAACTGAGAAGTGTCCTGTCTAATAATGGGAGAATATTTATATTGTGAGCAGGCAGATATGATTTTTACATATGGCCATGTGAATGGCAAAGAACGTGAGGCTGCATCAGATTGCATTTCCAGATCAAAGTTCCAGCTTATTTATCCAACCTTTACTGTTTATTGTCATGTTGCTGAGACAGGATCTATGGCAAAGTTTGTAAAAGTATTTCTGGATTGTACATTTAACAGCATCTACTGTAAACTTTAAACTTAATAACTCAAAAACGAATGATTTGTGGACATGTTTATATGGACTTTTGTCCTTGTTTTGGTGTGAGGAACCTGTCACCAAATTTTGATACAACCATATATAAGTAAAATTTCTTCAGTGTGGAAACACCCATAGAAAATCTTTCTAGAAAGTATTTAAACATTTA
Organism: Acanthosepion pharaonis; assembly: GCA_903632075.3. Taxonomy (NCBI): domain Eukaryota; kingdom Metazoa; phylum Mollusca; class Cephalopoda; order Sepiida; family Sepiidae; genus Acanthosepion; species Acanthosepion pharaonis. The sequence goes on from CAHIKZ030003422.1 coordinate 2,137,668, forward strand.
ATATTAACTCCAAAATCATCTAAGGCAGTGACACTTTTGTCTTTTTACAAAGGACTCTTAGGACCTCTTACCTATCCAAGCTTATTTCAGTAATCTGCAAATTCTTTTTTGGGGGGTGGGGATTGCCATTAACTGCTTTCTTAATCTTGCTCCTGTTCTGAAATTTCCTCCCTTTCAGAAGAAAGTTTCGCTTTGGGAAAATTTAAAGTCAAAGGGGTGAAATCTGGACTGTAGTGGAACTTACAAGCCTGGCTGATGTGATATTTTGCTAAAAAAATACTGCATGAGATATGAAGAATGAGTAGTTGCATTGTCATGATGAAGGTGTCAGTCATCACTTGCTGTGGCTATTTTCTTCTTAATGCGTTTTTCAATGAACAAGAAATTCAATGTAGTTCTGATTTATTGTTTGGCCTGATTGAAAACCCTCATGGTGGATAACTCTTCTATGATTAAGTGACAAAAAAAAAAAACATTATCTTGATACTAATTCAACATTGTCACATATTCGTTAGGGAGATTGTGATTTTGTTTTAGTCATAGCTGTAGGCTGTGATTCACAACTCATTTCCAGTTATGACCTTTTTGAGGAAATTGGAGTGGGAGGTGTTTAGCAGTTTTTTCATGGAAGTCCTTTATAGCCTTCTGCTTTTGTAACAGGAGCTGTGGAACATATTTTGCTGTCAAAAAACAATGATCAATAGAATTTCCAAACCTTCTAATTCAATTACTAATTCCATTTGATCACAACTTGCATACAATCAATATTTTTGATCATTCAAAGAATATAGATAACTGTCAATGTATCATCAGTCAAGCTTGAAGTACTGATACCAAAATTTTACCTGGGCTTCATTCACTGAATCATCTTTGAAAAATCCATTTTTTAGTCATTCAAAGCAAAACTTGATGCAGATGCTCTGATCTACTTGCTTGACCATTGTTAATGTGATAGCTGCACAAAATCTTGCTACTGACAGAATAAACCTACTGGAGAGTGAATATTCACACATGTTTAGTAAAATATTCTCTAATTGGTTTCTAAATTATACAAAAACCATGCATCCTATTCTTGGGACATTCAAAATAGCTGGATTCTTTCCAGGACAAACTCCCTTGATGCATTTGGTATTTGTTGTAGAAAAATAAGCTAAAATCTAAATCAGGTTATCTAACAGTAACTCTGCTACGGCATAATGTACAAATATGGGAGAATAAAAAAGTAATGTATACCACCAATATATTGTGCATTAGCTTTAAATCTGATAGTATTATATTTCTACCAAAAATGTAAAAATTTATATATTATAAATTTATATAAAGATTCTTTTTATTTAAAAAAAATTGTCAGAGTTTGTTTTTTGCTTTTATGTAATCAGTAAGATTATTTACACGGTAAAAACTTTAAAAGAAAGACTTATTAAAGCAGTAATAGCCTAATGTAAAATCCATAAATGTTTAACTAGTTTAAGTTGTAATAAAAACAAACAGGCTAAATAGCAAGGGAGATAATCCAGGATTCTAATAAACTGAATGTATTTCGCATTGAAAAGCAGTAGTTTTAAATTTAAAATACCCCCACCCCAAGAAAATACAGTATATTATTGGGGGGGGGGGACTATGAAAAATAATTATGAATAACGAATGAATCTTTTAAGGAATGAATTGTTGAACTTAATTTCAGACCACACAGTTTACTTGGCTTTCAGTATTTATTTTTTAAAACTTCCAGACTAATTTTTCTCTAAGCTTTCATCATGGGACATCTTGCAGATCAAACTGTTGTTAAGTGATAACATTTTTATGTACATATAGATTAAATAACATTTTTACAGAAAAAAAGGTATTTATTATTAACTTAACGCAAATGGAAAAATTTTTTTGTAAACAGCCTTAAATTTTCAAAATATGGAATTATTCTTTGCATAAATATATTCTCAAAATAATAATAATAATGAACACGAGGCAGGTTGGATAAATTTTAATAAAGAATAGTGCATTACTTTGAATATTGAATAAAATCTTTTTCAGGATTTACTATGGACCTTATGTACTTAATGCCACTGGATGAGTATTAAGGCTTTTTGTTCAGTATATATACATAGTTGTGTATACGTAGGTGCATCAATAAGTCCATAGCCTAACCATGTCAAAAAAAGTATTTTATACAACAAATATCTATTTTTCAACTAAATCTTTTTGCTTGTTGAATTCAGTAGTGTATATTAATCACATATATTCAACCTTATAGTGAATTTCTTTTATAAAAATTCAGCTAATACCTGTCAAGCTTCAGATTTATTGATTTACTCTTGTATGTGCAGATATATTTCACCTGTCTATAAATGCCTACTTATATACAAGTTGTCCACAAAATTTTGCCTCATCTTGGCAAAAATTAGTAACATGTCAGTATTAAATGTCATTGTTATGAAATATGATTTCCTTTGTATTTTCTCAGTCTAGCACTAGTTGTTGATCTCATGTATCATATTCTGCACCTCCCTTAACTGCTTGGGCACTTATATAGTCTATGCCTTAGCTGTGTTAATTAGGCAGTCATTTATATATTACTACAGTTATAATTATATAAAAGAAAAATCTGCAATGTTATCAGTCCTGATCTAGCATCACAACTTCAATCACTTTCCCATCACTGTTACATACTTTTCCTATGTCTTTTCTATAAATGTTTTCATGGTAATTGTTCTGATAAGCTTTCCTCTTTGGGACCTTGATTTATGAATTTAAGTGCAGTACTAGATTGGCAGTTAGGTCTCCTCATTTTACAGTTGAAATTGCTAGATGTAACCATAAGTTCTGTGTTAATAGTTATTCCCTGGCACTTTTTGCTTATGGAACTCTCTTCCGGTTTGTTGTTTTTCAGTCAACTTTGATTTTCAAAAATTCAAATACAATATTAATTGTTTTCTTGCCATCTTAATTCCTGTTCTTTGAGAAAAAGAAAATCATTATTAAAAAGAGAGAACAAACTCTCTCTTTAATAATGTCTTTCTTTTTCTCATTCTTTTACACTCAGTAACTGCTTGTGTCTTAGTGGCTTTATTGCCTTGAAAAATGATATTCACCAGACTTAAATGCATGAAAGTGAAAAATGATATTCACCAGACTTAAATGCATGATCAAAGGATATGTTGAAAAATATTTGCATAAAATAAATGCTTTTTCATCATTAAGCTGCAGATTATTGATGTACTTCAATAAATTATACATACACACACACACATATATATATATATATATATATATATATATGAATGTTAAGGCTTTATACAATATTTCATTTTCTCCTTATATATATATATATATATATATATATATATATATATATATATATTACTAGAAAATCGATCAGTGGAATCCATGTTTGGTTTTAGTCCATTAGTTTGATAGTGCAATCACTAACTTTAGAGTTGTAAAAACTGAAATTTTACCAGAATAAAAAAGGACTCTTGAACAAAAGAAAATGATATGGTTCCTTAATTTTGGACCTGAACCAACTAGTAGAAGGCAATGTCAAACCACTAATCTAAAACAGTTTAGAATGTTAGGAAAATGCAGTTTTGTTTTTTTTTTTTCTTTTTTGTTTTCATCTGGCAGAAAAAGCTTTGGAAAAAACCATGATTGTCAATATTCTCTGATCGATGCTAATTCATTGATTGAGAGATAAAAATCACTAATTGTTAGAAAATGGATTTCAGGAAATTTAAGAAATGATGGATAAATGCCCCTAGTGGTAATGATACAGAAGAAATAATTTGTAATGTACAGATGATTAAAAAAAAAATTAAAAATAACAAATAAGAAACATGATATTGATGGCACAGCATCTCATTTTAAATAAACCAACAATTAAATTATCGGACACTGTGAGGGAGTAAATTATCTGGACATCATTCACATCTTAAAGCACAGTTTAAAAATCACAATCATTTCAATAGGCAAATCTCCAACCTTCTCCAGGGGATGTTATGGAGCTTGGTGGCATACTCAATTATTATAATTTTTGTTAGACTGACAGCAGTTGGAATCATAGAGTCATTGTGAACTCTACAATGCTTTCATTAGCTGCAATTAGTATGTGCTTCACCAGGGCTACATATGGTTTTTTGAATTCAGAGTTGTTCTCCTTCTAGACTGGTTACCAACCAAGGCTGAAGAGCCTAGTCTGCTCTGCTATTTAACCCATAGTTAGGGGAAGAGAGATGGATTCATACTTTTCCCAAGGGTACTTTAGCATAATTGAATGTAATTTGGCTCTCTAATTTCTCATTTTGAGCCAATGTCTATTACACCACCTGCACACTCAAGCTTACAACATCTGGATTCCCAAGTGGTCACCCATTTAAGTAATGACCGGGTTTGACGTTGCTTAACTGGTGAATGGGTGAGAACTGGTGTTTCAACGTGATATGACCGTAAGCTGCAAAGGAACGTGCAGGTGGTGCAATGGATAGCAGCTCAGAACAAAAAATTGGAGAGCTGAATTCATATTCCAGTAGAGTTTCATTATATTCATTGTTGTGCAAATAACCTTGAAAAAAGCATGAATCCAAGAAACCCCCCAGCTATGGGTTAAATAGTAGGGTAGACTAGTCTCTTCAGCCTTGGTTAGGAGGCAGTCTAGAAGGACAACAATAGATAACAGCTTGGATTGAGGAATCGGAGAGCCTAGTCTGAATTCCATTACATTCACTTAGGTGCTAATGCCCTTGGGGAAGGTATGGATCCTCTTCTCCCTCCAGCTATGGGTAAATAGCAGGACAGACCGGGTTCTATAACCTTGGATGGCAACTGATCTACCACAGAAAGAAATGGCAACCTACTGTGGGAAAGAAATCTGCCTCGTCAGTCATGTATCAAAAGATACATGATCGCCTAAGCGTGTATCACAGATTGCACATAACTGATGTAGCTCTGACGAAGCACAGACTATGTAGCTAATGAAAGAATTGTTGAGTTTAGTATGACTATGATCCTGACCACGGTCAGCATATTCAAACCAGATAAAAATGTTGTGAGTTCCAACACTTCTTTAAGATGAGAGTGTAGTCTGAATACGTTTCTTTTACAGTGAGCGAAAATTACAGACTGGAGGCTGTATTCAAAATACTAAAGGCATCTTTTTTTAAAATAATTCCCTATTTTGAAATTATCATCATCACTGTCACTATCTGAAGAGCTAAGCTGTGCTCGATAGCCACCTGACAAATCTGATGCTGCTCGCTTGGGATATTTCCTGACACGAGGCACAGGTGCGTCACATTTGGAACAGTAGGAACCAGAGGGTTGCTCTGAGCCTGCACCCTGGCAAGAACACTGCCTCTCACGATGGTTTTCTAATTTAACTCTTGACAAAGAGTCCTTATCTGATTTCTCAGATCTGAGGCAAGGTTTAGCATCAAAGTCCTGAGTTTCATTGCCGTTATCATCTTTGTTTTCCTGAAGTTTCGGCTTAATATATGGTTTCCGATCTTTGAAGAACATCTTGGGAATTTTTTCATAAGGCTGTGTATTTATTGACTTCAGGCAGAATGAGAAACTAGTGAATTCTGGGATATTAACATGGAGCAGTTCACACAGCCTTTTCATCACTCGGTCAACATATGCATAGATGTGAAGATCACATTGTCGCTCAAGCTGGGTGGGCTGTAGGTTGACAATGACCAGCTTACCCCCATTACGTTTTGTTAGAGCAGGGATTCGTCCACTTGGATTAATTTGAAGAGAAGTACCCAGACAAACACTTAAGTCGGACTTCCTAAAAAACAAGCGGAAAAAATTTAAAGATTGTAAGTAAAATCATATTAGAGAAAAAAAAGCTATAAATTTCCAATTATCTGGTATTCATTTTAAAATAGTTTTGATGACAATCTATTTTTTCAAAAATGGTAAGTAAAATTTAAATTTATGAATTAAAAAGATCAGAGAAATAATTTTACAAGAAAGTATTTTGTAAACAATATTTTGAAATTTTCTAGAATTGTAGTTGGATTGAACAAGTTAAGAAGCTGATGTGTAAATAAGGGCTTTGAAAAAAAGTTGTATCTGTTGAATTTTAAGATTTTTTTGTTTTTAATTTTCTGTGTAGTCTATTTTTGGAATAATTTTCTAGTGTTTCATTAAGGTTAGGATGGGAAATTTTTGCAGGAATTAATTTATTGATTCAATGGTTAATCAAAGTAAAAGAAATGTATTACTTTGTTTCTTTGTTTGCATGCTCAAGATCATCATCTGGAAGGTTGTCTTCCCAATCTAAAATGGTGTCAATCAGCTTTCCTCTGAAAATGAAAAGTGAATCATTTTAGAGATGATTAATAAACAAAACTAGATGTTAATTAAAACAGCCACATAAAAAACAAACACAAGATTTGATATAAAAAAAAGAATTCTGCACTATAGAACTGTAAAAATACATTAAAATAAAATATGTAATTTTTTTACAGTAATCAAGAGTACTTTCTAAAATGTTTACAATATTTTGACAAACTAATCTTACTTATTATAAAACGCAGATTGTGTGTGTGTGTGTGTGTGTGTGTCTGTAACGTTTATATGTTGGATCGAATTTCCTACATTTTTTAGCCGATTTCAACAAAACTTCACAGGACTAAATAAAATTACCTTGTGGTGGTTCTAACGGGGCCGAAAATGGGAAAAAACACAGTTGTTTTTTTTAATAAAATCAATTTGAAAAAACACGATTAAGACACATCATGAGAATGAAAGGGGACAACTCACCCTCGAAAATGTAAACAAAAGAACATAGCATGATGAAAAGATTTTAACTTGATTTAAAAACAAAATTTTATCGTCTAATGTTCATATTATTATTATGAAAGTGGAAAGATCAAAGTATTTTGGGGTATTTTTTACATTTTTAATCGTTCCTAGCACGTCTGAAATTTTCGTTAAAAATATTGCTTTTTTTTTTCAAAAAAAAAATGGACAGATAATCATTTTCAATCATTTTTTCAATTTGATAAAAAAGATTAAAATCTTACTTTGATATTCTTTTAAAATTAATTATCATTTTTCAAAACTGATTTTAATAAAAACAGAAATTATACTGTTTATTTAAAATATTTTGAACCAAGCTTAACTTAGCTTCTGCGCCAAAAAAATGTAATTTGAAAATAAAACAAACAGGTCATAACCTTTTTGCCGCTTGACGATTGACGAAAGGCACATTCATGACGTTTAGATAACTTACGGAGGAGAATTTTTCACGGATGGAAGCAAGTGAAATTATTTAAGTGAACAAATTATTTACCTTGTTACTTTTAAGGAAAAACTTTCAGTGCTCTAATTTTTTATTTTTTTTTTTTTTTTGTACTTAGCTTTCATTTTTACGTTCACGATGCTTTATGGAAAATATAAAGAAATTAAAAAATAAGACTGTTAATTAGTGAGATTAAATTTCATAAGAAAAGGTATCTAATTAATTTAGGTACCTTTCTTATGAAATTTTATCAGAAGTGTACATAAAATACTATAATTTTATGTACATTTATTACATTTTACTGTGTTATTTGTATTTCCATTCATTTTATTATTAATTTTGATATTTCATTTATGGAAAAATTTCATAACTGAGATTAATATAAAAAATAAGATCATATAAATTAAAGTTTAGCAGTAGTTAAATTTCATAAGATGATACTGTTACTTGTAGGTACCCTTCTCAGTTGAAATTGAAAACTCAAATTAACTTCTCCATACATGTTTCGTAAAAAAGTAAAGGGCTTAACAGCGGAGAACAATGCTGAACTCAAATAATGCAACTAAATTGTATTCTGGTTGGTCTTCCGTACTTGATAATTACTGTCCGACTATAAACACAAAATTACATTTCTTAATTACCATGGCTAATCTGATTGGTCCAAATTATACAATTTTCAAAGCACTAGACAATGACAATCTCACACGGACATTTTGAAAGGTTGATGTTGCTTTTAACTAATGTTAAAATATTTTTAAAAATTCAATTTAAAAAAATTTTAAAATTAAAGAAATAAGAAATAATTGTATTAAAAATTCAATTTTCATTGAAAAAAATTTTTGCTTCCAGAAAATATTGTCCATATTCATAAAAACAAATTAAAACAAATAAAAGCATTTGAAACTAAATAATATATTTGTTTTATTGAGTTTTGTATGTTACAATTTACAGCTGATTTTCAGGTACGTTGGCAAAAAAACAAAAAAAAAATATGATTTGCATTCTTCAAAGCCTTGTGCATTTAACTATTGTAATCACTAAAACCGATGGTCTCGAATTTCTAGAGTTTTTCATAAAATTAGTTATGGGGGTGTTAATAAATATAAAAAAATATTTCTGCCATGACTTTAATAAAAAAAAAAACATATTTATAATAATTTCAATCATCTGTGAATAGTTTCTGAAAGTTTCATTAACATTGTTTTCAATCGTTATGAGTCTCCCAATTGAATAGAATTTTATAAACAATTGTCTTGTAAATGGAATTTTTAAAGCATTCTGAATGTAAAAATAAAGAAAAAAGTGCAAGACAATAAGAAACACTACATCTAAAAAAAAAAGTGAAGTTTTGTTGAAATTGGTTGAAAAATGTAGGTAGCCTTTCTGTAATCTTTTAGTTTTACAATTTATGATTTTTACTTATTGAATACAGTAAAAAAAATTGCATATTTTGCTTGTGGTGATTCATAATTAGAATTCTGATTTGAATATATTTTCCACTTGTTGTTTCTAATACAAAAAATATTAACTTTATTTGGGTTTATTAATTATGATCTAACAAATCTTATTCATTTAGTAGCCTTTCTGTAATAATAATCTTTTTAATTTATGATTTTTACTTATTGAATACAGTAAAAAATTGGACACCATGTGTATTTAAAGTAGTTTCCCATTCCGGTTATTATTTTTAGTTAGGACTTGTGTATGTTTAGATTTCATTATCTTTCCCTAAAGATAAAGAATTTATCCGATGTTTGTATTCAGAACAATCAGTATAGATCGTTAGATTATTGTTTAAGGTTGACGGACACGCATGTCTTAAATAGTTTTTTATTTTTTTATTTTTTTAAGTGGTCAAACCCAAACTCAAACAAAAACATTGTTTTCAATCGTTATGAGTCTCCTGATTGAATTTTTATTATAAATGATTGTCTTGTAAATGGAATTTTAAAGCATTCTGAATGTTAAAAATAAAGAAAAAGTGTGCAAGAGAATAAGAAACACTACCTGCAAAAAAAAAAAAAAAAAAAAAAAAAAAAAAGTGAATTTTTGTTTTATCGGCTGAAAAATATAGGAAATCCGGCTCCCATACACACAAACAACCCGATGTGAGTTGTCCCTCTTCCATTTTCAACGATGTCTCTTAATCGTGTTTTCAAAATTGATTTTTGTAAAAAACAATTATATTTTTCCCATTTTTGGTGCTGTTAAAACCACCACAAGGTAATTTTATGTAGTCCTGTGAAGTTTTGTTGAAAAGTGTAGGAAATCCGATCCAATATATAAACGTTACAGACACACACACACACACACAATCTGCGTTTTATAATAAGTAAGATTTATTTTTGCTTTTCCTTAATAGGAGTAGATAGGCTTGCCTATCATTTGGTTCACACCCCTCCCCAATCTTTTAAATTGGAGTAGAAATTCCTGTTTAGGATTGGGTTTCCAGTTCCTTCTACTTCAACTCTATACTTCTAAGGTCTCCACCTAAATTCTGATATCTTATTTACTATTTATTTATTTATTTATAGAATTGGGTTTCTAGTTCCTTCTAAAGTCTTCTCATTCTCTTCCACTCCCAGTAACCCCTTTCAACTTAGTGGGTTTATCACCTTGCTTAGGATAAATTGAGTGAAAAAAATAAAATAAAGTCAAAATTAAAAACAAGCAAGGAATGCAAAGAAAATCCAGTATTCTTATGAGAAAAGTGTATGCTAAAATTGCTTTTTTTTTTTTTACAACAAAGAATGAAAACAAACTAATACTGTTCATTGTTATATTAGCCTTTCCCTGTAAGGAAACATTTGGCATTCATTAACCAAACCAAAGAGTTAGTATTACTGTCAGTTGCAATTTATAAAATCTTTCTTTTGAAACAGTTTTTCAGGAAAATAAGTTTCTCAAGTCTGCTGTTATTGCTCTTTCTAGTACTGATGGAAGTTTCCTTCTTAACCTTTTGCTTAAGGTAGTGTGGAAAGCCAACATGTTGATATATTTTAGTTTTTACTACAGTTGAAAGTCTTTAAGTGATGTGGTTTTTGTTATTTAGAATATCTTTCTTTATGGTATTTTAATCATTTCACCACAAGCAAGGCGATAATCCCACTAGGACACAAGTGGATGCTGGGATTGACAGAGAATGAGAAAACTTTAGTGAGGAGAAAGGATAGGATACAGGAAGACAGAAGGTAGCAATTGATGTTGCATTTAAATTTTTGAAGATTGCAGGTGGCAGGGAAGCAAGAAACTGTAAGAACCTTTCACAGGTGAGGATTTCACAAAAAGAAACTATGATTACATCTAGTTAGTTCACTAGAAAGATGGTGAAACCTAATAGCCAATAGTAGTATGCTTAAATTCATGCAGTTGAGATACCAAGGAGGAAAGCTCATTAGAACAATTACCATGAAAATATTTGTAGAAAAGACAGAGGGAAACAACATCATGATAGTGGGAAAGTGACTGAAGCCAAGATATGTTGCATTCTGTGTTGTTTCTGGGCCCCCATGCTACTACAAAAAATGGTATTAACAAAAAGGATGATTTTTTTTTTCTTATTTGTTTTTATTAGAAGAGAGTATCAGATATGGCAGCTTTGATTCTAAGAAACATCAGGAGGGATCATGTCATGTGAACACATGTGTGAGCTTAGCCCGTTTCTTGAACCTGGGTGTGGGAAGTGTATTGAAAAATTCTTGCAGCCCTTTGTTGAATTGGCACAGTTTTGGACTTATCCAAAATCCAGACAGAGGCAATCCATCACTGTCAGAATACCATGCCCACAAGTCATTCTGGCCAATCACTGACCATTCTCGCCCTGGCTTTCATATTCTGTAACAGTCAGGACCAATTACATTACAGACCTTTTTTTGGATTTTGTCAAGAATCTCGAAATATGTAACAGGAACACCAGACCAGATATGGCAACAATATTCAAGCGGGGATGAATAGTAGATTAATAAATGTGTAAGACAGATTCTGCTGAGAAAAATTCTATATATCTCTAAGTATTAATAAAGATCAGCATAAGAAATGGAAATAGAAAATTATATCAAACCTGCAAATGCCTCTTGGTTTGCTGTGAGTACATTTATCTCCAGTGAATTTCAATCCCATTGTTGATACAGCAAACTCACCAATATACTACAAAAGAAGAAAAGTATTCAAACTTAAATATCTACATTTGAAATTGTTTTAGATTATACAGTCATTTTGTGTGTGTGTGTTCATTGCATACTAAACACTTCAGATACCTCAGTGTATGGATCAGCTATAACAAATTAAATAAAGGAGAAAAAGAAGAACATAGAATAGGTTGTGCAAAGGTAGTTTTACCCAACACCACAAATGGCTATGAAACCTAAACGTCAACCTAAAAACTTGAGTCATGTTCTTAAATAGCCTTGTCAGATCGAGACTTTCATATGGAAGTCATGTAAGGCACCAAACATGTTCAGAAATATCTAAAACATCAGGGTTCATATGTTTGAGGGTTCATATAGCCCCTCACCCCTAAGCTTAAATAAAGTCAATTCAGATCTGCTTATGTAAAAATTTTCTATCCTAAGTAAAAACCATCACAAAAATAACAGGAAAATAGAGTTCAAATTAAGCCAAATTGACTTTGACATGGCTGGCTCAAAGCCAGCCAACCAGCAATAAAACGACCTGTCATCAGCTGCTGGTGATAAACCCCCACCACTTACAAGAGCAAAGTGTGAAAAAAAAAAAAAAAAAAGGGACCATTGTTAAAGGGCTTGATATGGGTTATTTTTTTCAAACCTATGTGAGAAAGTCCAGATGGTGTCAGTTAAAGATGTGAAAAAAAATTGAACATATAGCTTGAGGTGTTTTTTTTTTTTTTTTCTTAACACCTTGTGACCTGGATGATGACAAAAACACTGTTTTTTTTTTCCCACTGCATGTCCTTTGTATTTCCCCATCATCAGGTTGTATAGCTATTCCTTTTATTCAAGGAAGTTCGCACTAACTTAAAGAGAAAGGATTGAAGTTTGAAAAAAAATTGTTTTGAAGTGAAAAAAATTATTTTTTCATTAAAAAAGTGACTTTTCTCAGAAAATTGGCCATAATTTTTTAATGCTAACCCCCGGGTAACATTTTTCACAGCCAAATCGAAGATTAATTACTAGTGAATAATTCCATGTGCAAACAATAGCTGTCTGGTTCCAATAACATGGCCCAAAAACATCTAGAAGGTAACTGATTGATCAAAAACTTGTACATAATTGTGTTTTCCACAGTCAGTTTCCATTGTTTCATCTTGATGTTGTCATTTTCAGATGGCCAATTCATTGAGGATTTAGGAAAACAATTTGGCATAGATTTTCTTTGAGAACTTTGCATTATATGAAGGGTTTAATGTTACTGATGAATGGGAATTTTCGACAAATATTTTGTTTAAGTGCCATGTTAGATTTTCCTATATGACAAAAACAAGTGTTTTAAACAGATGTACTGCCTACAACCGCTTTCTAAAATCAATGGAGAAAAAGATTTTGAGTAAGTGAAGCAAGAGAGTCTTGGCGACTTTGAACATTGTGGACTGGCACTACAGAATTGCAAACAAAGAACTGTACCAAATAACAGAAACCATATCACTTGAGGACTACCAACAGCAGCAACAACTAAAATGGATATCTCATGTAGCTCAAATAGAAAGTAATGACAGAATCAAAATATTAACTTTTCACACAAATAGAATATTCAGAAGGACCCCCCTCCAATCAATATGGGAAAGAAACAGCTACTGAATTTGAGAAACCTATTTCCCTAAAACATTGTGTTAAGAGAAAGATTTTATAAATTTCAATTAAAAACAGTACTGGTTGCTTGGTCAATGAATGCCAAATATTTTCCTTAGGGAATGACTAATTACTAATTACATCATGTTATTTATTAATATGCTCAGGTAATAATTACAGTCAGACTTAGTAGCTCGGTTGTCTCCCCTCCAACTGAATGCTAGATTGTCATGAAGAGATGTTTAATGTGATGTTTTCAGGAATTTATAACAAAAATATTTCATTTCATTTGGTTTTTAAAGCATGGTTTGATTTAGTTTATTTTGTTTTACAGCATATCAACCTCAATGGGTCATTTAATGTTGACAACTTTTTTTTTTCCTGGTAATATTTTTGTTTTGTCAAAAATTTATTTTTGTTAATATTTTTTTCCTCAAAAATGTATAGCTGGTAATAGTTTTTTTCAAAAATGTATTGCTGGTAATTTTTTTTCTTTTTTCCTTCAAAAACTTATTTCTGGTAATAATTTTTTACAAAGTATTTGTGGTTTTTAAAAACTTATTTTTACACTTTTATAATGCTTTTTACCTCAGTTTCGGGGTTAACTATTTGCCTATAGCTGGGACCCTAACAGGTGCTACCACCCCGGGTCAGGGTGGACCTGGGAACATCAGTAATTAAGATGTGGTTCCACGCTCCTCAAAGCCTCCTGATCAGAGGCCTTGCTGTTGAACGTAGTTTATTGTCTTACCCTGGACGCGGATGTAGTTTATTGTCATACCCAAGACGGGGTTTAAAGCCTGATGTCACATTCTCAAATATAAATGATCAGTATTGTGCAGTGTTTTAATTTAAAATTTTCATTTGTGAAAATATTCTTTCATGATTTTTTGGGAAAGTTTGACATTGGCCAAAAATATGGCAGCAAAAGAACTGAATCTTTTGATATTAAAACTCACAATATACATATTTGGTAGCAGATGAAGATGCAGAACAGCCAAAGATTGTATGCTACTGAATTTTGTATTTGTAACACCCATAAAGACATCTACATCATACTTTTGATTTTAGACATATTAACAGTATGTGTGCTAACCTTGTGGAGTATAGGGCCACAGATTCATTGTGCCAGGTGTTGTTGCTGTGGCTTCTGTAGCAAGTAAGCTTTTTTACAGGATGGCATTGCTAATTCCACCAACAACTTGTTTGGGATCTAGAGTTGTCTTTCTCCTAGATTAGTTGCCAACCAAGGCTAGAGAACCCAATCTGCCCTGCTATTAAACCCTAGCTGGAGGGAGAAGAGATGAATTCATACCTTTTCAAGGATGTGTGAAAACATGCAATTGTCTCAGATGGAATTCATATCAACAAACTGTCATATTTATTGAAGAGATTTTATGTAATTGAAGCATAATTTCTATTTCTGCTTGAGTTTTTGGTGTTTTTCTGTCTTCTTTTGCATCTTGTCAGACCAAAATAAATGTATAAAATTCTTTAAAAATATAAGAATCAGTTCATGATTTAATTTAAAGAAAATCTTTTACTACAATCTATTTTGTAGCATTCACTAAAATTACATTAAATGCAACAAAAATTAAATAGAGATAATTTTTGTAAAAAAAAGTTATCTGATTTTTAAAAACATTTCTTTTAGATGTTCTTGACAAAATCCAAAGAAGAATCTGCAATATTATCGATCCTGATCTGGCATCATAGCTTTGGTCACCTTCCCATAGACAATATAACACTCTGTGCCTTTTCTATAAATATTTTTATGATAATTGTTCTGATGACCTTTCCTTTTTGATACCGTGGCTTTAAGTGCAGTACTAGATTGGCAACTAGTTATCATAATTTCACTGTTGAAATTGCTAGTTGCAACCGTAAGTTCTATGCTAATATTTTATTCTCCTGCACTTCTCACTTATGTACCTCTTCCAACTTTCTATTTCCCAGTCAATCTTCAAAAATTTAAATGCAATGTCATATTCTGTCACCTTGAATCCTATTCTTTAATTGTTCTTTGGTTCTTTCACCCTCAGTAACCCCTTGCATCTTACTGGCTTTTATAACCTTACTTGTGGTGAAATGATAATAATTTTTTTTTTTATAAAAATGAGGATGCCTAGACAGAATGCAAATTCTAATGACAATAGTTTTCCAGTATTTCACAGTTTTGACAATTGCTACTTGCTACTCTATAATGATAATAATAACTCATTTTGTTTATAATAGAACAAAAAACATTATTTTTGGTTCTATTATAAACAAAATTAATTATTTATCATTACATAGATAAGCACATAAACACACATATTTAACAAGACTCAAACTAACAGATTATTTTTGCAAAGTTAAATCTTACCTGAACGCAGCATTTATCACATTCTTCTACAAACATGTTTCCATGCAGCTCTGCAAGACGGTTCCGAGGAAATCCAGACTTTAAATGCAATCCGTCAATGTTTTGGCTGATAAGAAACTGAAGGAAACCTGTAATGAAAAGTAAAATATAAAATTCTAGTAGAAATTATTCTATTACCATTTTTTTTTATCATAACCTATCTTATAAATCCATATTCTATTAGCATCAATTTAAACTGTCATTTTTTATTTTTCCATATATTCTTACTAATTTGCTTAATGTTCATAATAAAGTAATTAAAAAGATGAACCAAAATTAACGTTAATGCAGAAAAAAGAAGGCACCAGTTTAAACTGATAGCAGGAGGATATGGGTTCAATCTTGCTGATATAAGTGAACTATGATAAATGCTGACTATGCAGTTAAATGTTTAACAAAAAAAAGTCACTCTCTTCTCACTCCCTACCCATGAAAAAATAAAAAGCAATTGATTTTCCTTTTGAAATAATTAAACTGGACACATACAATTAAATTGATTTGGAATTAGTAAATGATAAACACCTTAAATACCTCAGTGTATGGATTAGTTATAACAAATTTAGTATAGGAGATAAAGAAATTGAACATAGTGATAGAGATAGTTTTTCTCAACACTGCAATTTGCTACAGAATCAAAACATTAACCTAAAAATTTGAGTCATGTTTGTAAGTAATCTGGCACCAATTTCCAGCCAGCTCATGTTGCTTTTGACAACTGGTAGCTACTATTATTCTTGGCCTTTTCCATTATATCATGACCAAAATGATTAAACAAAATTTAACTAAACCATCTTGCAAAAAAAAAGCACTTAAGCCCCTCAACCTTTTCTCCCACACTTGTGGTATTTATACCAATTTCTTCAGTGTAGAATTGTTTATCTTGAACATTCTCCAACCATCCTAGCCCTCTGTGAAACTAATCTAAACTCTTCAGTCTCTTCCACTGAATTCTCAGTTCCTGGCTATCTTCCTCTCTTTCGAAAGAACTCTAGTGCCCACATGCACGGCCTTGGTGTCTATGTTTGCAAACATCTACCAGTTGCAAAGGAACTGTATCTTGAGTTTCCGGATTATCCTAATAGTTTGTTTTCTTGCCTGTGGAATTCACTTCTAATTTCTTACTTCCTTGTCACATACAATGGTCAAACATTTAAATGCAATGTCATTTGTCATCTTCTGTCATCCTGAAACCAGTTCTTTTATTGTCCTTTCTTCTCACTAAAGTCTTATTCTGTTTTACTTCCATTAACTCCTTCCATTCTAGTGGCATTACCACCTTGCTTGGGGGTGAAATGATTTAAAAAAAAAAAAAAAAAAAGTGGAATAGGTGGCAATATAATTCCTGCAGCAAACTTACCAATTGATTCAATATAATCAATCTTCATGTTAGTGGAAAATGTGAGATCAAGCAGTAGCAGTGAGGTACTCTATTCTTTTAGCCATTATCAAAGATGATTTTGATTTTTAATTGAATGTGTAGATTTTTATATATATATATATATATATATATATATATATATATATACATATATATACATACATATACATACATACATACATACATATATATATATATATATATATATATATATATATATATACACACACATATATATTAGGAAATACATACATTATTCAAAGTTGTTATAGACATATTTATATAAATATGTAAATTGTTTTTATTTTCTTGTAATTCTCTTATATTTTACAGAAAATCTTCAAATGATTGAAAACATTTGCTTGCCTTGTCTCTCTAAGGCTACAAGAGCCATATGAGTTAGGGTTGGCTTAGCACTGTCAAATGTAATGTCCACTTTTGGTTCTTCCCCACGCTGTTCCAGGGTCCAGACTCCTAAAACCAAGAGGAACAAGCAAAAGCATAAATTTACAAAAACAATTATACATATCGGTTAACTGCTTCCACACAATTTCATTTTGTCCATTAGTCATCAGCATTTTTCAAAAATTCATGTTATTTCTCAATAAGTTTTAATAATATGATAGTCAGACACAAATTCATGCTTTTGAATGCATCTGGGAACCATTCTATATACATTTTAATCTCTAAGATTTGTAAATAATTTTTTATGGTATAGGGACTGTACTAGTGATCATGTAGTGCCAAACAAGGTTTTAGTTAGATACATAGTTGTTAATAACATTGTAGTTTGTGATTCACACCAGGAAATATCAAGAAGTCTGAACTGAATTTAATGTCAGTTATGTTGACATGTTCTAAAACAAGTTAATCTGTGGTGACCACAATATGTATTGGGCTCACTCTAAGAGATACCAAAGTAGGCATTGCACTTAGTGTTAAACCTGAGTAATAAAAGAACCAGGTGCAACAGAATGTTGTTCTGGAAAGTGACCTTATAGCCACTGGTTGTATCAGAATGTTGATCTGGAAGGTAATCTCATGGCCACCAGGAGCATCAGAATGTTGAGAAGGTGACCTCATAGCCACCAGGTGTATCAAAATGTTGATCTAGAAGGTGTATCAAAATGTTGATCTGGAGGGTGACCTCATGAGCACCAAGTGAAGAATTAGGCCTCAAATTATGTCAGTGTCTGTCCCTGACATGTAAAATGGTGGTTGACCCAACTGAATTTAGGAAGTGCACACACACAGGACAACTGGATGACAGTAACTTATATAATACAAGAGAGAAAAACCAGAACCTTTCACATTCTTGTAAGAAGTAGATCAACATTTGAAGAAAGTCCTCAAAACCATGCACTATCATGTCAACATTAATTGACAAAGACCAAAAGTGAATAAACAATAATTTTATATATAAAAAATTTAGTGTTGTATTCTTATGTCTTTACAATGATAATGTTACAACATATTCAAATTTCTAAAAAACATATACCATGCCAAAAATACTAACAGTTTCAGTGCCTGTGATTGATGTGTTGACATGTGTAGGCCAAGCAAAGAACAATGGTGATTCCATAAAAACTAAGTATCACAAGAAAGGAAATATAAGAAACAGTAGCAAGAGGAGGACAAAATGAAGACAAGATACAAATTTAAAAATTAATGCCATTTGACACTTAACAGGTAAAGTAGCAAAAATGCTAATTAATGTCTATTAAGCTGGCCTCCTATTCAGATATACAATTAAAAAATTCAAACTGAATAATAGTTTTGAAAATAATAGGTGTAAAGTTGCCTGTGGGATTAATTGATTTGTTATTTTATGGATTATTAAACAATTTTAAGCTGAAACATATTTTGGGTTGTAAAAATAATTTTTTTTCTGCAAGTGGACATGGCACAAACAATTTTTTGGGGAGTAACAACAATTTTTCCAGACACAACTTTTACTATTTAATCCATAGCGGGGAGAAGGAGATGGATTCATACCTTTTCCAAGGTTATTTCCATGTAAGTGAATGTAACAATCCCAACTGGAATTTAAATACACCTCTCTGATTTCTCGTTCTGAGCTGCAATCCATTGTCAAGGACATTTTTTAAATGAGGAAATTTTTTGTCATTATTCAATACCAACTTATGTGCACAATAATATTTTATTTACCATCCACAATATCCTTGAAGAATTCAAAAAGTATAAGTAAAAAGTACTTACCATTTGGCCCTCTAAAATCTGGAATTCCTGCAGTGGTACTGATTCCAGCTCCAGTGTGAAACACAACATGTTTACTTGACCGAATCAATTTGGCAAGTTCTCTAACCTTTCGCTCAACTTCCTCATTTGAATCGAATGTTTCTGGGAGTCCACATCTGCCCTTGTTTTCATAGGGAGATAGCCCGGCAGCATAATTGACAGACATAGAGGAGCTGAGAGGGAAGAGGAATCTTTAATCCACCTAAAAGAACACACACATATATATATATATATATATATATATATATATATATATATATACACACACAAAAGTATAAAAAGAGGAATTTCAAAATGATTTTTAGTAAAAAGGAAAGTAACATTGTAAGCATTACAAACAAACTCAAGATCTTTTTCAATTTATGTCATTTTCCTGGTTCTAAATCTAACTGAAGATGAGGTGTTGATATATTTTTTCTTGATATTATTAATTTCTTAATGTTTTTCATCCCATATTAGGTGGGTTAAAAATCTTTTCTGATACATTTCATGCTCAGTTGAAATATTTATATGCATGCACATTTCATTGAATGCAACAGACAAGGTGCTTTGATTTAGTTTTTTTATACAAATCCTCATGCAATCTAATAATTTTTTTCTATTCAGATGGTAAATTATATAAAAACTGTCCGAATGTTCTTTTTTTCCGAGTGCTTTCAGCTATACATTTAGCCATTTTCAAGGATGAAATATTTTAACTCTTAAATAAGAAATAGTTTGTTGCATGCATGTATTTATATAATGTTTTCATTTTTCAAAATATGGTCAAGATATTGTGTCCATGTTCATAGTTGATTTTAAGTGTTGGTTTTTTTGAGACCTACCAGACACTATTCGTAACATACTTGTTGACAACACAAATATACTAGCATCATCTACATGTAAAAAATGGCTAAAATAATGGAAGCCTTATTAATAAAAACAAAAAAATATAACACTTAATAATATCAACTATGAACATGGACACAATATCTTGACTGTGTTTTGAAAAATAAAAACATTATATAAATACATACATGCAACAAACTATTTCTTATTTAACAGTTAAAATATTTCATCTTGAAAATGGCTAAATGTATAGCCAAAAGTGCTTGGAAAAAAAGAACATTCAGACATTTTTTATATAATTTATCATCTGAAAAAAAATTATTAGATTGCATGAGAAATTGTATAAAAAACTAAATCAAAGCACCTTGTCAGTGGTATTCAATGAAATGTGCATGAAAGAAAGATTGCTGCCTAAATACACAAATTTATATATATATATATGAATCAGACAGAGATCGGTTTTTTGCTAGCAATATGATTTCCACCAGAAAATACACCATCTACAAAAACATCTGTCAGTGAGTAATTTCTATTTCTCTGTTTATTCCTCGTTCTGTTGATGAAGGACTGAGATGGGTCCGAGAATTCCGAACTTGAAAAACCTTTCTCTCCTTGCTTCATTTCTGTCATATGGTTAATAATTAATATTTCATAAATGTTTATTGTACTGATTATGTTGCTACCCTTTCATGTGTCCTTGTTTTATTCACTAACTCATTTTATATATAAGAATTTTGAATTGAGACAGTGGAATGAGATCAACCTGCAGGGTGGTCCGAAAGTTTTGTCACCCTAACCCTCTCTTCTAGACTGTAGGAGCTCATGTCAGCCATTTGAAATAGAAAATTATATTATGTAGGTTTGACAAGACTTTCGGACCACCCTGTACAGTACACCCATGGATTGAATAAAGGATTTGGTTTGAAATTCCTGGAAGGTTACCAACAATTACATATCTAAAGAGCAAGTGGCACAATGTTTGAAACACTGTGGTAATAACAACGAAGATGAAGAAGAGTAAGACACTACTAAATCAAAGTATAATAAATGTCAAAAATCAAAACTAGTCTTGATTTTTGACATTTATAAATATTTAGTAAATATTTAATGCTTTTGATTTGACATATGTTTCCTGTAGAAAAACAAACAAACAAACAAAAAAAAAAGAAACAAAACAAAAACATAAAGTAAAATGTGGTGCTATGAAATATTAATTTAGGATTCGTATTTTAACATTTTTAGTTAGCATCATTTCAATTATAAAATGAAGAAATTTAAATAATTTGTAACTAAAAAAATTATTTGTAAAAATGAAAAGTTATCTATAAAGGTGAGAGAAGGGTAAGGTAATGTGCTTCTTGCAGGAAATCAATATTTGATCATCATAACATAACCAAAAAACTAGAGGTGGAGGTGATTTTGTTAATACTGAGATATTTAATTTATTTTTTAAAGCATTCTCAGATTATGAAAGGAAGTGCGTTTCTCTGCCTAATTTTCTAAATGCACGCAAAATAAGAAAATAATAAAAAACAGAATATAAACTTAATTTACCACTATTGTATATCATTGTCAAATATAAGGTTCAGTAAAACTTTTTGTAAACAAAAAACCTCAATAAGAAAACAAAACATACTGATTATAGTTTTCTATTTGAATTTACTTTTTTGTTAGTTAGCCTAAAGTTCTCACAAAAAATGATACACTCATTTATTTTAGTTTTTTTACACTTTGTGTCAACCAACTAGCTCAAGATTAAAAAAATTAAATTAAAAAAAAACGAACTCGGTTGTAAAGAGTAGGAGATTATTATTACGTTAAAAAAAACAAAACAAGGAATTAAAAAAGATATTTAAAAAAATTTGTTTTTAAACACAAAATTTAGCTTCTAATTTTTTTTAAATAAAATGTAAATTAAATTTGAATATTCATTAAAATGTTTTTTAAGAATTTACAGATTTTTGGTGATTTTTTTTCGTATTTTAATATATTAATGACATTTAAATGGATAATATAAATTTTAAAAGAAATACAAGTAACACGTGAACAGTGAAACCACTTTTACAAACTTCTGACATTCATTTTTATTTTATTTAAAATAAAAAAGTGATGTCGGTATAAAAAAGAAATCGTATTTAATTTGTTTTTTACGTTATATTATGCTTTATTTTATAAATATTTTTGTGGTTTTAAAACAAAATTACAAGAAAAAAAAATGACATTTTTTAAGCGTTTTTTTTTTCTTTTAATATTCCACTTTGGCTTCAGTGCTGATTACGGCAAGTCAAGTAAAAGGTGATCACGTGACCATGCATATTTTATTTTTCCTAACCAGGCGAGATTTCACTTTGTACACACATGAAATGATTTTACAAGAAAAAAAACGTGCACCTTTAAAGAAAGAAAGAAAAACACTTTTGTAAAAAAAAAAAAAATAACAACAAAAAAAATCTAATTCCGTCAAAATATATAAATTTAAAAAGGGATGTCATTTTTTTTCCTTTTATTTACAGGTTTCAATGTTTTTGACATTCAGTATGTATTGACAGGTATTCAATAACTGACATGAGTGCCTTCATTCTTCCATATGCAGGATGATTATTAAAAAAAAAAAAATAATTGCACCTTAAAATCCTTAACACTGTAAAATTTATTTCTTTTGCTTTCAGAAAAATGTTTTGCAGTTTGCTTTTTTATTTTTAGAAGTATTTGATTGCAATGGAAAAAAATAATCGCCAATTACTTAAAGAAACTAAAAAGCTAAGCATGTTTGACAGCAGTAGTAATCTATAATTAACTAAAAATAAAAATCGCTTATTCGTTGTTCCATATTTAAAAGAAAAGAAAAAAAATCAACTTTCTGTAAGTTTTAGGTAAGAATGATGGAATCGATTTTTGTTTTTTATATTAAATTCATTTGAGGATTTTAAAATATTTTTTCCTTCGATTTCACAAATTTTTAAGCAGATGTTTGTGATATGAGGTAAGCTGAAAATGTATGGTCAGTTTTTTTTTTTTTTCTTCAACCGATCAGACCCGGCCTCAACGGTCAGATATTTTTTCCAAAAGTCTTATTTAAATTTGGACCTGTTAAGCATTTTTTTCGTTTTTGATCGACTTATCGGAATAAGACATTCGCAATGTGTCTAAGGTTATTAAATAATTAAAAAAAAAATGAATTTTTAAAGTTCGGAATCCTTCTTTTCATACCTAAACAACAAATTAATTTATTTTTAATTTTGTGTAGATCGCTAAATTCTTTTAAAGCAAAAATACAGATTTTCCAAGCCTTGCGAGGAACAAAAAAAAAAAAAATTACGATAATTGTGTCATAGTTAACCTAATTGTATCCCGAAACATTAAAAATACAAAAAATGAAACAAACAAATTAAAATCTGTCCGAACAATAAAATTAAATGAATTTAGAATTTACGGATTGATTGGCTGCACATGATAAAAGAATTTCTTGCGAACATTTTTTTTCGTATTGCATAAAAATGCAATGAAATTGTTTAAAGCAGATAAAAAATCTTAAACTATTTTTTTTATATATATATATATATATATATATATATATATATTAATTGAGTATATTTAATTTTTCTACCTGAACATGTTATTACACTTAGGGTCATCCGTAGCTTAAATATTATTTTCCCTCCTTACGTCAAGATGCTTTTAAAAAAAGTCATCGAGAAAGCTGAATAAAAACTACTTCCGAATAATGCATTCGATCCACTGTCTTATTTACCGATAAAAAAAAGAGAGTTGATTTAATCAACTACAAATTCGCCCAGAAATAGACAAATAAAATTACCCTACCTCGGAAAAAGTCAAGACACTAGACAAAATGAAGATAATTGTATTTAAAAATGGGGGGCATTACGGTAGAAAAGTGACATGGTTTTTCTCTTGTGACAAAGAAAATGTCGTTTTAGAAACGACAATGCGAAGAAAATTGTTATCGTACCGGGGCAACGTTGTCAATAAAAAACCCGATCGTCTTTTGTGGTGCTTTTGATTTTAGTCGACGACTGATATTACTCTTCTTATTACCATTATTATTACTATTATTGTTACTATTATTATTATTATTATTATCGAAACTGTTGTTGTTGTTGATCCACATGCTAGGGGAACGTTCAATTTCATAGCCAGTAAACAAGCCGTGTCGATCGTGAGGAAGTAACTGGTTACTAGTTAGAACATTTACATGAAATTAAAATCCCCATTAAAAAAATAACTGGATAAAAACAAATTATTGGACCAAATGGTATGATGAGATTTGTTGTAGCTGAGCGACTTATTGAAGGATGTTTCTCTTTGTTTGGATTTATTACAAAATTATAGGATGAATGGGGTTTTAATTAACATAATTAAATTTAAAAATACCTTCAATTATTTTTTTATTATCGCTAAAAACGTCAAGAAAACAAGTTTTCCCCCGTTTTTAAACAATTAATTCTACGATTTTTAACATATGTTTGTTGTTCAAATCAAAATCTCGGTCGATTATGAACCAAAAATGTTATAAAAACGCCAAACGGTTTTTTTTTTATTCGAGTTAAGTTTCAAATCTTTTTAATAGCTTGTAGTCATTTAATCATTTATTACTACTTTAAAAATGCACGTCAAATAAAAAAAAACGATCATTTCGATTTGTATGGAATCATTATTAGCCAATTTTAGATTAAAAAAAAATATTTTTACCGTCTCATTGCGTAACACAGCATCGATATCCGTATTTTTTTTTTTAGATCTTTATTCTTTACCTTGAACATTTTTACTTTTTAGTTTACGACAGAGGAATATGAAACAAAAAAAATTTAATAAATCCTTTGTTCACTAACTGTGGAGCATGAAAGAAGAAGCGTATTTATTTATTTATCGGAAGACGTTCTGAACATAACCAGCCCTTATATCTGAAATTCGTATTTAAAATTTCGCTCTAAAGGCTAATGTTAAAAAATGTAATCAATCCTTTTTGATACGTGGTCAATGGTACTCCAGCCGGGAAGTTTGAAATTAGCTCAAGCTCGGTCGGGTGGGGGTCAAAAGTGGCAATACTATACAACTGAGGTGCCCCTCTGGGAAGTGCCGAGCGTGCTTCAGCAATTTTTGAACGGTATTCGAAATTTCACATTAAAAAAAAAAACAAACAATTCTACCTTGTATATCACATTTACAACGTGGACGTACGGATATATACCTACTTCTGACAACCTGGTGAATTCATTGTTAGTACCACGTGGCAAACATGAATAATTTATTAATAAATCTCACACAAGTTAAAAATTTATAGTTTTAGGATTTTTGTTTTGAATGGGAATAAAAAAAAATATAATAAAAAACGATAGTCTTTTTTTTTCTACTCCGTAAAGAAAGAGGAAAAAACAAAGATCAATAAGGAAAATAATACCCAACACTAATTAATTGTAGCCAGGAACAATTTTATTAAGGAAGTAAAAAAAAAAAAAACTTTTTCTTTTTGTTGAATTGTCTCGAAAAGAAAAAAAAGACATAATTACTGTACTGTAGTTTTTATTTTGACGTCAAAATGCGCAGTAATATAGTGTTGGCAAGTATATCACCTTTACTACAAAAAAAAAAAAACAAACGAAATTATAGATTAAGCTACTGTTGTTTTTTTAACTGTGCAGTACAGGAAAAGACGTTTTGTTTGGAACACTGTAAACTGTATTACCTTGTAATTAATAAACAACGCCTCTAACTAAAAAAAAGTCAAAATGAAAAGTTAATTTAAAATTTACAATAATGAAAATAATTTTGCTGATAGAATTTTTAATCTATAGTAAAAAAATAATGTAAAATAATAGTCTGAAAATTGAGGGAATGGAACCGAGAATATAATTTTTTAAAAGTTCAAAATAAAATGTACTGGTTATGATGTATTTGTGTGGCTGCTCCTTTTTTTCTCTAATACCTTTTATATTCATTTTTTTGTTTTACAAATTATCAGTTTTTTTATTTTATGATCATGGATCGCATCATCCCTTTTCATTGGAGTGATTTATTTACCTTTTTTATCATAAATTAAAAATTCATAATTTTTTTTTATGTTTATTTTTGATCACTCAGAAAAAATAACTTGGCGCACGTGGAAACCACACACAAAAACCTAAAAACTTGAATGAATCCGAAGGTTCCATTTTTTCCTTAAGTAAAAAAAAAACAAAACAATGCATAAATAAAAATGAAAATTCAACAAATAAACATGCTGTTCGCACAAGTTTCCCTTCCATTTTCACATCAATCAAAATAAAACTTGTCTTCTAGGCAGAATCATTGCTTTTTGCATCATGAAGGAAGAAGACTAGAATAATGTTGTGAATGGAGCGGCTGAAGTTGAAGAAAAATATCAGCAGATTTCTTTTTTTATGGAACTTTCATAATTTAAAAAATGTGTTGATATTTTTTCATGATGAAAGGAAAACTATTTGTCCTTATTGTAAATGAAATAAATCTAAAATTTACTTTACAATACATCGAAATGTTTTTCACTTGTTATTGATTCTGAGTGATGAAAATAATTTTAGGTTTACATAGATTTTTCATGAAATAAAAAAGGCACAAATTAAAATATAACTTTGAAACAAAATAGGAGATCAACAAAAAAAACTGAAAGGTTTTTTTTCTAAATAATTCCATATTAAAAGCTAGCATTATTCAATAAAGTCGTGTGAAGGAAAAAAACTTCACGAACAACAAAATTTTGAATTTATTTTATTGCAACTTCGTATTGATAAATAAAAAGAAAAAATAATAAAGTTTATTCAATTTTTATTTTTATTAAAAAAGAAACTATAAAGAATGAATTCTCATTTCTCAAGAAATTAAAATAAAATTTATTTGGTAAAATGTCGGTACTAGAGATATTTCATACCATTAAGTGGTGTAAGCAAAACTTAAAAAGTAACAAAAAAGGTGATACAAATTCCGTTGAAAGCATTATTATTAATTTTTTATCAATTTTCTTCGTATCGTAATCCAACACTTAGTGAGTCTTAAGATTAAGAACTTAAACGGTAACCCTTTTTAAAGGGATATTGTTCAAGGATGTGAAGATCTGTTGAATTTACCAGTTGTTAATTTCTGTAAATAATTTTTTTTAACACTGTTGTGACATTTTTCCCAACTCAAAAAAAAAAAAAGATCGAGTTTAAATAAATCACATTGGGTCTAAAAAGACTAAGCCAGAAAAAATGCCTCAGGACAAGCACTCAGCGACAAAACTCAGCCACTTATACCAAAAGTGGACAAAATCCAGTCTCATCGTAAATTGAAAATTCAAGGAACTTCTATTCATTTTTTATGTCAAATTGAGACTTTCTTCACATAAAAATCGAGTTTTACTTTTATGGGATACTAGGACTCCCGAAGAAATGCAACGGTCTAACGGTGCAGCACATTCGATATATTTCAATGAAATTGAAATATATCGAATGTGCGATCGTAGCATTGTTTAGAAAACATTCGTTAGAGGTTGGATCGATTTACTTACAATGAATTTCTATAGCAAATTAAAAGCGGACCCATAAACCCATGAAGTACCAGACAGAATTAGACCGGCCATCATAAATTAATTGTGACTTTTTCTCTCGCCAAAATTGTTTTTGTGAGTTTTTCTCGGTTACCGACCACACTCAGCGAATCCATGACAAAAATCAAGTGGCAATTTTGTACACTTTTTGGGAGACACATAAGATTTGTGAGGACAGTCTCTACGCGGATTTTAGGTGGAAAAATAAAATTCCACAAATAAACAATATAAAAACAACGCGAGGAAATGCTATTATTACATAGCAGAAAAAGGAAAAAGCTAAATATGACAGTGTAGTGGTACATAATGAAAATAAATGTTTTTTGTTTTGGCTATGAAAAGACCAATAATAGTTCGAGTGTTCAAAAATGATTTTTGTTGCACGTAAGCCTGCAAAGTTCGAAGTTATTTTGCTACAAGTGAGCCTAAAACGTTCGAAGTTATTTCGTTGTAAGTGAAACAGCCTGGTTCGAAGTTATTTCATTGCAAGTGGTCCTGCAATGTTCGAAGTTATTTTGTGGCAAATAGGTCTGTAAAGTTGGAAGTAATTTTGATGCAAGTGAGTCTGCAAATTTGGAAGTTATTTTGTTGCAAGTTAACGCGTAAAGTTCGAAGTTATTTTGATGCAAGTGAGCCTGCAAAGTTCGAAGTTATTTTGTTGCAAGTGAGTCTGCAAAGTTCGAAGTTATTTTTTTGCAAGTGAGCCAGGAAAATTGGAAATTATTTTGTTGCAAGTGAGTCTGCAAAGTTCGAAGTTATTTTGTTGCAAGTGTGTTTGCATAGTTCGAAGTTATTTTGTTGCAAGTGTGTTTGCATAGTTCGAAGTTATTTTGATGCAAGTGTGTTTGCATAGTTCGAAGTTATTTTGTTGCAAGTGTGTTTGCATAGTTCGAAGTTATTTTGATGCAAGTGTGTTTGCATAGTTCGAAGTTATTTTGTTGCAAGTGTGTTTGCATAGTTCGAAGTTATTTTGTTGCAAGTGTGTTTGCATAGTTCGAAGTTATTTTGATGCAAGTGTGTTTGCATAGTTCGAAGTTATTTTTTGCATAGTTCGAAGTTATTTTGATGCGAGCCTGCAAAGTTCGAAAGTTATTTTGTTGCAAGTGAGTCTGCAAAGTTCGAAGTTATTTTTTTGCAAGTGAGCCAGGAAAATTGGAAGTTATTTTGTTTGAGCCTAAAACGTTCGAAGTTATTTGTTTTGCAGCCTGGTTCGAAGTTATTTCATTGCAAGTGGTCCTGCAATGTGCAGTTAGTAGGTCTGTAAAGTTTAATTTTGATGCAAGTGAGTCTGCAAATTTGTTATTTTTTGCAAGTTAACGCGTAAAGTTCGAAGTTATTTTGATGCAAGTGAGCCTGCAAAGTTCGAAGTTATTTTGTTGCGAGTCTGCAAAGTTGTTATTTTTTGCAATGAGCCAGAAAATTGGAAATTATTTTGTTGCAAGTGAGTCTGTGTTTGTTATTTTGTTAGTTGCATAGTTCGAAGTTATTTTGTTGCACGTGTGTTTGCATAGTTCGAAGTTATTTTGATGCAAGTGTGTTTGCATAGTTCGAAGTTATTTTGTTGCAAGTGTGTTTGCATAGTTCGAAGTTATTTTGATGCAAGTGTGTTTGCATAGTTCGAAGTTATTTTGTTCAAGTGTGTTTGCATAGTTCGAAGTTATTTTGATGCAAGGGAGACTGCAAAGCTCAAAGTTACTTTGATGCAAGTGACTCTGAAAATTTGGACGATATTTTGTTGCAAGTGTATCTGTAAAGTTGGAAATTATTTTGCTACCAGTGAACCTGCGAAGTTGGAAATTATTTTGTTGCAAGTGAGCCTGCAAATTTCGAAGTAATTTTGATCCAAGTGACATTGAAAATTTGGAAGTTATTTTGTTGTAAGAGAGACTGTAGAGTTGGAAGTTATTTTGTTGCAAGTGAGCCTGGAAAGGTCGAATTTATTTTGTTGCAAGTGTGTCTGCATAGTTCGAAGTTATTTTGATGCAAGTAGTCTGAAAATTTGAACGTTATTTTGTTGCAAGGGAGACTGCAAAGTTCAAAGTTATTTTGTCGCAAGTGAGTCTGCAAAGTTCGAATTTGTTTTGTTGCAAGTGTGTCTGCATAATTCGAAGTTATTTTGATGCAAGTTAAACTGCAATGTTCGAAGCTATTTTGTTGCAAGTGTGTTTGTAAAGTTTGAAGTTATTTTGATGCAAGTGAGTCTGCAAATTTCAAAGTTATGTACACCAATATCTGTGTGAAGCACACGTTAATAAAACACGGTAAACAAAGAAAGAGAACCTGAGACAGCTTTCGTCGCGGCTTTGTACGTGAAAAAAATCATCGCCGGCCGGCGCGTTGTCATGGTAACGTTTCTCGCGATCGGGCCTATTCTCTGACTGTTTCGTTTCAGATTTGTCACTGACTGTTCTTTCTGTTTCATATAACTTTGTTAAGTTATGAGTGTGTATAGAATGATAAGATTATAATCCAACAGTGTCTTATTTACTACGCCATTCCAGTACATCGGGAACATCGTCTCCAGGACTTGAACTTCCTTCCTATTTTTGTTACACTTAACATCTCCCCTCCTCTTATTTATTTATTTAATTTTTATGTTTTATATAAATATATTTTATGTTGCCAGGAAGGTATCTCCTTTCATTGGGCTACCCTTTAGCAATAATTGTGACAAGCGCCATCATTATTGTATCCTCAGCCGTGTATCTGCGGATCTGTGCCAACCTATGGTCTTGAATTGAATGCAGCGTCAGATTGTTCACTATCAACAGTTCTTCTTTTACTGGCCTGCCGTTGATGGACGAGAAAAGGCATCTGCTAGTGAAATCTCCTTATCTAGTCTGTACTGTGGTGAGAAGTTATAATGCTGTGCCCTCATCAGGAGATTTTGCAGCCTTTTAGGAGCTTTTGATAGCTGCTTTGCACAAATTGACACTAGAGAGGTTTATAGTCTGTCAAAACCTTCACATGTCTTCCATATGTATAATGGTAAAATTTCGCTAGTCCATAGGCCATTCCCAACATTTCTTATTGTATTTGGGCATAACGTCTTTCTGTGTCCGACAGTGAACGATTTTCATATGCAACAGGTCTCTCTTTTTGCATCATGGCTGCTCCCATGCCATATTCACTGCCATCATTTTCCAGTGTCAAATCCAGAATAATGTGGATTATAGTAGGCAGGTATTGGTGCACTGCTAATCAAATTTTTCACCGAGTCAAACGCGGGTTGTTGTGATTCGGCCCTCATCCATGTGGCTTGCTTTTCTGAATAGGCTTAATGATGGAGGTTAAGTTGGGGACAAATTTGCCCACATAATTAACCATCCCCAGGAATCTGCGCAATTCTCCTATATCTTCCGGATCATTCATGTTCTGGATTGCACTAACATTCTCTGGGTCTACCACAACGGCTTTGCTTGTGATCCGGTGCCCCATGAAGGTGATGGCATGCAGTCTTATCTCAAATTTTTCAGGGTCGTTTGACTCCTGTTGTTTGACATCTTTCAATCAGTGCCTGTACCCGTTTATCAAGCTCTTTCCGATTAGTACAGAATATCATCAGGTCATCAACGATGATAGCCGTGCCTTCTAAGTCTTGAAAGTGCTCAAGCATTTTCCTCTGAAATATTTCAGAGGCAGAGTTCAGTCCAAATTGCAATCTCAACCAACAGAAACGTCCAAAACATGTCTGGAAGGTGGTTAGGTCACTCAACTCGTTATCAAACTTCATATGCCAATACCCTGAGGATAGGTCTGCCTTGGTAAAAAGTCTGGCATCTTTCATGTCATGGAGTACGTCCACCAGGATAGGCATGGTGTAGTGTTTCCGGATAAGAGCTTTATTAATCTCAAGTGGGTCCAGATATATTCTCAGGGAATCATCTTTCTTTTTAGTTGCGACCAGTTGTCTAACCCATGATGTAGGTTTGTCTACAGGTTCAATGACGCCCAATTTGGTTAATCTTTTCAATTCTGCCTTTAATTGAAATCGGACCAAAACAGACACTCTTCTATTTGCCATCACAGCTGGGATGGCATCAGGCTTCAACTGCAATGATGCAACACCGAGTAACTCGTAAAATTTGTCATTAAACACTTTCTTGAACTCTTGTTCCACCCCTATAGCCGCAATGCGGTGAAAATTCTCGTCGTTTATGGCAACAAGACCCATCTGCTCGTATGCTCGAAGACCCAACATTTCTCATCTTTGAAAATCGGAAATTGCGCCGAGTACTTTCTGTTGTTCTTTGGGTTTTTGATAACCTATCGACACATGTCTAGTGGTTTTCACTTCTTATTGTTCCACTTCTTATTACTCCTTGGTACGGATTGATGTGTTTCGAATATCTTTCGGGGAGCATGTTAACAGATACTCCAGTGTCAATCTGGAATATTACCTTTTCTTTTCTTTAGTAGCATCATGCACTTAGCATCTTTGTTGTTCTTTTTTTTTTTTTTTAGAGAGACAGCATTTACCTACTGTACGTGTTCATCACTGTCCTCATCTGAGTCGATGTCCAAGAAGTGTATATGGGGTCGTTGTGAATCTCTGTTGTCTCCCTTTCGTTTTGCTTCATTGATTTTTTTTTTTTGGCTGTTTTCCATTCTAGGTTAGGGCATCTGGGTCAAAAGTGATTATTTCTATTGCATGTATTGCAAATCTTTCCATATGCAGGACATTTGTTCCGTCTGGGAGTGTAGTAGAAATCACAAAATTGGCGTCCCTGGCGTGAAGCATGCTTTTCTTCAGCTACATTCATCTCATGAATATGCGTTGATTCAGTCCTCATGCCTAGGTTCTGTACAGCATCTTTGTCAGCTTCTCTGAAAATGTCTATTGCCCGCTGAAGATTAAGGCCTTGAATTTTCAGTAGGTCTTGTCATGTGTCATGGTCTTTTATAGCAGTAACAATTTGGCCCCTTATCATGGAGTCTTAGAACTTGTTACAAAAATTGCACGTTTTCGACAGAACTTGCAAATTACTGAGAAAATTTTCGAAGAACTCAGCCTCATCTTGTCTTCATTGTCGGAACACAAAACGTTCGTAGGTTTCGTTGATACCACCGATCGTATATTCCTCCAAGACATCTATAATTTCTGTGACAGTCCATTCAGATCCATCTGTTGTGAAATGCATATCTTGATATATTTTCATGACGGCTTGACCAAGACGATTTTCAAACATAGTCACTTGAATTTCCCTCCGCTTTTCAAGAGGGTATAATTCGTCCATCGTTTGCAAAATAGTTTCCACGCTTTACACTCAACAACATATTGGATATTATTATTATTATTATTGTTGTTTCTACTTGACAGTAAAATTGGAATTAAAAGTTCCTTAAATTTTCAATGTTAATTTTTTTTTTAATATAGGAAACCTATTTATGAGATTTGTTTTGTTCACTTTTAAGATGCGGGGATTTTGTCCTGTTACCAGTCGAGGCATAGAACTTATTGATGGACCCATGAACTGATTAAAAATTAATAAAAATTGATTTTGCAAATCGCGGACCAAAAACATAAATCAGTATAATATGGTTACATAAGAGAATTAACAAACTGCAATAATAAAAATATATTTAAAAATTCCTTATATTATTTGTCCTAATGATGTTTGTTTTGTCATACATCCCACTTTACACTAATTACCTGAAAGGCATGTGTTCTTTCAGTCTTATTGCTAGTATAATAAATCTCAGCTGTTTGAGCGTGTATCGTCTGCTTTTCTGAAATAAATCAGACGCCGTGATGTGCTCTTGCTTGAACGTTGGAATTTCAAAAATATTTTGATACATTTCGATTTGTGGGAAGATAGCTGCGTTTGGTTTTCATTCGGAACCAATCAAAAGACATCCTCAGGAATGGAAATAATGTTAAATCATTAACCTCTATATATATATATATTTTTTTTTGTATGAATGATTCATGAATTTATAAATTATAATTGCACCTATAATTGAAATTAAAATAACTGATCCAACGTGCAACTTTCGGATAATAAGTGTGACATTACTGTAATTATTGAACAATATAGTTCATGCCACATTGACGGAAAACGTACCAGTAAAAAAGAATTCTCTTATTACTATATTTGTACAAAAACGCACAGCCTTAAAATTTAAAATTCAAACTCAACGTTGCGACCGCACGTTTCAAAACAATAACACATTTCTCCTAGAATTTTTTCGGATTACATCTCTATTTTCGTTGTCCTCTTATTACCTGAGGATGTCTGTAGGAATAGACGAAAGCTTGTAAAAAATTAAAAAGACCTTATGCAACTGGAATTTATAAACAGGGATCATATCATTCATATACATGTTCGGGGTTGGTGTATCTTATTGATATTGTTTGCGAAGATGTATTCACGTCATTTAAATCATTAACCTCTATATTTGTTTTTTTGTATGAATGATTCATGAATATATATATATATATATATATATATATATATATATATATATATATAAAAGCAAACACATAAAAATAATTCTTATTGCTCAAGGTTGATTGTTTCGTGTATGTGAACAATAACCAAACAAACATAAATACTTCGAATAATTTAAGTAAGGAGAGATGCAGCCTTCGTTTTAAACTTTTTGGGTCTGTTCTTAGCGCAACTACTACAACCTTCGATGTTCCCGTTCTCAGTAGTCGTAATAGTACTAGTAGTAGCAGGAGTAGCGGTACTTAGATGTTAGTGACGGTTTTCGCTTCCTCACCCTCCGTTTCAGCAACACAGAGCGGGCGCTTTCTTTTCAATCTCTGACGTCTCTCTACTCAGATCGACTTAATTCGTAGACAGACTCACCTAAAAACTCTCCGTTCTTCCGGTTGGCTCGCCTCTTTATATAGAAAACTGGTGACGTATCTGTTTTTCTAGTGCGAACGTACTGACATAAAGTAAAATTTCACTCACCCGAGAGTAAACAATTTACTTTTTCATTGATTGGTTTCCAAGGGTCTATTGTTTATCACCTCACTCTCAATCACTCTGCCACTCTTTGTAAACTACAGAGACTCTTGTTTCAAAAATAAATTCTAAATCAAAACATCCTTTATTTTATCTTCGATTCTTATAGTGTCAAAATCCATTTCTTTTCCTAAAAGTTTCAAATTATTATTGTTCCAGTAATTTTCTATTAGTAATCTGATATCCTTTGTACACTTACAAAAAGATTGTATTTCATGTTCTAAATTAACTTTCTGTAATATTTTCATTTCAAAATCTTTACAGCATTTTAACATCTGATATTTGAAAACTCTTCTCTTCCCTTGGTGTTTTCTGTTTTACAGCATATTTCCCTTTATTATCATTATTATTATTTCAGGGGTGATATCGCCCCTGCTACAATAATATATAAACTGAAACAAATCCACATTATAAACAAAAACGTTTGAGGCTTCTCTCTTTTTTTAAAATATACATTTTTCTCACTTTGGAACAACCGTAACATTTTCCCTATATATATATTATATATATATATATATATATATATATATATATAGTCCAAATATCTGCGACTAACCCGGCTATCCCTCTCCAAGTTATTGCGAATGAGGCAGCTTGTTAGTAAGCCAGTAGGGCAAGAAAATAAGACCTAACAAAGGGCAGAAGCACACTCGATGAGTCAACGGCCAGCTAACTAGAGGTGGTGTCTCCATAAACCACCCTAGAGAAGGAAAGCGGGAAATCAGTTCACAATTAATCCCAAGTAATATCATGGCAAAGAACACACACTTTATGAAACCAATCGACGTGAAAGTGGTTAAGTCTATGGGAATTACTGATGTGTGCAACAGGTGTCACTTGATCGTCATCCAGGTACTGCCAGCACAAACGGCGTAAAGGGGATAAAATTCCTCGGAACCTATCTCTCGCCCGGAAAGGAGCGACATGAGTGACATGTGTCACCGGACCGTTATCTTGTGACTGCGCGTATCAAACAAAAAATAATTCCCGGGACATGGAACGTTCGGAACGTTGAACAACTGTGGTCAGTTAGATAATGTAAAACAAGATATGAGTAAGCTAAAAATCTTAGGTGAATGTGAAACTAGATGGCCAAACAATGGAGATTTTGTCAATGACATTCACAGGATTATTTATGCAGGCAGAGAGAAAAACGATAAAAAATAGGATTGATACTAGATCAAGAATTCAAGAAATGCGTTCTGGGATACTACCAATTATCCGAAAGAATTCTGGTAGTCAAGCTGAAAGAAAAGCCTTTAAACATAGCTATCATAATAGTGTATGCACCGACAGCGCAAAGTAAGGAAGAAGAAATCGAATCTTTCTACTTCATGCTAGACAATGCCAAGGTTCATTATAAATCGGAAGTAGTCATAATTATTATGGGTGACCTAAATGCCAAAGAATGCAGGGAGAGGGCAGGGGGATATAGCTGGAAAATTCGGATTAGGAACCCGCAACGAACGTGGAGAAAAATGGATCCAATGGTGCACGGCCGGTGACCAGGTAATAGCTAACACATGGTTCCAAAAACATCCGAGACGATTATGGACATGGAAGGGCCCAGGAGGAGAAACTAAAAACTAAATTGACTACATAACTATCAACAACAGATTCAGGCATGCAATGGTTCACTGCAAAACCTACCTATGTGCCGACTGCGGAAGCGATCGTCGCCTTATGGCGATTTAAGCCGCAAATAATATCAATACAGTAATAACACGGAACGCAAATTGAAAGTTAAAAGGAATATTATTGAAATATATACAAATACTATTATATACAAATACTATAGAAATAATAGTTCTTGTTGCAAACAAATTGTTCTGTTTGCGGCTATATTATAATTAAACAATACAAGTCCACTTAACTGAAGTCCTTGGTGCTGTAGAATGGTTTCGTTTACGTACGGCTCTCATGTCAAAGTGTAGGTAGAATCAGAGACGATGTTGACGTCCTGTGCTTGACAGGTCTTGGCAGAAAAGAGAAAGAGTAAAAGAACAGAATAGCGTTCTTTCTAATTGGCGCCAACATATTCTGGCTAGTGATTGGTTTGACGATATAAGTGATCTTAAAAAGTGCAGTTTACCAACGGTGACAACTCACTTACGTAACATTTTTCTTATACTTTGTTATATGTCAACTAATAGTGAAACTACGGAAACTGAAGAAGCCTAACAAAGCACCCAAACTGCAATACAATAATCTCCTGAGAAAATATATGAACAGCGTGAAAAGATACAGGCGACACAATAGAAATGGAAACTCGAAATGGGACGCACTAAGAGAAACTTTAGTGACATCATCAAACGATATCATTCCAAAGGAGAATGGACGAAGAAGAAAAAATGAATGGATGGCTGATGAGATGATGAAATCTGCCAAGGTACGGAACGGAATACAAAAAAACTACACAACGAAATAAAGACCAAATACAGGTAGGCTAAAGAAGAGTGACTAAACAAAAAATGTGCAGAAATAGAGAGATTGAGTACCGCCAACAAAGGAGATCAGCATAAACAAATAAGGGAGCTAATAGGACAGAAAAGACATGCTCATCAACAGGCTGCTTAAAATCAAAGGATGGAATGCTCATATTAGAGAAGGAAACAGTTCTTCAGCGCTGGAGCGAATATGTTGAGAACTCTTCCATGACGAAAGAGAACAACCAGCAATACACAGAACTACTGACGGGCCTGAAATTCTAAAAACCGAAGTAGAAGCTGCAATGGCGAAATTGAACAGAAACAAGGCGGCAGAGCCAGACGGAATTGTAACAGAAATGCTGACGGCCTTAGATGATTTGGGCATAGACACGATTACAGAAATAATAAATGGAATCTACAATAGTGGTGATATACCGGAACCAAGCGCAAACGAATGTGAACTCCACTGAACAATCAGCATAATGAGCTACATAACAAAACACATCATCCGTATTCGGATAAATACAGCGCACAGCAGAATCAGGTCAGAGATAGGACAAGAACAGTGCGGATTTATTAAAGACACCGGAACAAGGAACACGATATTAATGCCTAGAATATTATCAGAAAGAGAAATACAAATGCAGAGGGACAAATGCACCTGTTTTATAGAATACGCGAAGTCGTTCAACAAAGTATGACACAAAGATCTGTTGGAACTGCTCGGCAACCTTGATATATTTTGGAAAGATATTAGAATAATCAAAAACCTATACTGGCAGCAAACGACCTGCATGCGGATAGAGAATGAGTTCAGCAGATATACAAAAAGAGAAAGGGGCGTAAGACAAGGATGTGTCTTCTCAACGGACTTATTCAACCTATACGGCGAGGTAAATCTGAGAGAACTGGAAATTCTACCGGGATTCATCATTGGTGGCCACAATCTTAACAACATAAGATACGCAGATGACACAGTGCTGATTGCAAACACGGAAAGGAAATTACAAAACCTCCTACAGAAGGTAGCAAAGGAGAGCAAGAAGAAGGGACTAAGCATAAACTACAAGAAGAAAGAATTCATGGTCATCAGTAAAAAGATGAGCCTGAAATGCGATTTACAGGTCGGGGACACTAAAATCAAGCAGGTGCGGAAATTGAAATATCTGGGAAGTGTTCTGACAGAGGAGGGTAAGTGCGACGCTGAGACCCAAGGAGTAGTGGGATGACCAAAGACGCATTCCAAAATCTAGGCAGAGTATTACGAGACAGAAGGATTTCTTTGGTAACAAAGAAAAGAGTACTGAACTACTACGTGGTATCTGTTCTTTACGGCAGCGAATGTTGGACTGTCTCCTCAAAGATGAAGAAGAGACAACGGAGGTATGGTTCTACACAAGGATGCTAAGGATATCATGGACCGAACATGTGAGCAACGATGAGGTTTTGGAGAGGATGCAAACAAGGAGGAAGCTTATACTTAATACCAGGAAGGGGCATCTGAAATTTCTGAGACACAATGAGAAAGGAGGGCTTGGAGAATCTGATACCCACAGGGTGGATAGAAAGAAAGCGAGACAAGGGAAAGCAACACATGACATACCTAGCGGGCTTAAGCAAGTGGACGACAGAACAGGGTTTGGGAGAAGTAGCAAAAGGACAAAACCTATTGAGAGCTACAAGGGGTAGCGGGAAGTGGCGAGCCATGATCGCCTACGTTCTGAAGGGACACGGCACATAAAAGAAGAACCACCACGGGAGAATTTTCACGTGAAATTTTGGTCTCTCCGCAACAGGCTGGTAACTGGTGCCTTCTTTATGTTTTCTTCTTGATGACAAATGGCTTCTTTGATGTTGTCGACTTGCCTTGTTCCCTTGCTGCCCGGCAAAAATAATTTTCTCTTGTGTTTATGACCTCGCCACCACTCGGGCAGACCAGTCCTCTTGAAGTGTGGGCGCTAATAACTTCCCCTTCGACCGTTAATAGACTTTTCATCAACGGTTCATTCTTTCTCTCTCAGCCTTTATCCGCCGATAGTACTCCTTTTTATTGAAAAAGGGACCATCATATCGGCTCACTTCAAGTTTTCACAAGGGCTTCAAGAAATCAGCTCTCATTGGCCAATATATAATGAAACCCTTCTCCAAGAATTCGAAAAAAGAATCCGCGACAAATAATTTTGGTGGTAAACCGCTTGAGCCTAGAGGGCCATAATAATGAAACAATTTTCACACAAGACGTCTGCCCTTCAGAAAAATATACTTCTCACAAAAAAGTGCATTAAAAATACCTACATGATTATACAGTTAGAATTTTAACATTTTTAAAATAATAAAAATAACATTTTTATTAGGAGTCGACGAACAGCTGCTGCATGAACCCAGGTCGGTCCGGTCAAGAAAAACACAACACAAAGAAATTTGACGACCACCAGACAAGAACTGAAAGGAATATCAAAGTGGCCCCCACATCAAGGAAAATTCTTCGACTGGTGTGATTGTTTTGTTTTTCGCTGCTACCACGAACTTTGCTTCGAACATTGTACCTATTCTTTGAAAATTATTTGGAGAAGTATTTCTCCCTTTCTTCAGTCATGTTTTTTTTACCTTTTCTGGGCACCTTTAAGCAGCACTGTAATTTTTATTATAAAAGACTAAAGAAGCATACTTTATTTGCAGTGATTGTACATACATGTTATTGGCACCACCTGCACAGTATTCTTTCATTTTTTGTGTTAATAAATTTATCGTCTGTTTTTTGAACTCGGCTCGTGTGTTGTTGTCTGTCTGTTATAAATTAAATGTTGCCTCAAACGTTTGTTTGAACTATTTTTTCGTTTTTTTTTTACTAAATAAAAAAATCCTTTACTAGATCATGTTCTTATCACTGGTATGTCGCGATAGTGAGCAAAAGAAAAGAGTGTAAATAAGTAGTAACCTGAACCACAAGAAAAACAATTAATTAACCCATAACTACTTTCCTTTTAGACAGTAAGCATAAAAGTGCTGTTGCATCCATAGTTAACCTCGACAAAAATCAGTCAAAAAAGAGATAAAACATTAACTGACTGATTTTTATTAGCAGAGGATTCAGTCATATTTTTTTCTTTTTGGAACATTGTGATGTAGTGGTGGCCATAATTGATTTTTGAACTAAAAAAAAGTAAACTAGAAACCTTGAAGATACGAAACCGAAACGTCATACTCAACCATGATTTAAGCTTGTAGAAGAAAAAAAAAAGTTTTTACTTTTTCAGAACCATGTTTGTTAAAAAAAAAAAAAACTGTTCTTTTTTGTTGAAATTGTGAGGTTCCTAGTTTTCTATGACTTATAATTTTGGCCTCCTGTTTCAGAGGCACCGGATGAATCAAATTCGGACACGAGTGGTGCCGACGACGACAATGAATTTGGAAATACAATATAGTTTTCTTTTCAGTTACGCCTGAACTGTATAAAAGTTTATTTATAGAACTGTAACAAAATGATAATTAGGGAAAAATATGTAGCTTTTTGAGTTGCTTCCTTCTGTAGTATCTAATTTGGATTTATTCTTTTCTAAAAATTAGAATCCTATTTGGAAGAAATTCCATAAAAATTCTCTCCCCCCGCTAAAAAAATTGCATTCTATTCTAGATTACCTTTAAATGTTCTAGATGCTTATTTGAAGAGTTTACTCAATATATGAGTATTTTATAAAGCTTGGTCTGGTACAAAATTAAATTGAATCAATATAGGTATTTTAAATTTTAACGGACGGTGGAACAAAATTAGAATTAAAAGTACAATCAATCTACGAATGATTGAAAACTATTTTGAGTTATGTCCCCCTGAA
Organism: Acanthosepion pharaonis; assembly: GCA_903632075.3. NCBI lineage: Eukaryota > Metazoa > Mollusca > Cephalopoda > Sepiida > Sepiidae > Acanthosepion > Acanthosepion pharaonis. Next base: position 2,178,345 of record CAHIKZ030003422.1, read on the forward strand.
AAAATAAACCTAACTATTTCACTTTTGTAGTTTCGTACTCAACATACATTTAAACTTATTTTATATTATTAGATTTTTCAAATGAATTAATTCTTTCTTTTTTTTAAATAGATATTTGATAGTGAAATTTCGTTAATAGAAAACACCTACGCCGTTTAATACGAAAATAAATGTTATTACCGGAAGTTGATTTTGACTGCTTGTCTTCAGGAATTCTATGCGCACGTGTTGAGCAAACTTTCTAAACATTACGATGAAAAAGTGAGTGATCTTATTTTTATCTGTTGCTTTTATATTCTTTGAACCCATTATATTTTTAAAGAGGTCATACTTATTTACAATAATGTAGTGAAATTTGTTTTCATTTGAATGCTATTTTCTGGCTTGACGGTGAAATGGATGTGTTGTCTTATGTTCTTAATGTCACATGTCTTGAAATTAAGTTCAAAATAAATACTGTATCGATATTTTAAGTAAATTGAAACTTAACTTTTGTATAGAACAAAATACTAAAATCTACAATTTACTCTGACGACATAATGTCTTTCATTTTTTTCTCAAACAATCCACGATGCTTGTGAAAAGTTCAATTCTTTAGGCGAAATCTGAATAATCGTTCAAGAGTGTTTGAAAAAAAAAATTTAAAAAAATAACCTTATCTTTTTGTTAAATATTTTACTTTTAATTATTTTTTTCTTTTTCTACACATGAATTATAATTACTGACATAAATGAATGATTTGCCGCCCACTTTAGTGTTCACAAATGATTGCAGGTGTGCATTAAATTTTTTTTTTAATAAAGAATATTTGTTTGAAAATACTGGACAGAAAAAAATGATCCATTCGTAAAATAGAGACAGTTTTTAAATTGTTGTCGATTAACATTCATTTTTAGAGATCTTCCTACGCGCGACGTTTTTTAGAATCGAAAAATATTGATTTTTTTAAAAATCATTTTAGAAATGGGAGGAGTACTGTTCATATAAATAAATACAGTAAAAATTGTTTCCTAATTTTTTTAAAGAGTTATTTTTATCTTGTTTTTTTTTTTTATTTACAAATGTCAAATTCGAAACTATGCTCACGTTATTGATAGCTGTGCCATTTTCCCACAGTAATCCCCACTGAAATTCAACATGTATTATGCTTTCGTTTTTTTTTGGCATGTAAAAAAAAAAAAAATGAATAGTTGGTGAATTTGCTTTTTAACACCCGCGCTAAATATCTCTTATGTTCCCAAATCGTCATAATTCTGTGTAACTGTACATGCCGAACTCGAATTAACAATTAAATTCTGAAGAAACCTACCGTTTTGGAGTTCTGTTATCGACAATAAAAGTTCGAACTCAGTCGCGTTTTGCTGTCGGCCATTACTGGCCATGTTTAACTACATTCACTGCTGAACATTTAGCGAGCGGAGGTTCAATTAAGAAGAGCCTTTTTACTGCTCTTAACTGAATTTACTCATTTAAAATTACTCACGGATAGTTTTTAATTTAAATTACAACTGAAGCTCTTGGGACTTTTGTTAATTTTCCCCTTTTTTTAAAAGTATTGTAAACATTTTAAAGGTAGGTATGAATGTTTTGAGGAGAAATCAACAGAAATAGAAACAGTACATAACATTGACATCAGGCATACAGAAAAAGATGAAAGAAATAGCAGGACAGAAAATGTGCTCTTTGACAGGATGCATAAAATTTAAAAAAGGGAGACTCATGAAAAAGATGGATCAGTTACACTGGAAACGTCTTCCATGACAACAGTTGCAAAACTTACAATAAGAAAAGCATGGAAAAACATTATTTAAAATGTCTGTGATCAGTACTGATCAAAAACAAACCAGATGGGAATATGATGCTGTCAGGCTTTTTAGACAATTTTCAGATCGATAAGTTATCCAAAATAAATAAAATGAAACATGACAGTGGTGAAATAATTGAAATATATGACAGTGATGAAGATACTAGGAGACCTCAATAGATTTATTCACAGCAATATCTGAGAAACAATGTGAATTCCATCAATCAGCTTAATGAATCACATAATTAATTATTAAGATTTTACACATGAATGGTGCTTATAATAATTAAATTGGAAATAAGACAAGAACAATGTGTCTTTGTTGAAAAAAAAAACTGATCTTTATGATAAGAACACTAGCAAGCAATACAGATGATAAAATTTTTTTTAAAATCATTTCACCATGATCTAGATGATAATGCCACTAAGATGCAAGGGGTTACTGGGAGTGTAAGAGAATGAGAAGAATTTAGTGGGTAAAAACAACTCTACAAGTTTTTTTGTTTTTTTTATAGCTCCTTGTAGGTGAAAAGGCAGTTTTGTGTTGCGAGTTGTGAATTTTTTTACCCTCTTCATTTACAGCCCTGATATTTTCTGATGTTGAACTTGTAAGACTGATTTTTGACCCTTACAATTATGAGCTCAAACTTATAAGTTTTGGGAGCTGAACCTCACTATTGCTATTTAACTTGTATATGAAGTATGTAAGGCAAATGTCTCCATGATTAAGGAACAGTTGTAGTAAGAAATATCTGTCCCATAATAGCTGATACATTTAGTGTATGAAATGTGTAGGCAAATTTAAGAACTATTATGGGACTTTTTTTTTATCATTTCACCCCAAACAAGCCGATAATGCCACTAAGACACAAGGGATTGTTGGGAGTGGAAGAGAATGTGAAAACTTTAGTGGGGAGAAAGGACAGTAAAAAGAACAGGATTCAGGGAAAACTGAAGATGAAGATTGACCCCCCGGGGGAAAACCCGGCGTTGCCCTTCCCATCAAATTAAACAACCGGAAGAATGGGGCATCCATTCCCCAATTGGGGGCCCAAACCATTTGGGAAAGGTATTTAGAGAGGGGTTCGGACAATCAAATGGATTGCTTTGGAAAGGCTGCTCTATTTTGGAGGCCCTTTTTGGATAACATCCCCCAATGGATGTGTCCTTTCCTCCCCAAAACTTCATTTAAAAACCCAAAAAAATTTACTTTTGCCTCGCCTAACTGGGGGGGACTGGGGTAAAGAAGGGGCCCGGTTTTGGGTAAAAAACCGCGCTGCATGTCAAAATTTCGAAAAGGGGGGACCGGAATAAACAGTCCGGGTCGGGATCCGCGGGATACCGCGGGGAGATGCGCCCCTGGGTCACTTCATTGTTTTGGGGGTGAGGGTGGTAACCCGGGGCCCAAACTGAATGGGGAACCAAGCTCCGGGGCAACAGGGGAACCCCATCGGGGAAAAAGTAGCTTGATTAAAGGGTCCCGGAAAATGATTCAGACCGGACACATCTACAATTAAATTCGGCCAGGAAAGGGGAAAGGCCATCCGTTTTTTACCACCCCGAAAAATTGCGGTGGAACCACCAAAACCCTTCACCCCGTTTTCCAAAATTTTT